>WNWU01000064.1:6602786-6669547 GCA_012654045.1 Ptyas mucosa | reverse complement strand
AAACCACGATGGTAGCAGATCCATCAACAGATAGCAACTCCTTCACAATAGCAGCTCATAGCAGTTCAGTCACAATAGCAGTAGCAGTTCATAGCAGCAGCTTCTAACAGACCAGGTTACAATACTTTGTTTAAATATACTTCCAACTAGTCATTATCCCATTACAGCATGACTCAGCAAGAAGGTAACATTTACAGCTTAAAGTTACAGTATATATATATTGCCTGGACAACTGGTTCTAACATTATATATACCATATAGAATCCTAACAGGATGGAAGGCTGAGTCAACCTTGAGCCTGGTGGGATTTGAACTTGCAGTAATTGCAAGCAGCTGATCTTAATAACAGTGAATTAGTCCACTGCGCCACCAGGACACTTGAAATAAATCTGTGGAATAAATCAAAATTGGCTAGGCTTGTACAACACTAAACCAAAATTAAAGAAATCTAGCTTCACATTATAGTAATCTTAACCATATTTGCTGGTGGGTGTTTGCATAATGTCTGTTTGCAGAACTTTAAGAGAGGTTACTTGCTAATTTTGCTACTGAGGGATCAGATTTATTTCATTCATATGTAAATTATTCAAGGGGATTATGTAGATATCTGATAATGACATGAGTTAGTGAGGGAATACATTGGCACAAACAGTATAGAAGTTTAGAAGTTTATTTAATTTATATACCGCCCTACTCCTGAAGGACTCAGGGCGGTGAACAGCCATAAAATAAAACATATTAAATACAACATTTAAAACAAATTAAAATCTAATTAAATACTTTGTCCGTGAACGATATTTAATATCCCAATAATTTAAAACCAATTTAAAATTTATATTATTTTTAAAAGAGGAGAACTAAGCTAGGCCCGCCTGGTGAAATAAAAAGGTCTTAAGAGCTCGGCGGAAGGTGCGTAGGTCCGGGATCCTCCGTATCTCTGGGGGGAGCTCATTCCAGATAGTGGGCACTCCCACAGAGAAGGCCCTCCCCCTGGGGACCGCCAGTCGACATTGTTTGGCTGACGGCATCTGGAGAAGCCCCTCTCTATGAGAGCGTACCGGCCAGTTGGAGACTATTGGTGGCAGCAGGCGGTCTCGTAGATAACCAAGTCCTAAACCATGGAGCGCTCTAAAGTTGGTAACCAAGACCTTGAAGTGCACCCGGAAGACCACCGGGAGCCAGTGTAGCATGTGCAGGAGCGGTGTCACACGGGAACGCCATGTCACTCCCGTAACCACCTGCGCGGCCGCACTCTGCGCCAGTTGGAGCCTCCAGGTGCTCCTCAAGGGGAGCCCCATGTAGAGAGCATTGCAATAGTCCAGGCAGGAAGTGATGAGGGCATGAGTGAACGTGTGTAAAGAGTCCCAATCCAGAAAGGGACACAACTGGCGTATCAGGCAAACCTGATAGAAAATCCCCCTGGTCACGGCTGTCAAGTGCTCTTCTAAAGACAGCCGTGAATTCAGGAGGACATCCAAGTTGCGAGCCCTCTCCGTGTGGGCCAGTGATTCACCCCCAATAGTCAGTGATGGCACCAACTGACTATATCGGGACGTCAGAAACCACAGCCACTCAGTCTTGGATGGGTTGAGTCTGAGCCTGTTGCTCCCCATGCAGATCCATACGGCCTCCAGGCACTGGGACATCACTTCAAGGGCATCATTGGGGTGGTCCGGGGTGGAGATGTACAACTGAGTATTATCAGCATATTGATGATACTTCACCCCGAAACCACAGATGATCTTGCCCAGCGGCTTTACATAAATGTTGAACAGAAGGGGCGAGAGTATCAACCCTTGTGGTACCCCACAAATGAGGTGCCCCGGGGTCGACCTCTGCCCCCCTGCCAACACAGACTGCCACCGGTCAGAGAGAAAGGAG
Organism: Ptyas mucosa; assembly: GCA_012654045.1. NCBI lineage: Eukaryota > Metazoa > Chordata > Lepidosauria > Squamata > Colubridae > Ptyas > Ptyas mucosa. The sequence goes on along the minus strand of WNWU01000064.1, from coordinate 6,667,666 downwards.
GAGAACCACCGCAACATGGTGCCACCCACCCTTAACTCTTCCAACTGGTGCAGCATGAGAGATCTAATAGGACCAGGACAGAGGAGCAACCTCTGTCCCGAGCCCTCCAGAGATCATCTACCAATGCGACCAATGCTGTTTCTGTATATAGTTATTAAACCAGTTATAGTACTTAATGTAAGAAGTTTAGAAGGACAACTGAAAATTATGTAGAAAAAAAATTATGATTAATATTCTGTCCCAACTGAAGTGTTTCTCAGACAACGTTATTTGGCTTAGTCAGAACAAATAACTAACTTCAGCATATGGGATGCTGTACAGCTCTGATCTCATAGTGCTAGTAATATTTTTGACAACTTTCCAAAGAAAGCTCAGAAAACAGATGTAAGTTCAGAAAAGTTCATTTGGTTGTTATTCATGTAGACCCAACCTCTACAAGGCCAATTGCCTATGAGAACAGTGGTCTGGATTAGTCTAGCACATGGCTTTCAGCTGTATCATTCAGAATTAAAACATGTGCAACTAGTACATCAGATAATCAAGAAAAAACATCCTCTGCTAATCTGATAGCTAGCATTGCAACTCCCCCAGAAAAAGAAAATGTAAACATTACCTGTATGTATATTTAGCTGCACTGCTATTTCTTCAGTACAGATGCCAGATGCAGAATTTAGTGATGCTAAAAAAATAAAACTTCGAAATCTATTCAGAGTGCTTTTTAAAAAAAACTCTAGCATGATAACATTCATAGGTGGTGATGGAGATAAACAGAGCAGATGTGTTTCACAATACAATACAAAGTAACTATTGACATTACAAATGGAACTCTTAGTGCTACTGCAGAAGGGGCTAGAAAGAATAGGAGATACGTTTCATTTTTTTCTGTGCTTTCCTGAATAAAATTTGGTCTAGTCATTAAGGCAACAGGCTAGAAACCAAGAGACCATGAATTTTAGTCCCACCTTAGCCATGAAAAGCCAGCTGTGTGACTTTAGACTACTCATTCTTTCTCAACCAAGGAAAAGGGAAGTGGTAAACTTCTGAAAAAACTTGCCCCCCCCCAAAAAAACCCTTCAGGGACTACTCCAGGTAGTCACCAGGAGTCAAAACTGACTCAAAGAACACATACCACACTCATACATAAATAAATGTATTCATTTAGAGGTATGAAAAAAATGGAATAGATTACTATACAACCTTTAAAATCTTTCCTAGGACTGAACCTCAGCATAGATTTGTCCAAGAAAGGTTCTGTGCACTAATTGGAGTAACCCTAGGAATGTTTGCTGTTTCATATTCAAGGGTAGGGAGCTCTCAATGTGAGATTCTCTTCTGCATTCACATTTCTCTATTGTATTGATTAATACTACTACTTGTTTGGTTTCCAGTCAATATCATACTTTGTAGCTTTGTCACACTTTTCCCTTTTAAAAATTCAATAATTGTTCCAGTTTCAACCCCATTTGTGTGTTCACACTCTTCAGTTCCATATATTTACACTATAGAAAAACACATATAAATATTGAAGCTGTAAGAACTGCAACATTATTATTTCCCATGTAAATTTTCATTTCAGATACATATCTAAACAGATCTGAAACCTTTAATAAACTATTGACCACAACACTGAATTAGAAGTGTAAAACAAGGCTTTTGTGCTAGATTTAATTAATGTAAATACCACCAGTCTTATATTTAAGAGCTTAACATACCTCATATTACAAAGCTCATTCAGTATTCATAGCCAGTTGAAAATATCTAAAATTATAAAGGTGGAAAGGGCTGTCTAGGCCACTAAGCTTGCTCTCCTGTTTTGTCCAGGAATCAAAATTAAAGTATCTGTACTTCAGTTAAAGAGAAATTTACCACATCTCTAGGTTACTGGTTCCACTGTCAAATTACTACGGTATTATTAATAACTTTTTTCCTAACACTTAGCTGGAATTTGTTCCAAGGAACACAAATCCATTGTACAGTAGTGGCCAAAATTGTGGAAACCTTTTGGGAAAAGTGTATTTTCTAAAACTAGCTAATAACACCACTTTTTTTTAGTAGTACCATAAAATTATATACCAATGGAAAGATAATTGAATCAAGAATGTCATGCAATAACTTTGATGAAGGATTTGCTATTAGAATAGCAGTTACAGTATAAAGAAGAAAAGGGAAACACGTAGAAAAAATGAGATATACAAAAATTATCACGTCAGTATTGTATAAGAGTATTGAGGGGAAAACAAGCTAAAACCCTGTTAGATCCATTGTGGCTCATTGCTCCTATTGCACCCACCAACAAGAAACTAGTAGTGAAAGTAGGAGAACTTATGGAATCCTAAGGAATATTTTATGTAATTTCCTTGTTATTTTCAGTTGTATGTTGTTTGGATATAATTGTTTGTGTCAGAACAATCTATATTTATTTAAATTAATTTAGAAAACTTAATTTAACTATATTTTTACAATCACTCACAGTGACTCTGGGCAGACAGTGACAGAGAAGTCTCAGAGAATTCTGGGAGTTGAAGTCCACAAGTCTTAAAGCTGCCAAGTTTGGGGGCCCCTGGACTAGAAGACCTCCAAAGTCCCTTTAAGCTCTGTTATTCTGTTATTCCTAAACTAAATAGCTAAGACCAGTGGTGGGTTGCTACCGGTTCTCCCCAGTTCAGGGAGATTGCACGCAAAGCACATGCATGAAGCAAACCGGTGGTAATACCAGTTAGAACCCACCACTTGCTAAGACACTCATTGGGACCCTATCTCTTTTGCTCCCTCTGGACTAATGAGTTAAAGAGCTGCCTCTAGACATTCCTTTTAATGAGATTTTTAGAAACCTGCAGTTGAAAGTTCTTCATGTCTCCTTACCCTGAAGACCCAATTTCATTTGGAATTTAATCCCAAACTGATTGCCCTTTTAGCATTTCTCTTGACACTTCTCCAAAATGCACCCCCAAGAAGCCACATCGCTCTCCCTCTCCCTCTCTCTCTCACACACAGAGGTTGGATTGGATATCTCTCCCCCACCCTCCTTCCCTCTCTGCTTTAGGCTTAGAGAGTCTGCCAGTGCTGCTCCTCATTTGGCAATGCTTAAGGAGAATTAGGGGCTAGAGGCAGTTGACATTCTCATCTCTGCTACAGGTGAGGCTCTCAGAAAGACTTTTTGGCAGGCACGCCATGCCTTCTCCTCAGCCTCTCAGCACTAATGAGACATGCAGCTCTACTGCCCAGGGGAGGCAAAGCATCTCATTTTGTGCAAACCATTTGCAGGGTTTTTTTAAAAATATATTTTACCTGGGAGGAGGCTACCGAAATGGGAAGCGTGCCTCTGCCTAGGGGGAGACTTTTCACCCCACAAAAACCAATGGCTTGAAAGCAGCTCCTCTGCCACCCCCACATTCCCCCGCTGCCTTCCCCAAACACCTCCCCACATTGCAAATGTAGCTTGCCATTTGGGTGGGAAATGCCTAGAACGCAATAAAGCCCACCAATTCACCTCCTGCTGGCAGGCTGGCTATTGGGGTGAGAGGAAAGGCAGGGGAGCCGATCAGAGCTCTCTGAAAGAAGGGGGCTGAGGGAAAGTGCATGATGGCATAGGGCCTAGTTATCTGCGAGACCACCTACTGCCACAAATGACCTCCCACCAACCCATGCGCTCCCACAGAGAGGGCCTCCTCAGGGTGCCATCAGCCAAACAATGTAGGCTGGTGACCCCCAGGGGGAGAGCCTTCTCTGTGGGGGCACCTACCCTCTGGAACCAGCTGCCCCCTGAGATAAGGAGATCTCAAGACCTCAGTGCCTTCCGCCGTGCCCTTAAAACCTATTTTTTTCAACAAGCCGGGCTGGCTTAGGAAGAAATTTTAGACTTTTTAAAATTGGTTTGTTATTTTTAAAATTGGAGCCAAATTTATATTTTTAATTCTTAATATTTGTATTGTATGTTTTTAATTCTGGCTGTTCACCGCCCTGAGTCCTCAGGGAGAAGGGCGGTATATAAATTTTAAATAAATAAATAAATAAATGATGTCAGCACCCCAAGTTTCATTCATCCTAGTGCTGACAACATGCACTTTCCCTCAGCCCCCTTCTTTCAGAGGGCTCTGATCAGCTCCCCTGCCTTTCCTCTCACCCCATTAGCCAGCAGCATTACACACATGTGCTACAGCATGCTGCGGATGCCCTCACTTGCCCTTTGCCTGGCTTCCCTCCTCCCGCGGTCTCCTCAGTGCTCGCTCATGTTCCCACCCCCTCCCCAGTCTAGCTTGATTGCAGGTGGAGCCACATTGTCTTTTGCAAGTCTGCTATCGGAGAAGCCAGTGAGGGCTGGCTTTTTGCATAGTTTTGTCCAGCTGTTGGGGGAGCATGGCTTCCTCCCAGGCCCCCGTCCCTTCCCCCCCCCCCCCCGACAGCCAGAAAAAGCTAAGCAAAAAGCCAACCTTCACCGGCCCCCAGCTTCTCTGACAGCAGGCTTGGAAAGGGCAATGTGAGCTTCTGCCTTCATCAACCTAGACTGGGGAGGGAGAGAGCGCGAGCGAGCCAGAGGCCCTTCCCTCCAGCCTTTGGCCAAAGCCCCGCACCGCACCGCACCGCACCGCACTACACCGCACCGCACTGCACCGCACCAGGAGGCTGAAGTTTGCATTTCTTCCCCCCTCTGACCCGCACGTACCTTGGCAACGGGACTCTTTCTCTCCGCCCCCTTTTCCAGCTGCTGGATCAGCTTTGCTGCCCATTGCAGCTAGGAATCTCAAAGCCCAGAATGAACATTTGTGCTACAACCAGTCCCTGGATTGGCCTCCTGCAAACTCTGCCTCTCGAGGAGCCCAGCCGAACTTTTGCGCGCCACTTGCTGAGGTGGAGGGTGGGCTGGAGCTACTAGGTAACCAAACTAAGTGCCCAAAGGACCCCATCCCATATCAGGAGTCCTGGTGCCTCAGGACTTTGGCCGGACTCCTCCGAAGATCACGGAGTTTGCAGGCCACCTGTCTAGCTAGTGCCCAGATTGGCTGCAACACAAGCATTCATTCTGGGCTTTATTTGAGATTCTTAGCTGCAATGGATAGCAAAGCTAGGACTGACCCCGGCCAGCTTTCTCATCTAGGGAGCCTCTGATGATCAGGAGGGTCATGCGGCAAGAGAGAAGGCATTGCATTCCACTTTGCAAGAGTGGAGGCAGGACAACAAAGCCAGCTATGCTTCGGCCTGCCAGCTGGCCTCTTTGTTCCCCCTCACTCCTGAGGCAGCCGGGTGGCACAACATGAGGCTGTAGAGGCTTTATAGTGTTTCTGGGATGACGGGAGCATGCTGCTGCCATTCTAGAGGGCGGGGAGGCAGCTGGGAGGGCAGGCACTCCCACAGCCTGACCGGGGGGTGAGTGGGCTAGCTGGCTGGTGGAGGGCAATTGTTCCTTCACTCGCGGGTTTGGGCTAGGCTGGCTGGCTGGCTGGCTTGCATGATGATGGCAGGGATCACCGCTCAGGGGTGGGTGGGGGGGTGTGCCGTCACCCGGGTGGCTCCAAAATTAAATGCGGGAAGCGGCATACCAGAGGAGGGAGACCCGCTCCAGAACTGCCCATTCAGCCAAAGGCTCACCTCAGGGGCAACATGGCAAAGCCATTGTCAGACATATCAGCCTCATCCGAGGCAAGTTGCTGGGAGGGGCAAGGGGCATGGCCAGGCACGGTTAACACGGCTACCTTGATGACAGATTTTGGAATCCCGAGAGGTGGCACGCAAAAAAAAGGAGACTGAGGAGTTTCCTTTCCAAATTTTTATCTAAATTTTCAAGGGGCCCTAGGGGGAGGGATAATCAGATTGGAAATAAGGTAGTGGGCTTGGGGGATAACCCACTGAGGGAGGGAACAGGGCGGGCTGGGGGTCATGGCACAGGAGACATGAGGCCCCGAGTTGATGAGGAGGTTAGAACTTGCAACGAGGGCCAATACATCAGTACTGTAAGTGGGAGGGGCAGATATGGCGGGAGCAGGAGGCCAAACCTGGTTATGGGAGTGCGCACCCGCTATTTCCAAGCTGTGGCACGCTCCGACCCCCAACGCTCCTCTCGTTCCCCAGGTAGTTCAGATTCTCAGACTCTTGACCTTCGGTTGATGTTATGCAATGCCAGATCCGTTGTTAATAAGGCCCCCCTTATTTGTGATCTTATTCTAGATGGGGGAGCAGATCTGGCAGGAATCACGGAGACCTGATTGGGTCAAGAGGGAGGAGTCCCCCTCATTGAAATGTGCCCTCCTGGTTTCCGTGCATTTCATCAACCAAGGTCACAGGGAAGGGGCGGGAGGGTGGCGGTTATCATAAAAGAAGGACTTAATCCGAAGGAGACCACTGTTCCTCAGATCGCTGGATGTGAGTCCCTTCTAGTGAAGTGGGGTCATAGGGTGCAGGTGGGTTTGCTGATCACGTACCTGGCTCCCTGCCACATGGCAGCAGCCTTGCCCTAACTGCTCAGCATTATAGCCAGGGTGGCGGTTGATACCCCGAGGCTTATGGTCATGGGGGATTTCAACCTGCCATCCATTGGTGAAGCGACTGAGACAGCGAGGGAGTTCATGGCTTCCATGATGGCTATGGACCTGACCCAATTAGTGCATGACCCCACTCACACAGGGGGAAACACTCTAGACTTAATTTTTGTCTCTGGTCAGTGTCTGAATGATCTCGATATCGGGGATATAATAACTGAACCCTTATCATGGTCGGATCATTCCCTTCTTCGCTTTGACCTTCGAACCGCTATACCCCGTCACAGGGAGGCAGAACTGATGAAATGGTTCCACCCCAGGCGCCTGATAGACCCAGAGCGGTTCCAGATGGAGCTTGGGCCATTTCCTGAGTCTCTGGCTCATGGATCGACTGAAGACCTAGCGGCTGCCTGGGATAGGGCGGCTGCTGGAGCCTTGAATCGAGTCGTGCCTTTGCGGCCTCTGACTCGACGCCGGTCTCGCTTGGCTCCTTGGTTCACTGAGGAGCTGAGGGAGATGAAGCATCGGAAAAGACGCCTGGAGTGTGATTGGAGGGCCAGCCAAACTGAATCTGACCGAACACTGATAAGATCCCATATTAGGACTTATCTAGTGGCGATAAAAGCGGCAAAGTATAATTACTTTTCCGCTCTTACTGCATCATCAGATAACCGCCCGGCCACACTGTTTAGGGTGACCCGCTCCCTGCTCCTTCAGGAAGTGCGGGAGGACCCCTTGGAGGGTAGAGCCGAGGATTTTGTACAATATCTGTATGATAAAATCGCTCAGATTCAGGAACACCTGGACTCTGACATAGTAGATTCAAGGGAAAGGATGGGGGCAGGTCTTGAGAATATTATCTGGGAAGAGTTTGACTCTGTAACTCTTGAAAACATGGACAGGATACTGAGGAGACTGAATGCTACCACATGTTTATTGGACCCGTGTCCCTCCTGGTTGGTGCTGGCCTCTCGGGAGGTTACACAAGGCTGGCTCCAGGGAATCATAAATGCCTCTCTGAGTGAGGGTGTTTTTCCTATTGTCTTGAAAGAGGCAGCGGTGAGACCTCTCCTCAAGAAGCCTTCCCTGGACCCTTTGCTTTATTGCAAAGGTTGTTGAGAGTGTGGTAGCACAACAGCTCCCTCAGTACCTGGATGAATCGGCTTATCTGGATCCGTTCCAGTCGGGCTTCAGGCCTGGATACAGCACGGAAACGGCATTGGTCGCATTGGTTGATGATCTCTGGAGAGCCCGGGACAGAGGTTGCTCCTCCGTCCTGGTCCTATTAGACCTCTCAGCAGCTTTTGATATCATGCTGCACCGATTGGAAGAGTTGGGAGTGGGGGGCACCGTATTACGATGGTTCTCCTCCTTTCTCTCTGACCGGTCGCAGACTGTGTTGACAGGGGGACAGAGATCAACCCCGAGGCCCCTTGCATGTGGGGTGCCACAAGGGTCGGTTCTCTCACCCCTCCTGTTCAACATTTATGTGAAGCCACTGGGTGAGATCATCCGTGGTTTTGGGGTGAAGTACCACCAGTACGCTGATGACACCCAGCTGTACATCTCCACCCTGAACCACCCCAATGATGCCCTTGAAGTGATGTCCCGGTGCTTGGAGGCTGTACGGATCTGGATGGGGAGGAACAGACTCAGGCTAAACCCATCCAAGACCGAGTGGCTGTGGTTTCCGTCATCCCGTTATAGTCAATTTATACCATCATTGACTATTGGGGGCGAGTCATTAGTCCCCACAGAGAGGGCTCGCAACCTAGGTGTCCTCCTGGATTCACGGCTGTCTTTAGAAGAACACTTGACAGCTGTGGCCAGAAGAGCTTTTTATCAGGTTCGCCTGATACGCCAGTTGCGACCCTTTCTAGATCGGGACTCGTTAAATACAGTCACTCATGCCCTCGTCACTTCCCGCATGGACTACTGTAATGCTCTCTACATGGGGCTCCCCTTGAAGAGCATCCAGAGGCTCCAGTTAGTCCAGAATGCAGCCGCACGGGTTGTTATGGGAGCAGCGTGGCACTCCCATGTGGCTCCCCTCCTGTGCGAGCAGCACTGGCTCCCTGTGGTCTTCCGGGTGTGCTTCAAGTTTTCGGTTATCATCTTTAAAGCACTCCATGGCTTAGGACCGGGGTATTTACGAGACCGCCTTCTACCACCAATAACCTCCCATCGACCAGTACGCTCCCATAGAGAGGGACTTCTCAGGGTGCCATCAGCCAAACAATGTCAACTGGCGGCCCCCAGGGGGAGAGCCTTCTCTGTGGGAGCACCCACAATCTGGAACGAGCTGCCCTCGGAAATACGGTTAATCCTAGATCTTCGGGCTTTCCGCCGGGCCCTCAAAACATTCCTATTCATACAAGCTGGCCTGACCTAACCTCCCTTAAAACCACTTTTAAATTCTTTAAATCTGAATCTACCTACATCTGAATTTGAGATGTTTAATTTAATTCCATTCTAAATCAAACTATTCAATTGTATTTTTAATCGGTTTCTGAATATCAGTATTCTGTATTTATCGTTTAACTGTTCACCGCCCTGAGTCCTTCGGGAGTAGGGCGGTATACAAATCTAATAAATAAATAAATAAACAAACAAACAAACAAACAAATAAATAAATAAATAAACTACCGGTTCGGGCGAACTGGTATGAACTGGCTGAATCCCACCACTGGACTTACCTAAAATAACTGAACAATACAAGGGAATGTTAGAAGAAAGAATAACAATGATAGAATTGGCAGAAGCTATTAAAAGACAAAAAAATGGGAAAGCACCAGGACCGGATGGCTTACCAGTGGAACTATAGAAAACATTACAAGAAGTGATGAGTAATGTAATGCTGGAACTATTTAATGAACTTCTAATGAAGGGAAGAATGCCAGACTCATGAAGCCTATGTACATATAAGCCTATGTAACACTTATACCTAAAGAAGATGCTGATCTGCAATTGATAAAAAAAACTATAGACCGATCTCATTATTAAATGTGGACTATAAGATTTTTGCTTCAATAATGGCGAATAGGCTAAAAAGACATTTAAACAACTTTATCCATAGGGACCAAAATGGTTTTTTACCTAAGAGACAAATCAGAGACAATATGAGGATAATTTTAAACACGCTGGAATATTATGAGACACACTAAGAAAAACAAATAGTGAAGATGTTTTTAGATGCTCAAAAAGCTTTTGATAACATAAATTGGCAATTTATGATAGAACAATTGCAGAAAATGGATTTTGGGGAGAGATTTGTAAATACTATAAAAACAATTTATGACAGACAATCCGCTAAAATAATGATAAATGGAGAAATGACAGAAAATATTACTATTACAAAGGGTACAAGACAAGGATGTCCCTTATCCCCGTTGTTGTTTATTTTGACCTTAGAAGTCTTAAATAGAAATATTAGGTGAAATTAAGAGATAAAAGGGATGAAAATTAAAAAAGAAGAGTACAAACTGCAAGCTTTTGCTGATGATTTAGTATTCATTTTAGAAGAACCTCAAACAACAGGCCCTAAACTATTAGAACAAACAGAGAGTTATGGGAAGGTCTCTGGTCTAAAAATAAACAAAAAAATGAAAATTTTGGTGAAAAATAGTACAGAAAAACAAAAAAGAGAGATAAAAGAGAAATTAGATATACAAGTTGCGAGAAAAGTTAAATGTCAACTTGCAAAGCTTTCAAGTTGCCATGAGCAGGAGGGAGGGAGAACTGATAGAGCTGATTGATTTCTCTAACTGAAGATACATTCCATACATGCTTCAGTACCGCAATCAGAAGGAGGGTGTTGGATTTCACAGCCAGCCAAAGTGGTTAATTGGAGAATGTGATGGAATATGACATGGCCAGGGAGGAGGGGAGAGACAGGGTCATAGGGGAATGTAAATCTATGTGGGATTAGTTCACACTGCATCTGAATATTGCCAAAATGGTGCTCCTAATAAATGACTGTATTTCTTTTGAAGTTTGGCTCATGGCTCATGAATTAATTAGGGCATCTTTCGGAAACTTCACAGACAGTTGGAACTACTTTTAAAATCTATCAAGATTACCAGGTTTCCTGAATCCTGGACTCTCCAATCGCTCCCCAATGTCTGGGGTGCTGGGAGGGAAAATCAGGCAACCATGTCCGAAGACGGGCTATCTGAAGAGAGCCTAATTGCAGCCAGGGTGCAGCCTCCCTCAAACATCAAAGCTGAGATGCCTGCTCCAGCAGCGGAAGCAAGAAAAGATGAGTATTGGTGGGAGTTAATCCCTAAAGCAGCTGAGGTCGAATTCCCCTACCCCAATGCCTGAAAAAAGGGGAAGCCCCTGAGTGAGCTGGGATGAGTGGAGTGGAGGTGGGACTGGAAACAAGCCAGGCTCCCAAAGCCCCTGGGGAGTTCCAGAGAGCAGCCGAGGGAAGAATTTGACCAAGCCACCCTTGCCGATGAGGGGCTGTCATGCAGGCCAAAGGAGAGGGGAGGAGCAGTGGATCCCTTTGAAGTGAGGAGAAGCAGACAGGAGCACAGCCCCCCTTCTCCACCCATCAGAAGGAGGCTGCAACCAGTGTCTTTTCCATGCAGCAGGCAGGCTGCCCAGGGCAGACAAACCCCTCTCTCCCTCCAAACTAGAGCTGAGGAAGAGGGCCAGCTACATCAAATGTGAGCATACAGAGGCCAACAGGCGGGGAGAGGAGCAGTGCTGAATGAACTACCCCAGTTCAGAGGAAAGTTTGATGGGGACTCAGACCAGCTAGCTCTATTCCTTGACTCAGCTGTGATCTACCTAGAATGTTATGGACACCTCTACCCATCCCCCAGAGCCATGGTGAATACCATCACAGAGGGGCTAGAGGGGGAAGCAAGGGAATGGCTAGCAGCCCTCCACAAGAGGAGAGCCCCCCAACTGCAAGATGTAGATGATTTCCTATGACTACTAGAGGCCAGATTCGAGGAGGCAGAGGAAGACCTGCATGCAGAGGATGAGCTCAACTATCTAAAGCAGAGGGGCCATCCCATTAAAGAGCACATCCGTGAATTTAGGAGAGTCATTGGGAGGTTACCCCCTTTGCCAGAGTGGTTGCTAGTGGACTTTTCAGAACAAGCCTGGACAATCAAATTACCCAGGTAACCGCTTACTTGGACATCCCAAACCAGCTCTCTGAGTGGTTCTGAGTGGCAATAAAAGTCAATAGTGGATTGCATGCCAACAACATGAGAGAGCAACCAGACACGAAAGAGAGGGGGCAACCTGACCTGAAACCAGCCCTCCCTCGAAGCCTGCTGAAGTGTTATAGATGTGGAGGGAAGGGCCACACAGTATCTATGTACACAACCCCAGCCCTAAAGCCTAAGCCAGAGCCACCACCCAGGGCACAGCTGGAACAAGGCCCCAAATGAGCCACCAACATGTCCCGGAGGGCCCTCCAGGCTGAAGAGGTCCCTTCCCACCCAGCCGAAGGGGGGGAACACCAGGCAATGATGACCAGTTGCCAGAATCCTATGATAGCGAGGACGAGGGCAAAAATGACCCAATGGTGAGGGGACCAGTCCACCCTGTCATTTTCCCAATACGCCTCACAGCCCCAAAAACGGGGACCCAGGGGGCCTTTCAAGCCCTGATAGACTCAGGCTGCACTAGATGCTTGATCAACCTAACCACAGTCCTGAAACTGGGGATCAGAGCAAAAAGACTGACCCACCCAATCCGGTTCGAACAGGTTGATGGATCCCTAATGGGGGAAGCCTATGCCACTCACCTGACCGAACCAGTGAGGCTAGAACTAGCAGATCACTGGGAAGTAATTCGATTCGTAATAGCCCCCAAATGACAGATCCAGTCATACTGGGACTGGCTAGACAAGTGGGGACCGACCATCTGGTGGCAAGGGAGTACCTGCAGACTAAGAATAGCAAGGGGGCCCCAACCCCTCCCACACCAGTGAGCAGAAATACCGCCCATGCAGGGAACCCTCCAAAAGAGCACACCAGAACAACTGGCAGCCACATCCGACAAAACCCCAGAGACTGAACAGATCCCAAAGGAATATCAGGAGCTTGCAGAAGTATTCAGCAAGGCCGAGTGCAACGTCCTGCCTCCCCACCGTGAGTGTTCTGTCCCCTCCCTGCTTCAGAAGCCCAGACAAGCACACACACTCGAACAGGAGTATTCAGAAGTTGTTTATTTACCATCCATAAACAACGAGCTGGCAGCGAGCCCGGGAGAGATAACAACAGCTTTTGTTTTGAGTTGCCACGGCCAGTCCCTGATAAGGCTCCAAGTATTTATATCCAATACGAGCTTCAAAGAAAACGCTTCACTGCTGCAGTATTTCAGGACACAAGCAGTCAGGGTAAAACTTTGTTCGTCACAAAAGCCAACAAGGTAAGGTCAGTTCCTTTTATACCTTGTGGGGCGTTGGCTTTGTGACTCATCACCTCGTGCTCGGCCCCACCCACTCCTTTGCTGAGCCCGTCTCTCTGATCGTCGCCACCTGGGATTAATCCACTCCCTCTCCTCATTATCGTCTGACTCAGAGGAGCTTTCTTCCACAGGGCTTTCAGCTGGGGCCTGGGGTGGTGCCAAACCAGACGGGCCAGGGGAGGAGTCCCTTGCCCCCTCCTCTTCACTTTCGGAGGATTCCTTCTCCGGAGGTCCGGGCTCGGGAGCCGAAGACACAACAGTGAGGCAGATTGCGCCATCAAAATCATCCCTGGGGCAAAACTACCCAAGCCAAGCTGTATGCCATGACACCTCGGGAAATGCAAGAAATGTGCAACTACATAGACAAAAACCTAGAAAGGGGATTCACTGAGCCAGCCAAACCACGGGTCGCGGCGCCAGTCCTCTTCAAAGAAAAAAAAGATGGGACTATGAGATTGTGTGTTGACTTTCGAGGTATCAATGCAGTGTGTACACAACCTATATCCCCTCCCCCTCATGATGGATATGCTATCTCACCTGGCCAAAGGAAAAGTCTTCACCAAACTAGACCTCAGAGAAGCATACTACCGAGTATGCATCAGGGAGGGAGACGAGTGGAAAACAGCATTCAACTGCCCCCTAGGGAGCTTCCAATTCAAGGTGATGCCTTTTGGACTGCAGGGAGCCCCAGCTGTGTTCATGCAATTAATAAATGAGGTGCTGCATGAGCACCTCTACAAGGGGGTTCTCATCTACCTAGATGACATCCTCATTTACACTGAGACCATGGATGACCACATACCCCTTGTCCACCAGGTACTAGAAAAACTTCTGGCAGCCAACCTGCGTGTCAAGCTGTCAAAATGCGAGTTCCACTGCACACGGCTAGACTACCTGGGTTATCGAGTGTCAAATGAGGGAATAGAGATGGATCCAACCAAAGTGCAAGCAGTCCTAGGCTGGCAACCCCCTCGCACCCATAGACAGCTACAAAGCTTCCTAGAGTTCACGAACTTCTACAGGCAATTCATCCCCTCCTTTGCGAAGATTGCCAAACCCATAACGGACCTCCTAAAGACAGGCAGCCCAGGAATAAAACCCCGCCCGGGACAACCTCTACAGTGGGACCTGACCTGCCAAGAGGCATTTGAAACACTAACAGAAATGTTTGTGAAGGAACCGGTGTTGAAGCATCCTGACCCTGAACAAACCTTCATCATCCAAGCAGATGCCAGTGACGTGGCAGTTGGAGCAGTGCTACTCCAGAGAAATAGTCAAGGAAATCTACAACCCTGCGCCTACACCTCCTGCAAGCTCACAGACACAGAGAGACGATGGGCAGCATGGGAAAAGGAGGCATTCACAGTGAGATGGGCACTGCTAACCTAGCAACACCTGCTGGAAGGGGGCCAGAAACTGTTCGAAGTCTGGACTGACCACAAAAACCTGGAGGCCCTCAGGACCCCGCGAAAACTATCGCCCAAACAAGTCCGTTGGGCTCAATACTTCAACCATTTCAACTTTGTGCTAAAGCACATTCCAGGGGGGAGGAACTTTCTAGCTGATGCCCTCTCCCACATGCCCCAGTACAAATGTGAGCGGGAGCAGGTAGTGGATGCCATTGTTCCCCTTACCCAAATAGCAGGCCAAGTAACCACCAGACGACAACGCCACAACCGGCATGACCAACCAACAAGCGATCTAACGGCAAAACTCAAGACTGAAATGCTGGCAGACCCCTGGTTCCGAGACAATCAACACATTCTAACAAAAAGGGATGACCTCGCATGGAAGGGGACAAACCTCTATGTCCCAGAATCCTACGCACCCTGATCCTCCAGAGGAGCCACGACGTTAAACCAGCAGGCCACTTTGGATTCCTAAAGACTTTACACTTAGCATGGAGGCAGTTCTGGTGGCCCAGCATAAAGAAAGACATGGACAGTTATGTGGAAAGTGCACCATCTGTGCATGATGAAGAAGCAACCAGGAAAACCCCCCGGACTGCTACAATCAGTAGCAGAGCCTACAAGACCATGGGAGGAGATTGCAATGGACTTTATAGTGGAGTTGCCGAAAAGTGGGGGAAACACGGTGATCTGGACTGTAATAGATTTATTTTCCAAACAGGCACACTTCATACCCTGCAGCGGACTACCCTCAGCCCACCAGTTGGCCAAACTGTTCCTGAAACACATCTACCACCTCCATGGAGTACCAAGAAGAATTATCTCTGACAGAGGGGTCCAGTTCACGGCTAAGTTCTGGAGGGAGTTCCTACAGTCCATTGGGTCATCCCAGGGCCTTAGCTGCCGGGTGACCAATCCCCCTGCACCTGTAGCACCTCAGCGGGCTCCGTGGGGCGACTGGCCTCTGGGTGGGCTGTGGCACTGCGGTTCCTTGTCTGCCGGGTGGCCCCTGGTCTGGGTGATCTCTCTCCTCACTATTTGGTTGCTTTGACATGTCATTGGTCCACAGCCCTCTGTCGACTTTTATTGCTATCCGGAACCATTCGGAGAGTCGGTTTGGGATGTCTCGATAAGCGGTCACTTGGGCAATATGCTTATCTAGGCTTGTTCTAAAGAAATACACCAACAGTCGCTCTGGTAGGGGAGGTAGGGTCCCAATGACTCTCCTGAATTCACGGATATGCTCTCTGATAGGCTTCCTCTTTCTAAAGTTTCTGAAAGATGCCCTAATTAATTCATGAGCCATGAGCCAAACTTCAAAAGAGAAATACAGTCATTTATTAGGAGCACCATTTTGGCAATATTCGTCCTCCACATAGGAGTCCTCCTCTGCCTCCTCGAATTGGGTTCGTAGTAGTTGTAAGAACTCATCTGCATTTCGCAATTGGGGGGGCCTGTTCTTGTAGAGGGCTGCTGACCACCTTCTTGCGTCTCCTTCAAATCCGTCTGAGATGGCACTGACTAGGGCTCTGGGAAATGGATAGAGGTGTCCATAGTGTTCAATGTAGATCTCAGCTGTATCGAGGAATTGCGCTAGCTGGTCGGGGTCGCCATCAAACTTCCCTCTGATTACCTCAGTTCGGCAGGCTCGACTAGTCCCCCCCTTTCTTGGACCTGCATGATGGCTCCTCTTCCAGAAGGGTGGCACGGTCAAATGGGAGTATACTTAACATCAAGATGTGCAATGATAAAAGAGGATAATTATTATAAACTAAAAGAACAAATTGAAAAAGACTTGGAGAAATGGAAAAATCTTCAACTGTCATTTATGGGAAGGGTTGCAATAATAAAGATGGGCATATTACCAAGACTATTATTTCTTTTTTTTTATTAAGTTACATAATATTACAATTCAACTGATATCGGTTAAGCAGTGTTCATACATATATATAGATTACATACATGGTGTCTCTTAGATTACTTATTCCTTTTAGTAGTTGCACCATCCTTTATTCCTTCTTTTATTTTATCTTCCATCCACTTATACCACCCTTCCCACACTGTATAGTATTCCGAATTTTCATCATCATTTATCTCATATGTTAGTTTACTCATCTCAGCGCATTCAAATACTTTTCTGATTATATGCTCTTCCGGTGGTAGTCCCTTTTCTTTCTAATATTGTGCACATATTAATCTGGCAGCCGTAATAATATGTATAATTAGGTACCTCTTTTTTTTCATATGTCCTTTTTAATATTCCCAGGAGAAATGTTTCAGGCGCCAAATCAATGTTTTCCTCAATTATTTCTTGTATCCATTTTCAAATTTTTTTCCAATATTTCATCGCTTTGGGGCATGTCCACTACCTATGGAAGAAGGTACCCTGATGATGGCCGCATTTCCAACAATTTGGACTTGTATTTGGGCAAATTTTTGCTAACCTTGTAGGGGCAAAATGCCACCTATAGAGCATTTTCTATTGATTTTCTTTGTACGCTACTGCTCTCATCAATTTGTAGTTCTTCCAAATTATTTCCCAATCATTCAAATTTATACTATGCCCAATGTTTTTTACCCACGCAATCATCTGATCTTTAACCAACTCCTCTGCCCTATCGTATTCTAATAAGTAATTGTATAGTTTGGCCAATATTTTTTTCTCCATTCCCATCAATATCAAATCCATTTGATCCTATCTCTATACCAAATTCCTCCTTATCTTTTTTTTTTGAAAAGTTTTTTATTTATTTTTAAAACATAAAACATAAAACAACATCTTTTTGGAGCAAGAGTTTGGCCTGGTATAATATAGATATAAATTCCCAATTTCATCGATTAACATTTTAAGACATACAAAGAATAACAGAATAGCAAAAAAGAAAAAAAAAATACAAAACAAGACAAAACAAAACCCAAATCTAGACCCAATTTTTCCCATCCAATCTAACATCTTATTCTAACATTTAAGTTTTTATTATGTAGTCACTTTAATTCTTAAACTTCAAATCCAGACAGCACTTTATAGTATTCATTTATCATTTTAAACAATCAATATTTCATATATTTTCTGTACTTCAAAGGCCCAAATCAAATGAATGTTTCTTTTAGAACACATCTAATAACCAATATAAAGTATTTCATTCCTCTCTGAAAAACATTTTAAAATCAATATCCATTCTTCAAAAATATTTCCTTCACTCCTCCTAGGTTTATTTTTAGCTGGATTGCAGCTTAATTAGCTGGTTTCCAGGGATGCTTTCCTCCACTCCTATCCTTATTTATTGGCTGGATCACAGTAGGATTTAACTGCTTCCAACATTTTCTCCTTCACTCCTCCTATTTTTATTTTTAGCTGAATAACAGCTTTTCAGCTGTTTTCCAGGGATGCTTCCCTCCACTCCTAACCTATATTTCACTGGTTCACAGTTTAGCTTTAACTGCTCCCCGGTATATCTCCTCCTCTCCTCCTAGGTTTATTTTTGCTGGATCACAGCACAATAAGCTGTTTTCCGGGGATGCCTTCCTCCACTCCTTACTTTATATTTAACTGGTTCACAGTTTAGCTTTAACTGGTCCCCAGCATTGCCTCCTCCACTCCTCCTAGGTTTATTTTTAACTGGTTCACAGCTTAGTTAGCTGTTCTCCAGGGATGCTTACCTCCACTCCTTACCTTATATTAACTGGTTCGCAGTTTGGCTCTAACTGCTCTCCAGTGTTGCCTCCTCCACTCCTCCAGTTTATTTTTAGCTGATTCACAGCCTTGTCAGCTGCTCTCCAGGGATGCTTTCTTCCACTCCTAACCTTATATTTAACAAATTCACAATTTAATTTTAATCATCTAATTCCCCAAATCATACTTCTTTAACAAATTAAGATGATAATACGTTTTGAAATATGTCTTCTTTTCTACTCTCTCTTGGCCAATTCACCATAGTTATAGAATCTGTAAACAAATCTTATTGTTATTCAAAAATTCATACCCATTCTCTTATTTGCTATAAAAAAATAACATTTTAAAACAACTTTCAAATCTATTTTCTATAACCATTAAAATACTTATTAATACTTTTTAGAGAATTCTTTAGAAGTATTCACATTTTTTCTATTAATCACGTTTCTTGCTTTAAAAATGAGCGTGTAAACAATTCTTAACAATATTCAAAGCTTCATTCACATTTTCTTATTTTCTATAAAACACAATATGTTAACCGCTTTAAAGAAAGTTTTCTATAATTATTAACTCTATCAGTAATTCTTATTAATAATCAAAAATTCATTCATTATCTTTATATTTCTTATATCTTACAACATTTTAAACCACGCTTATTAGAAAAAAAAAATATTATTTTCTTTTTAAGAGAAATTTCTTTCAAAGTATCCACATTTTTTCTATAGTAGTATTCCTCGCTCTGGTAAGTTTAAAAAAGAAAAAAAGAGAGAGGGGGGGAAATAGAGGTATGACAAAGAATATCAAAGGAAAAGATTCAAAAGAAAGAAAAAAGGGAAAAAGGAAAAGCAAAAAGAAAGGAATGAGATAGGAAAATAATACAAAGCAAAAAATAAAAAGGTAGAAAGGAAAGAGAGAGAGGAGAGAGAAACTCTCTTCCTTACATTGTTTAAGAATCAGATTACATGGAAAACATTTACATCCATTTTAATCAAACTATAGTGTTTTTCTCATTCTGTCCAAACTCCTTCTTTTTTTTTCTTTTCCTCCTGTTTCCAGTTCTAATATCCATAAAGTTATAAAGACTAACAAATTTAGTTCTTTTGTATTCCATATATGGTCTCATCATGTCCTCTTCTGCGGGTACGCCCTTCTTCTTCATTACAGCACCATTAATTAGCATTTTTAACTGTTCCAAATATCTTCTTCTTCCCAACTATCCATAATTAGTTCAAAAACAAGTTTGGATACATCCAGAATCAAACCTCTTTAGTGTTTCCTCAATATACTCCAGTTCAAGAAATAAGAGACAGTTTCTTCTTCAAACAGCAAGTTTGAAGCAAACATACACAGTTTGCAATTTCCACTTTCACTTCTGTTAACAAGCGGCCATCTTACACTTCCTCCGCTTATTATCCTCACAGCTTTTTTTTTAAGAGACATTCCGTTTCCTCTTCTCCTTCTTTCTCTTTACAACTAATCCATTCTCCTTAATAACCAAAGATCCATCTAAAAAAACATTTAATTCCAAAGACAAATAATAATATTATCGTCCTTTAAAGGGTCTTCTCTTCTTGTTAATTATTTTGGATCTTTCGCCCAAATAGTTCTTAGCCGCTGTTAGGGCCAGGACATTATTAGTTCCAAATATTTGAAGGCAGTTCCCGCCTGGGCTGATCTTACTCACCCGGCATTCAAACAGCTTGCTCCAGCATCTCCTCCTGCACTTTGCTTGTCCCGGCTGCCACAGCTTTGGGGCAGCCACCATGGCTGTTTCTCCCACCACCACCAGCTTAGAGGGTTATCCTCTGGCCTCGAGGAACCTGCTCGTTCCTCTTGGCCAGGCGAGGAGGTCCCTCTTTGTCCCCCTGTCCCTACAGGGCAGGGGAGGTCCACAGACCTACCGGCGGGGGCTAAATGGATGGGATTTTCGTGGGGCTCCGAGGAGCCCTGCTATTCCGCGTCTGAGCACCATGGCATTATTTTTTGATTAAAAAAATAATTTTAATTCTCCCTTGACTTTTTCTGTATATTCTTTGTCCCTCAAAAGTTGTGTATTTAGACTCCATCTCTTCCGTTTCTTCATCTGCGAGTTTTTCCACCTTATTTCCAAAGGATTATGGTCCACCCATATATTTGGTGTTATTTCTGCAGATTCTATTTCCATTCCAAGATTCCTACTAACCCATATCATATCGATTCTCAACCATCGAGAATGGGGATTCAAGTAGACAGTATATTGTTTATTATTCGGGTGCAAAGTCCACCAAATATCTACTAAATTCAATTCATCCATTAAATCAAAAAATGTTCTTGGTAGTTTGCCCCCCCTTTTTTTTGTCTTTACCGCTCTTATGGTCCCTTTCGGAATCTACTATCCCATTGAAATCTCCTATTATACAGATGTTACTATGTTCCATTTTACTTATTTGCTCATGGAGTTTTCTAAAATATTCCCCCTGCTTTTTGTTTGGGGCATATATGGCTACCAATATTTGAAAGTTCCCTTTCTTTATCTCAATCATTAATGTTCTCCCCTTAACATCATTGTATTTTAACTCCGCTGCAATCCCTTTTTTAACGTATATTACTACTCCCCTCTTTTTTTCCCTGCTAGTGAGGTAAAGGTTTTTCCAAATTTCTTATATTCTAAACAAGACTATTATTTCTATTCCAGACAGTATCAACAAAAATTGAAAAGACTTACTGTATAAGATGCATCTTTTTACCCCCCAAAAGAGGGTGAAAATCTGGGTGCATCTTATACTCCGAATGTTGCATCAGCCATACCTGGGGGGAGAGGGAGGGAGTTGGTGTGATGGCGGCAATGGCAGGAATGGTGACAATGGTGACAACTGAGGCAACAGACAGCTGATTGGCAGTATTCTGGGATCCAACCACCAATCAGAAAAGTGAAAAGCAAACGGTTCTGGGAACCATTTGCTATAAATTGAGTCGCTGTCCTGCCGCTGCCTGAGTCACCGCCTGAGCTGCCCCTCAGCTGTAAAAGCCATCTGAGCCAGCACTGCCCGCCTCGAGAAGTCACTGCTGAAGCCACTGCCACCCCCCCAATGCTGCCGCTTGCCTTTAGAAGCTGAAGCCACTGCCCTCCCAATGCTGCCGCTCACCTTTAGGAGCCAAAGCCACACACCCCAACACCGCCGCTTGCCTTCAGGAGCCGAAGCTGCACCCCCCCAACACTGCCGCTCTCCTTCAGGAGCCAAAGCCAGACCCCCACAATGCCACCGCTTGCCTTCAGGAGCTGTCCTAAAGCCGCTTGCTTGAAGAAGCTTCTGTCTGACAGGTTAGTCTTAAAGCTGTCAACTTGTGGACTTTAAGTCTCAGAATTCTGGGAGCAAGTCCACAAGTCTTAAAGCTGTTAACTTGTGGACTTTAAGTCTCAGAATTCTGGGAGTTGAAGTCAACAAGTCTTAAAGCTGTCAAGTTTGAAGACCCCTGGTTAGGTTAGCATCTGTTTATAATGGGTTAGAGTTAGCACCTGTATATAATGGGTTAGGGTTAAGGTTAGGGTTAGCACTTGTTTGTATAGGGTTAGGATTAGGGTTAGGGAGGAAACAAATCACCAATGTCCTAAAATTCTCAGCTTGCTATTGTTACTGTAGTTTAGGGCGGGGACATAATGAGCTACCCTAGTGTGTGCATATGAATGAACATGGTTTCAGCTACAGTGCTCTGCATTGTTATAAAGGACACAATATTGTTCTTTCAGAAAAAATGTCAAAGCCAAGAAAGCAAGCATACAAAAACTCTTTCAAGCTGGAAGTCATGAAATATGCTCAGAAGCATGGAAACAAAGCAGCAGAAAGCATTTTGGGTCACCTCCAACTGAAAAAAATGATAAGAGTGTGAAGGAAACAGCTGGAACAGCTGCAAAAGGTAATGGATAAAAGCAAGCACAACTTTCATGGGGTTCCTGCAAAGTGGCCACAGTTAGAGGAGATGAGAGACTGGATCACAGGTCACCGGAACAGTGGCTTTGCAGTCACCACAAAAATGGTGACGTATGAAACCAAATGCATTGCTACACAGAAAGGCATTCAGGATTTTACTGGATAACCATCGTGGTGCTTCAAATTTATGAGGCAATATGGCCTTTTGTGATAGACTCCAGGAAGAAAAATAATTTTGAACTTGGCCAGATTGGGAATATGGATGAAGTCCCACTAACCTTTGATGTGCCATCAAATAGGACTGTTGATGTGAAAGGTGCCAAAAGCATAACCGTGAAAACCTCAGGACATGAGAAAACACATTACATGGTTGTGTTGTCCTTCTATGCAGACGGCACCAAATTGCCACCAATGTTAATATTCAAAAGAAAAACCTGCCCAAAGGAAGTGATTCCAAGAGGTGTTGTTGTGCATGTCCATGAGAAAGGATGGATGGATGGATGAACATGGAATGAAAGTATGGATTGAAAGAGTGTGGTCCAAACATCCTGGAAGGCTTCTGAAAAAACCAGCTTTATTAGTGCTCGACCAGTTTAGAGCACATATTAGTAAAACCACAAAGAAAAGATTCAAAGAAGTGGACTCATCTAGCTGTAATTCCTGGGGGGTCTTACTAGCCAGTTGCAACCTCTTGATGTTTCCATCAACAAGCCATTCAAAGTGTACATGCGAGAAGAGTGGAACAAATGGATCATGATCTGACACCACTGGACTATTGAGGAGGCCCACTATCACTCAAGTTTGTGAATGGGTGAAAACATCATGGAACTCAGTGAAGGATGAAATTGTTACACGGTCCTTCAAAAAATGTGGCATTATTTATTTATTTATTTATTTATTTAATTTGTATACCGCCCTTCTCCAGCTGGACTCAGGGCGGTGAACAGCCAAAATAAAATAGAGCATACAAAATTAAAAAACAATTTAAAATAATTAAATAGTTTTGGCCCACAATTTAAAACAACCAAGTTAAAACCAATTTATAATTTAAAACCGAAACAATAGGGTCAAGCCAGGCCGGCTAGATGAAATAAATGTGTTTTCAGGGCTCGTCGGAAAGCCCGGAGGTCAGGTATCATGCGTATCTCTGGGGGTAGGTCATTCCACAGGGCGGGTGCCGCTACAGAAAAGGCTCTCCCTCTGGGGGTCGCCAGCCGGCATTGTCTGGCTTATCATTAGCAATACCTTAGATGGAACGGAAGATGATATCATTTATGAAGGTAGCGAAGAAAGTGATTGTGAGCAACTGAGTTTCCTAAACACTGATACCAGCGATGATGATGAGTTCTTGGGGTTTCCAGAAAATTAGAGGAGTGCTTGAACCTTAAAGTCTCTCCTCATTTGTTAATGACAGTGATGATGGTTCTTAATACCGCTGTTGACTTTACATGGTTGTAAAAAGTGTACATGGTTGTAAAACATTACATGGTTGTAAAAAGTGTACATGGTTGTAAAAAGTATATATGGTTGTAAAAAGTATACATGGTTGTAAAAATTATTCTGCTATACTGGTATTTTATTACTACACCATATGGTTCAGAATACTTTTTTCCTTGTTTTTCTCCCCAAAATTTAAGGTGCATCTTATACTCCGAAAAATACAGTATTTTCAACATCTTAATAAGTTAACAAGGAAATTTATATGGCAAGGGAAAAAAGCAAGAATAAGTATAAAAATGCTAGAGGATACGAGACTACGTGGAGGATTTGGACTGCTGAATTGGGAATTATACTACTAGGCAGCAGCATTGACTTGGATGAAGGAATGGGTTGAATTAAGAAATATAAGACTATTACCATTGGAAGGTCACAATTTACAATTGGGATGGTATACATTTTTATGGTATGGTAGAATTAAGATACACACGTACTTTCATAGAGGAACGCATGGCTATTGACATGGGAGAAGGTTAGAGACAAATACTATGTGAAAATACCAATATGGTTATCAACAATGGAAGCTTTAATACACCCAAATATCTTTAATTTTAGAAATGTTGTTAGATATAAGGAGTTACTAACAGATAAGGGGGAATTGAAGAGGAAATGAGAACTGGAAGAACAGGGGATTGAGATGGATTGGTACATGTACATGCAAATACAAACAAGATATGAAAAAGTTGCTAAATTACATGGTTTTTACTTAGAAAAGACAGAGTTGAATAGGATGCTCACAGGAACAGAGGACAAATTAATTAAATATATATATAATTTCTTACTTGGCATTGAGCTAGAGAAAGAACAAGTAAAGGAAACAATGATAGCTTGGGCAAAGAATTTTGGATACTCAATTGATTTAGACAAATGGCAACAGTTATGGAAAAGGAATTACAAACTAACAATGTCCAGTGCATATAAAGAAAATCAATATAAAATGTTTTACAGATGGCATATGCCCCCTGAGAAACTGGTAAAAATGTTTAAAGATAAATCAGCTAAATGTTGGAAATGTCACCAGTTACCAGGATCTTATTATCATATGTAGTGGACATGTCCAGAAGCTAAAAAATATTGGAATAAAATAAAGACATGGTTGGAAGAAATGATACAACAATGTATAGATTTAAAACCAGAGCTGTTCCTTCTGGGTATCCTTCCAGAGAAAACTAGTAAAGAAAATACTTATTTGATTATACATGTAATAACAGCTGCAAAGATTGCTTTTGCACAAAATTGGAAAGCAGAGAAAATACCCTTGGAAGGAGAAATAATTTTTAAAAATGTAGACTGTGCAGAAATTAATAGATTAACTTTGATGATTAACGAAAGGGAAGATTCAGAATACTTTAAGATATGGGATCAATTTTACCATTGGTTAGAAAAGAGATACAGATGAGTAAATTAATAGCTATGTAAAAAAATGTTATAATTAGAATATTGTACTTTTGGAGAAATGTTGCAATAGATTTGGTGAAAATGAAGACAGAAGAAACAACAAAAAGAAGATGAAGTCACAGAGAAATCACCGAGATGTCACATGGGAGGGATGACTGATGTATTAAATGTTTGTGTATATAAATTTTTTTAAAAAATTAAAAAAATACACCTCTTCCAAGTCCAGTTTGATAAAAAATTTCCTCTTTGCCAAATGGGCTAACATGTCTTTCATTAAGGGTAGTGGATAGACATTTTCAATGAAGACAGTGTTTAACCCACTATAGTCAATGCATAGACGAAGGGACCCATCCTTCTTTTCCCTGAATAATACCAGAGCAGCAACCCTTCGGTCTGGCAGGCTAGATGAAGCTATGCTTCATGTTTTTGTCTATAAAAGTTTGCATTTCCTCTAATTTCCTAGGGATCATGGAACACAGCTTAGATTTGGGTAGCTTGGCTCCCGATAGGATTTCTATGGAGCAGTCAGTTGGTGGGGTGGCAGTGCATCCAAGCCCTTTTCACTGAAGATGTCCTGCAGCTCCTGATATTCTTTGGGGATCCGAGGATCATCTTTGGAGCATTCCTTCATTGCAGCTCCCACCTCCCTTCTTGGCTTCACCCATGGCTTAGAAGTAGGGATCCCAAAATTCTTTTCCAGTTTCCCACTCTGGCTTGTTCGCTGAATCTTTAAGAGCATCCTACTCCAATTCACATAGGGATTCCACTTCAATAGCCAAGCCAAACCAAGCATGAAGAATCTCTCCATACCATAACACTCAAAGACACTGTGTACACCCCCATCCTCATCTATGACAAACATTGCTAGGATTTCCCCCACCCCTTCTATCAAGCTGGCAAAAAGCCATGGGCACTTTGACTTGTTTAAGTCTCAAGCCCAGTTTCTCAACTAGGGCAAAGCTGACCAGGCACTTGGTGCAACCTGAGTCCAGAAGCGCTAATCAGGGGTGAAATGCTCCCAGTTCAGACCGGATTGCCCGATCTGGTAGCGATGGCAGTGGGTGGTTCGGAGAACCGGTAGCAGAAATCCCTGACCCCCCCCCATGCCCAGCTGAACTGCGTGATCATCAGAGGCTTTTTTTTACTTTGAAAAGCATTTTTTCTACAAATTCTACCTTTTCGGCCAAAGAGGTTGTAGAAAAAATGCTTTTAAAAAGCTCTGACAATCCCAGCTGAGTTGCCTGCTCATCAGAGCTTTTAAAAGCATTTTTTTTACAAAGAAGAGGTTGTAAAAAAATACTTTAAAAGGAAAAAAAAGTTGGCGATGCCCACCCAGTCACATTACCCCCCCACCAAGCCATGCCCACAGAACCGGTAGTAACAAATTTTACTTTTCACCACTGGCGCTAATAGGTCTCCCTTGTGCTCCAAAGTTGGTACAACTGTTCTATAGAGATGGTTACTGGGTGGACTGAACAACACCAAGGGATCAACACTGATTGTCAGAGTCAGTGTTGCTCTCTGCTGGGTTGTCCTTGGGACCAGTTGGAGTTCTCTCACCATCTTTGGAGAATGGAGTGCACCCTACAACTTCCACCCTCTCCAGGACCTTCTCAAGGGTTCTCTGTGGTGGCTTTCCTGGCTTCTTGTCAGGGCCTGGGACTACCTTCTGGACTGAGTACACAACTTTGCATTTGGCGGCTCAGTATCCCTCCTTCCCACACTTGAAGCAACTAGTGGAATGGCAAAGTGGGCTCTGCGCGTGTGGCAGTGTCTTGTAGGATTCTTTCTTTTCTGGGAGGGATCTCCACCATCACGCCCTGGAAAGGGCCGGAAAGGGCCAGGTCAATCTCCGCTTCCTCCACCAAGATATGCCAGCCATGGAGAGTGGGTACCCCTGGAAATGTGGTTGTCAGCTTTGGAAGCCATATTAGCCCCAGAAGCTTCCACGTTGC
This sequence comes from Ptyas mucosa, assembly GCA_012654045.1. Classification (NCBI taxonomy): domain Eukaryota; kingdom Metazoa; phylum Chordata; class Lepidosauria; order Squamata; family Colubridae; genus Ptyas; species Ptyas mucosa. The sequence goes on along the minus strand of WNWU01000064.1, from coordinate 6,640,921 downwards.
CACCTTCTCATGTGTGGGAAAGTAGTAGGAGGGATTTAGTAGAGAGAATGTATTTAGACAAAATAGCATTCTTCCTTTCGGTCAAGGTCATGACAATCCTGCATCTAGAGAAGGAGTGGGTGGAGTGATGTCTCGAGATGGGACGGATGGTGATTGGAGCATATGATGGACTGATGAGTGAGGGGATGGTTTTGGAGCTTTTGATTTACTGGGGGAAAACCCAGAACTCTCAGATTCAGGTTTTCCCAGATGTGCCAGTATACCTACTCTAATAAATGGACCTTTGAGAAAATGCTTACCTCTGAGTTTTTAATTGGAGTTGGGGTTTTCTGGAACACTGACATTGGTTGTGATAGACTTCATTGTTCAGCATATCTTGGAAGCACCCAATCAGGATTTCCTGTGGCCAGTCGGTCAGCCAGCAGGTTAGGTCACAAAACTCATGGGTGTAATTGGCTACACTGTGTTGGCCCTGGCATATGGTCTTAATGTGATCCCTGGCTTTGCAGTTGGCTAGAGGGTCTTCAAAGCACTTCTGAAGCATTGCCATGAATCAGTCAAAGTTTCTTAGCTCTGGGGCATCATCGTTGTGGAGGATGACCATCCATTCAGCCATAGTTCCTTCTTATGCCATAGTCATGCACCACACTCAGTGGCTATATCCAGACCATATTCTTGCATGTAGGTCCAGACTTGCACCAGGAAGAACCCCAGTTGCTTGTGGTCTCCATTGAATGTCATGCTAAGGGCTGGTGCCTTGCAGCCTCTTTGCCTTGCAGGTGTTGCTCCTGCTTATGGCACAGATTGGTTCTCAGGGCTGGCTGCAGAGCTGAGGCAGTCATTGATGCTGCCAGGCCTGATGCTGCTGTGGCCACGGCGGCAGATATGGTTGCCCCATCACTTGCCATGGTTGCAGCCAGTTGGATGGATGGCTGCACCGCTCAGGCTAAGGCTTTGCATGCCTTGAGGTTGCTGAATGTCCACTTCAGGAAGCCTATGGCTTGCTCCAGCATCCAGTCCTCTCAATCAGGCTCTCCAGTGAGCAGTTCCTATTCCAGGTCTTCTAGCTGCACTTGCTGCTCTCATTGGCAGCCGCAGTGGCTTCCATGAATAAAATTCACCTGCATTGGCTTTTCTTCCCATTCTTCCTTCTTCCCACCATATACCTCAGAGATAGAAATTTGGCTGGGAGGTAAGGTAAAGTAGGGGAGGGGAGGGGAGGGGAAGGAGGGAGGGAGGGAGGGAGGGAGGGAGGGAGGGAGGAAGGAAGGAAGGACTCGGAAACATGTCAGAATGGGGAGTGGGATGCAGTTTTTCCTTTGTTCCGTCACACACACTTTCTCAGCAAAGTGGCAGTCAGTTCTCTGGTCAGCTGGAGGAGGAAGAGGAGGAAAAAGCTTCACCAGGCTCTGTTGAGGGTCATGATGAGAGAGGAAATTGCACTAGCCACCTTTAAATATAGAAAGAAAAAAGATCCAAAAGATCATAGGTTTCTTATATAACTATAATTCTACCTCATATATAAATTCAGTCCGCTACTATATTTTGAAGGGTGATTACTGATAATGTATTAAACAATTTATAATATTTTAGCAATCTGTTTTTTCAACTGCATGCTATTTAGGACTGAATATTATTTTATTAATTTTGATACATTGATGAGTATACATTTGCATATATATAAAAAAATTCTGAAATAAATATAATTTTATAATATAAATATAATTTTTCCAAGCATTAGCATAACACCATTATATTTTAAATATGGATGACTCTTAAAACATTCTATAGCACTTACAAGTTCATATATTAAATGTAATGATTTGGGATTTTTAAAATGTTTATATTATCCTGTCATTTTTTATTACAAGATTTTTTATAGATTAATTTGAATAACTGATTAAATGATGTGGTTCTAATTATATTTAACTAATACATTTAGTAAGTGGCATTTAATTCAAACTGTTTGTTCTTCCAGGTTTGGTGTCAGCATTCCAAGTAAATTACTGTATTAAATTGCAGTTTAAGTTAATGAGAAGTTTGAAGAGTAATCAGAACAAGAAAAATAATTTGATTTCCAAATATAACATAGCTTTCTAGTTTGGGTTGGAGGATTTTTTTTTGAGTGGGGGTTGGGGGGGAGAAAAGTTCATAGTCGCTCCTATTTCATTAGAATTGAGTCAGCTGGGAAACTTGGCAGTTGTATACATGATAGGTTTCCAATAGTCTATCGTGCTGTATTTCTCTTGAGGTATCCTTTTTTGGATTCTATCATGGCTATCTCTTATGTAAAGTTTACTCATTGGTTCAGCAGCTGTGAATAATCACTGAATGGTAGCATTATGTACAGAGAACTAGAATGGAATCTATGGTGTCTTGCATTTCTCATCTCATAAAAATGAAGATATTGAATATATTATGGCTATGAGTCATATTAATTCCATCTGATAAATGAATGAAACATACAGTGATGTCTGGACAAAACAACTGACTAATTTCTGTGTTTAGTAGTTCTTTATTTATATAATATATACATTTGCAACCTTACTTTGTAATTGCAATTATGAAACAATTTCATAAAAGGATTTTTAAAAAGGTTTATTACTTTTATTTTTAAAAATAGGAACCATGATAAATCACATCAATGTTCTTTAAATATAACAAATCCACTGTATAAATATCATCTCATACTCATACTACAGTGATGGAATGAAAAGAAAATCTGTCATGTACTTTCCAAAACATAATAGACATAAGTTAAATTCAGTGCTTAGGGTTGAGATGGATGATTCACACTGTGACTGTAGGTAAAATATGTCTTTCTCCTTGTTTTGCTCATAGCATGGAGAAAGATAGATTTCAATTTCATAGAATCATAGGGCTGGATTTGACCTTGGAGGTTTTCTAGTCCAGCCTCCTGCCAAAGGCAGGAATCCTTATAGCATCCTGGACAAATTGTTGTCCAATCTTTTCTCGAAAGTCTCCAGTGACAGAATACCAACAACTCCAACTAGTAAGCCGTTGGTTGATTGATTAATCATTCTTACTGTCAGGAAATTCCTTCTTATTTTCAGTTTGGATCTCCCTCTGATGAGCTTCTACTCATTGCTTCTTGTCTTGCCTTCAGGTGCTATGGAGAATAGATGGACATCCTCCTCCCTGTGATAGACCCTCAACTATTGGAAGACACCTAATCACTCCTAATCCATCTCTTCAATAGGCTAGACCAGGGGTGTCAAACTTGCGGCCCGCAGGCCAGATGTATCACGTGCTGGCTCCGTCCCCACCCAGTTTAGCGAAGGGGGGGGAGTCCCAATATGTCACATGACACTACCGTGACAATGTGAGTTTGACACCCCTGGGCTAGACATACCCAGTTTCCTTAGCTGTTCATCATACGATTTAGCCTCCAGACCCCTTATCATCTATATTGCTCTTCTCTATACTCTTTCTAGGTCCTCAAAATCTTTTTTTTTTGTAACATATTTTGTCACTGCTGTTAATTTATTGCGATTTGTAAAACAGCAATTGATTGTGCTTTTACTTTAGTTTCTTGAACAAGATGGAGAAATTAATTTTCCATAACCTGGAATATGTCTTACAAACTACAATGCTATTGTTTTTACATATGTTATATTTTAAGGCAAACATGAAACATGTGCGATTAAATCTATGAGCATTAGTAGAAAAAGCAAATAGGTTTGGCACAACCCTTCTCAAGCTTTCTCAAACATTCCAGTAGTATTAATTCATCTGGCACTTGGCAACAATAAGAGCTTTTAATTGAAAAAAGCCTCTCTTTAAATTTGAAGTGATGTAACTGTAAACATTGTTTTCAATTGATAACTCAGTTTTTGAACTAGAATACCATTGTACTGAAGTGAATAATGGCAGAACACATAGAAGCACAGACCTCAGCCCATCAAGCAAAGGGCATATGATAGAATTCCCACTCTTTCTCCCACTCCCTTAAGTCTGGATTCTCTACTATGTTCTCACCATAAAAAACAGTAAATTTTTGCTTTTGGGATACAGACCACTGAAGAAGATGTGGACCAAGGTCTGGATGTTATCTGGATGTAGAAAGGCAGTAATAGGCCTTTCTTTTAAAACATTTATTTTTCCAGACCAGGGATTTTAAAAAAATTAACATGTTACTATTACATTATGCCTAAACTGAAATCTGAGCAAAGGCATCGTGGAACAAAATGTGGATCTGTTCCTTATATTCTGCAGAGAACAGCAGATTTATAAAGTCATCTGGGAAGGAAAACATATGTGTGCAATATGTGCCTTTGATTTCTTAATAACCCATGATGATGCTTAAGGTATATGTCAAACACAGGTTAAATATAGAAAATCAAAAGCATTTAAAACAATCCAAATCAGTGAAAGAAACCTGTTGAAATTCCATTTAGGGACAGAGGCAGTTGTGAACATAAAGTTTTTTACTGCAGCATATTTTTTTTAATTCATTTGTTTGTTTGATTATTTGTTTGTTTATTCTTTCCATGAATAACATATTATTAAATTGATAAGCAATTAGCTTTCATTCATTAGCATTGGTCTAGATTTAGAGGAAACCTATTCCCAAATTGGAAACATTTCAGCTTCAGTTACACCTTATTCTGTGTAATCATTCCTTCAGTGTTTGAGAGGCAAAATGCATGAGTGGGGGTGAGGAGAATAAAGAAAGAAATGCATGGCACAACATAGGAGAACAAACCAATAAGGACAAGATTGAGCAGTCCATCTGAATTTAAAAGACAAGGATCACTCTTTTGAAGACAGCAAAGTCCACATTTTGGACAGAGAGAACCACTGGTTTGAAAGAGGAGTCAAAGAGGCCATCTATGTCAAAATTGAACAGCTCTCTCTCTCTCAACAGAAGGGGAGGGATATGACACCATCTATTTCCAGTCTACAACACAGTCCTTTCAACAGTTCCAAGAAGGCTCCACACCAATTTGCACTACTCAGGTGACCCTGATGACACAGATAAACCTCCAGATGGCCTCAACAACTCTCTAAAAAATGCAAATGACCAGCTGTCTGCAAGGAATATAAATCCTTCCATTCACCTCCATTCAATCAGATCTGAAAAAGCTTCTTGGATGAGAAGCAAAACTTCTTCAAAGAAAAACAAGAAAGTTGCCTCTTGAAAAAGCATATTTGGGACAATAAAAAAGAAAGTACAATTTTATGCACTATGTTAGAGTGTGACTATGTGAGACAACCCAGGAACAAATACAGTAAACAGAAGTTTGTATTTAAATAGTGGTTCTGTCTACAAAGAATATATACATGCACATACTTTAGTCAGACCTCAAACAAACAGCAATCAGCAATTACAACATGGAAGCACACATGGAGAGAGAGATATGACTCAACAGGGCCTCTTCTTATTACAGGCTCTTAAAATGATATCAGCCCAAGAACATTGCTGATTCATTCCTAGCATTACATCAGCAGCTGGTCAGCTCTTAAATCATTACCCGGACACTCCTCCCATTTAAAGCTGAACAGCTGTTAATCCAAATGCTTTAACATATTCCTGATGCTTGTCTACTTCTATTATATCCTTGCCTCCTGCTTTGACTGGTACTCTTACTGCTACAAACACTACTAGTACCATTACTACTGCTGCTGCTGGAACTGCTCCTAATTTCATTTTCTTTTTTTTCTTTTTTTTTAATTTATAAACTTTATTAAAACACATATAAAACACACATAAAAACATTTACACAACATACAACATAGAAATAAATTATTCTTTTGAAGCATTGTTTCATAGTGGTTCGTCAACTAATATGATTATAATTATTCCCCTTATTCTTAGCCTAGTAGTTTTTTTATTACCTTTCCTCCCCCCCATTTTTTTTTGCCCTTGAGGTTCCCCCCTTAGCAATCTATATATTTGGATTATATCATTATTTTGGGATTTCCATATTCATATTTATATGCCCATAAGAAATTATCTATATACATATTTACATCTTTATTCTGTCCTTCTTATATCTATGTTTCTTTAGTAATGGCGTTATGCCATTGATACCATTTATTCCATATTCTATAGTACTCTGTCTCTTCTTTTTCCTTAATCTCTTTTGTTAATCTATCCAGATTTCAGTGTGCAGTATTTCAGCACACTGTTCAATTTTATCTATTAGTTCTTCTTCTGTTGGGATTTTCTCCTGCTTCCAATTTTTTGCATACGTTATCTGAGCAGCCATTAGAATATGTATCATCAGATATTTTATTTCTTTAGGATATGTTTTTGTGAAGATTCCTAGCAGGAAGGTTTCTGGTTTCTTCTCTATTTGTAACTTTGTTATTTGTTCCAACCATTTTTTAATATTAGACCAAAATTTCTTTGCTGCCGGGCACGTCCACCATAGATGATAAAAGGTATCTTGTGATTTTTTACATTTCCAACATAATGAACTGTTTTTCAGATGAAAAACATCGCATATACAGGGAAGAAAAATAAAGAGAGGAAACAACAGCTAGACAAACTATATGAAGAATTAAAAAACACAGAATACAACAACATCCTCACAACAAAAAAATAAAAGAGGAATGGAAAAAAATTAAACATAACTTAAATTTGATAAACCAAAAAGAACTAGCACAGAAAATAAAAATGGCCAAACAGAATTACTTTGAGTTTGCGAACAAAACAGGCTGGCGTACAAATTGAAAAAAAATAAAGATAAAAGGATGATATACCAACTTAGAGACGAAAAAGGGGAAATTCAATACAGTAGAGAGGCGAAAAAAGAAATTATTCAGACATTTTATGCAAATCTATATAAACAAGAAGAAGTAGAGGAAGAAAAGATAAAACAATATATAAAAAGATCAGAAATGCCAGTAATTAATTAGAGCCTGAGTGGCATAGGAGGCTAATGCCTCCTACTAAGGCAGCATTTAACATCCAGCTGCCTGTAATTACTGCAAGTTCAATTCTCACCAGGCTCAAGGTCAACTCAGCCTTCCATCCTTTCTAAGGTGGGTAAAATGAGGACCTGGTTGTGGGTGCAATAAGTTGACTTTGTATTAAAATATACAAAAATATGAAGGCTATTGCTTAATGCATTGTAAGCTGCCCTGAGTCTCCGGAGAAGGGTGGCATATAAATAAAATAAATAATATTTTTTAAAAAATTACAGATGAACAAAGAGAAATGCTAAACAGGTCAGTAACTAAGATGGAATTGGAATTTGCACTGAAAAAGCAAAAAAATAATAAAACACCAGGGCCAGACGGGCTACCGGTGGAATTATATAAAACTGTACAGGGAACAATAGGAGAAACTATGTTAGAGGTATATAACGAGGCCCTGGAGAAAACAAAAATCCCGATATCCTGGACGGAGGCAATAATCACCATCATACCTAAAGAGGACATGGATCACTAATTATTTCAAAACTACAGACCAATATCCTTATTGAACACAGATTATAAAGTATTTGCAATAATTATAGTGGAAAGAATCAAAAAAGTATTGAATAACTATATACATCTGGACCAAAATGGATTTCTGCCGGGCCGCCAAATTAAGAACAATATGAGAATAATAATAAATGCACTAGAATATTATGAAGCGCATCTGGAGAAACAAGCTTCACTGTTTTTTCTTGATGCCCAAAAAGCATTCGACAACTTAAATTGGAAATTTTTACTGGGGCAATTAAAGAATATGCAATTCGGAACAAAATTTGAAAAAATTATAGGAGAAATTTATTCAAAACAAACAGCACGAGTAATTATGAATGACGACACGACAGGCCAATTCAATATAACAAAGGGGTTAGACAAGGATGCCCACTTTCTCCACTATTGTACATTTTAACACTGGAGATCCTGTTAAAAAAAGTAAGGGAAGATCAAGAAATCAAAGGGCTAAAAATAAGAAGAGAAGAATACAAGGTTCAGGCTTTTGCCGATGACCTTGTATTTATAGTAGAGGAACCATTAGAAGTAGCACCAAAATAGTAGCACTATTTTCTTTAAGAAAACAGAGGAATTTGGAAAGGTGGCTGGACTAAAAATAAATAGAAATAAATCGAAATTAATAGTAAAAAATCTCACGAAGAATCAAGAAAAAGAATTAGAGAACAGTATACAAATTCAAATAACGAAGAAAATAAAATACTTAGGGATCTGGTTGTCAGCGAGAAGCTTGTCAATAAAAGAAAATAACTATGATAAATTAATAATACAGACAAAGAAAGATTTGGATAATTGGAGAAACCTACAGATCTCACTAATGGGAAGAATCTCCACTATTAAAATGAATATCCTACCAAATTTTTTAAAAAATTTTTTATAAAAAAAGTTTTTTATTTTTTATAATCAAACAAACATACAATTCCTAGTCAATCATACAATGCATCATCTAAGTACGTCTTTTGTATCTTCTTCTTGTTCTAACAATATTTGTCATATCTTAATTTTATCATCTCATTTATTGTAACATTTCCCCCAATTTCTATACTTTTCTATTAATACATTTATCTGCACTTCAATTTTATCCCCCCATCCTTCAACCCCCCTTCCCCATGCCCCCCCCCCGATTCCCAGAGCAAAAACAGGGTATAACATTTAATAAACATAAACTAAAATAAGCTAGCTTGCTACAGAATTCAAAACTCCCTGTCACTCTTTAACTCCTCTTTTAACAATTATTCATCAACCTACCCTTTATATCACTTGTCACTTTTCCATTTGTTAAATCATGTCTGACTTAAACATTTATAATAATCATAATAATAATAATTTTATGTATACACCGCCCTTCTCCCGAAGGACTCGGGGCGGTGTACAGCCAATTTAAAACATAGATATAAAATCATCACATATAACATTTAAAAATCCCATAATCTTAACTTGAACATTTTAAAATCTCTTAATGCATCAATAAGACCTCCTTCAAAATATAAATTTCAAAAGTTTTACAAAACTGTCCATTAAAGTTTAATATGAATACTTCAAAAAATTTGAAAAAAGCTATCCAATTTTAATTAAACCTTTTTACTTCAATAAAGAAATAAACTTTTCAAATTTATCACTGAAATCCTGCTCAAAAATCTATATTTTCCCCCAATCCTTCCTTCAGCATTACTCTTAAATCATGTCTGACTTAAACATTTCATCACATATGACTTATAAAAATCCCATGATCTTAAATTAAACATTTTAAAAATTCCAAAACTTTTACAAAACTATCCATTAAAGTTTAAATTAACCATTTTAATACTTCAATAAATTTAAGTTTAAGAAAGCTATCCAGTTTTAATTAAACCTTTTTACTTCAATAAGACAATAGGCTTTTCAAATTTGTTGCTAAAATCCTCCTCCAAAAAAAAATTAATCTCCCATTCTTCCTTTCTTTCTATATTTTTTCCAATCCTTTCTCTTCAGTAATTTTTTCTTTTTCAGCATTACTCTTCCCCCTGCTTTTATTTTCGAAAATTTTTGAATTTTAAGTTGGGGTTGATGTATCTTTAAGACTCTTTCTCCTCTTACAGTTATATCCTCAAATTTGAAACCGCAGTCCCGACTCTTCCTGCTCATATAATCAATCATTTCATCCCTTAAATGTTGATTCTGTCTATAAAACCAAGGATTGTCACAATATTTGCCATTTTGCAGTGGAGAGTCTGATTGCTGTTTTCCTGTTGGTTCCGTGGAAGCCTCTGGTAAAACCTCTATATCGTGTGTAATAACTTCCATCTTAATCCTGACAGTCTCTTTTTTGTCCTCCAGAGTCACCTCAGTCAGATTGATTTCTTCGTCTTTTCCCACCAGCAAGTTTTTGTTGTTATTCAAATTATATTTTTGAGAGACTCTTTCAATTGATTCTATTATGGCAGAAGTAAAAGAGTTTAAAAGTTCTTGAAAAACCTTTACAGTCACAGCTTGTGAATTTGCTGACTCATATGATGAAAATCCTCCAGCCCTATTGTCAGCCATATTTCAATCTTCACCTTATATTAATTCCGCTGTCAGGCCAATAAGTCCAATTATTTTCCACAGAGTTTAAAAATAAGAATTGATTAAAATCGATACCTTAGTCTTTTCCATTCAGCTTCCACTTTAAATCTTTTTCTTTATGTGTAATCCAGTAGCTTTAACAATGTTACAGCGTTAACAAGCACTTTCAATAGTAAGTTTCCTTTTCACGCCCTCAGGCGCCATTTCCCCTTTTGTTTTTTAAAACAGAGTTAAAGATCAGTATTTACATTTCCTTTGTTCTCCTGAATTGCTCTGCCAGCAACCCCCAGGCTTAAAAAGAAAAACCTGGGGATCTAGGGGAGCTCTCCCCAGACCCTTCTGCTCATCCCTCCTCCTTTTCCCCAGGGGGAGAGTTTCAAGTCGCTAGATAGCTGGTTTTCGCTGTTCTAGCAGCTATACAGAATCCCGGGACTGGAGCTCCTGAAGGAGTGTCTGTTCAGCATACGTGGAGCCACAGGAATCCCTACCAAAATTTTTATATTTATTTCAGGTTGCTCCAATAAAATTAGAGAATTTTTTTTTGAAACACTGAACAAGATGACTTCCAAATTTATATGGCAGGGGAAGCGACCACGAATTAAACTTAAGTTACTTCAAGACACAAAAGATAGAGAAGGAACAGCACTCCCAGATTGGGAACTCTATTATCAAGCAGCGGTGTTATCATGGGTAAAGGACTGGATGGAATTAAAAAACAACAGAATATTAACAATTGAAGGACATGAATTACAAACGGAGTGGCATTCCTTTTTATGGGATGAAAAATATAAAACACATATCGATTTTAAAAGACACACAATTAGGAATGCACTACTACAAATCTGGCTAAAAATTAAAAAACAACAGTATATAAAAATTCCGATTTGGCTTTGACCATCAGAAGCAGTAAGGCATCCAAATTTAACAGAACCTAAAAATATAATTAGATATAAAGACCTAATTGAACATCAAGGGAAATTGAAAACCAAACAACAATTGGAAATAGACCTAAACAGAGAAATCGACCGGTGGACTTTCACACAGATCCAATCTAAATATAAGGAACACACAAAAATGTATGAGATACATAGAGAGAAACAAGAATTAGACAAAATTATATTGGACTCAGAAGAGAAATTAATTAGTAAAATTTATAAATTTCTGCTGCAATACAAAATGGAGGAGGAAACAGTGAAGAGTACGATGATTAAATGGATGCAAAATTTTAAACACGCAATAGACCTGGAGAAGTGGGAAGAACTATGGCAAGTGAATACAAAACTAACACTAGCAATGGCATATAAAGAAAACCAGTTGAAGATGTTTTATAGGTGGCACATGTCACCCACAAGGCTGGCAAAAATTCATCCTAATTTCATTTTTTAATGACTTTGTACACTCTGTCTCATTACTTTTTTTTTTTAATTTGATTTATATGCTGCCCTTCTCCGGAGACTCAGGGCGGCTTACAATGCGCTAAGCAATAGCCTTCATACTTTTGTATATTTTATACAAAGTCAGCTTATTGCTCCCACAAACTGGGTCCTCAATTTACCTACCTTAGAAAGGATGGAAGGCTGAGTCAACCTTGAGCCTGGTGAGATTCGAACTTGCAGTAATTGCAGGCAGCTGGTGTTAATAACAGTGTGCTTTAGTCCACTGTACTACCAAGGCTCTTTCCATTACATCCTGTTCACCAACTCTTAGCTGAATACCTTCACTCTCTCTTTTTACTAGCTCAGTTTCCTCAGTTTGATTTATCTGTCAGCCTGACATTCTGTTCTGACCTAGGCTTCCTAAAACAGTAAAAAGCACATGATTAGTCCCAAAAACCATCTTTTTATTTCAATGGCTGTGAATTATGTTCATTCACAGCCCATAATGAGTCACAAATAGTTTGTAAAGAATCTGACAGAAGTCTGCCACAGTCCTTCGGGATAAGGCTGATAAGCACCCATCTTTATCTCCCTTGACATGCTGCCAAAGACCTAATTGGCAATTAGCTTTGCAAAGCCACATGGAGCACAGAGTCAAAACAGAGCTTCAGAATTTAAACTGACCAGAATGAACAAAGTTTCTTCCTGCAAAGGCTCATGTGCCTTTGCTCCTCCTTTATGTCTTATGGGAGGGGCCAATCACCTCCAAGCCCTACTCCTGAGTTGTCCCTTTTGTCTTAACTGTTCTTGCCTTCTGGCAGCTCTGAGTATGCGCACACTGGGAACAGGGCCCCCCTGTTCCTCTACCTTGCTGATGTCCAACTCTGGAGGTTCCGGAGGCAGCACATAACTCCCAGATGGTCCTGGGCCCCTCTCTGCCTCCTATGAGAGCCTTTGTCCGAGCCTTCCCCAGACTCCAGAACTGGCCCATGGTCCACCCCATCCTCCTCACTGTTCATTTCTGCTCCACAGGCCGCCAGCAGACCATAACACATTCTCTTTAACTTCAGCTTCCTCCATTTATCCTGTTCTGCCTTAGGCAATGACCATATTTTTTGGAAATTACAAGGCTCATAACAAACACTATATACTCTAACCCCACTTGCAGTGAACCGATCAGTAGGTATACCTTTATTACTTCTTTCAGATCTCCTTGATATCATCTGTTCCTGCATTTCTGTGCCTTCTCTTTTTACCTCAGGTCTATCCTCTTCTATGTCTACTTCTGACCTGCTTTCCTGTCTCTCCTTCATCAGACTTTGCATAGCTTCTCCTTCTGGATAACTCATGCTATGCATTGGCATGAACAGCTCAGAATTAGCATGCACCCTATTCCAATTATTTTGTTCTGCAAAACTAGCAGACCATGAAATTATCACTTTTCTGGTTCCATCTGTAAACCTATACCCTTTTGAACCTGACTCATAACCAACAACCTAAGCTTCCTGGCCTTTTTCTGGCCTTTTCTCCTGGTGCCTACAGTAGTGGCCCAAATTGTGGAAATCTTTTGGGAAAAATGTATTTTTGAGGTTTCATGGCTAATAACACCACTTTTTTCTGGTGTTTCAAGATAATCATATTCCACTGCTGGAATGGCCTGGGATAGCCCAATTGAAAATCTATGGAGCTGACTAAAGAAACTTGTTCGTCAGAAGCGACCCAGCAATAAAACCCAGTTAATAGAAGCAATCATTCAATCTTGGTTTCACAGCTGCAGAATTAAAAGACTTGGTTCACTCCATGGGAAGACATTGTAAGGCCATAATTAATGCTAAAGATTACCCAACCTTTAGTATTAAGTATTAAGTATTAAGTAAGTAAGTATTAAGTAAGTATTAACTTAATACTTACTTAATACTTAAGGAGCCTGAGTGGCGTAGAAGGCTAATGCCTCCTCCTAAGGCAGCATTTAACATCCAGCTGCCTGCAATTACTGCGAGTTCTAATCTCACCAGGCTCAAGGTTGACTCAGCCTTCCATCCTTTCTAAGGTGGGTAAAATGAGGACCCAGATTGTGGGGGCAATAAGCTGACTTTGTATAAAATATACAAAAGTATGAAGGCTATTGCTTAACGCATTGTAAGCCGCCCTGAGTCTCCGGAGAAGGGCGGCATCTAAATATAAAATAAATAAACAAACAAACAAACAAATAAATACATACATACATACATACATACATACATAAATTAAGTGACGTGATAATTTTTGTATATCTTGTTTTTTCTACGTGTTTCATTTTTCTTCTTTATACTGAAACTATTCTTGTTGCTTATTTTTTCTTCTTTTATTTATAAGGCCAATATTCAGCACACAAAACATGTAATCTCTAACACTGTTTTATTTACATGTTTTCTTCTCAGGAGTTCAACAGGCAGGTACAGGACTCTGACAGGAACAACGGCTTATATATACAGGGGGCGGAGCCAAAAAGGTAAGGAGGAGCAAAGAGGGGAAGGATGAAATGTGCATTTCAATGTACTAACTTATATACAGGCAAAAAATATACAAGTGCATGTGATTAGGTATTTTCTTTGTAACAAAACCCCCGCTAAAATACCTAATCAAAAGAATCTATGTTTTACATATATACATTTAATTTAGAAGACAGATATGCATGTTGACTGGTTGGTAAAGGTTTCGTTAATATATCTGCAACTTGCTCATGAGTGTCACAATGCGATGCTCTAATAAATCCTATGTTGGATAGTTGTTTAACATGTTTATATTTGATGTCAATATGCCGTGACCTTTGATTTACTGCCTCTGAAGTTAATATGTCTATGGCAGCTTTATTATCCTCATGTATGGTTATTGAGTAACTGGGTTCAGTCCAGATATTGGATAAGAGGTCATCGAACCATATTAGATTGGTTGCAGCCTTTGAAAGGCAAATGTATTCAGCTTCTGCTGTGGAAGTTGCAATTAGATTCTGCTTGCCGGTATACCAGTGAACAGGACAATCATTCAAGAGGAAAACATACCCTGATGTGCTTTTCCTGCTTTTTGTGTCCCCAGCCCAATCTGCATCTGCATAACACGTTAAGGTTGGTTTTTTTGAGTGATTTGGTTCTAAATACAAACATGCATCAGCACTAAATTTAAGATATCTAAGGACTCTTTTTATACCTTCCCAATGATAATGATTTGGGTTGCCTACATGTCTAGATAAAAGGTTAACAGATAGAGTGATGTCCGGTCTGGTCCAATTAGATATATATAATAATGAACCGATGACAGATCTATATAGGGTGTTATCTTTGAATGGTTCGCCCTCATTGTTCATGTTTCTTGTGAAGTCTGTTTGCATAGGGGTCTCACAAATCTTGGAGTTCACCATATTACATCTTTGTAAAAGTTCTAATATTTTATCTTTCTGTGACAATTTAAAACCTCCACTTGTTTTGTAAATTTGAACACCCAGGTACTTATTTACTTTCCCTAAGGATTTCAAGGTGAAGTGTTTGTTGAGTTTTTCTGCAAATTCGTCACATCTGTGTTTATGTTGGCCAAAATACAAGATGTCATTCACATAAATAAGTACGTACTCTATAGTGTCCTTTGTTTTTCTAATGAAGAAACATAGATCCGTTGATGTGACAGAAAAACCCATATCATTAAGAGTATTTGCTAAGCATTCGTACCAACGCTTTCCTGATTGTTTTAACCCGTACAGACTTTTATTTAATAGCCATATTTCCCCTTTTTGTGTATCATTACCCGGGGGAGCTTTCACAAAGATTTCTTTGTCGAGGTTGGCGTGTAGGTAAGCAGTTTGAACGTCGAACTGATACACATCTAGATTTAGAATTGATGCTATCACTAGTGCACTCTTAACACTTTCTGATCTGATAGTGGGCGAATAAGTGTCCTCATAGTCTTCTGGGAACTTTTGTGCGTAATCTTGGGCAACTAATCTGGCTTTGTATAAGTATTTGCCGTCCTCTAACTCTTTAATTTTAAATATCCATTTTGTTCCAATGGGAGTCTTGCCTACCGGTGGTTCTGTAGGAGTGTATACCTTCAATTCCTTTAAACTGTCCATCTCCTTTTTTATCGCTTGCTCCCATTTGGCCCTTTCCTCTGGTGGTAAATTTAATATTTCTTCGTATGTACTAGGAGTTATTTTGCTGGCATTAATGGATAATACATAGTCTTCCAATCTTTTGGGTATTTTATTTCTGCTACATCTGATGGGTCTATTGGGTGGTACTTCAATATCGTGCATATATTTAGTTTCTTTTTCTGTTAGTTTGTCTAATTTTATGATAGGGTGATTCTTCTTCCACTCTCCAGTTGTTATCCCTTGAGGTTTGGGTTTGTCCATTTTTTTAGTATTGGATTTAATTGCATATGGTGTGTGTTCTCTAAGTGAGTTGGTTGTGTTCTCTGTTGTGAGACATAAGTCATTTAGATGAATCTTCGACCAATTAGCATGTTCGTGAAATACAGCTGACCTAGAAATAACGAACTTATTGTCTTTATCAATGAATCGGTATCCCTTGGTCCCTGATTCATACCCCATAAATCTTAACCTCTTCGATACTTTCTCCCCTTTGTGTCTTAATTGCTTTGGGACATGGACATCTGCGGTAACTCCAAAAATATGAAGGTGACTAATTTTTGGTTTTCTGCTATACATGGCTTCGTATGGTGTTTTACCAATCACACTGGACCACAGTCTGTTTAAGGTGTAATTCGAATAAGTGAGAGCCTCAGCCCAGAATATTTGTCCTAAACCAGCATCCTCCAGCACACATCTAACCATGGTTTGCAATAAACCATTTTTCCTTTCTACGACACCATTCTGAAATGCCGAAAAAGGACAGGATTTGAAGTGTATGATTCCTTGTGATCTTAACCAATAGGAGAATTCTTTTGATAAGAATTCTGCCCCTCTATCTGTCATAATTTGCTTGATTTTTATGTTGTGTTGCGTTTCTATTCTTTTGTGAAATTCTTTGAATTTCTCGAATACTTCACTTTTGTGATTTAGGGTGTAAACGAATCCAAATCTGCTAAAATCATCCACTATATTTAAGAAATATCTTTTTTTGTATTTAATTGACGGTTTCATGGGGCCAACTATGTCCATATGCACTAGTTGGAATAGTGAATGCGTGGTGCGGGTGGCTTTTCTAGGTCTGGGTTTGTTTTTACTTTTTGAAGACTTGCACACAGAGCACTCCAGGTAATTTTTGCAACTCTTTACTTTGGCATCATCAGAACATTCTAGCATTTTTTGGACAACTGGAAAACTAGCATGCCCTAGTTTCCTGTGTAGTAAATGGGCACATTCATCGTGTATTAGTTTGCCACATGACATTTTCTTATTGACATTGTTATCATCTATTTTACCATCAGTCACCATATTTTTGAATTTCTCATGTGTGTTGGTTTTTGTTTCTGTGTTTGTACATGTTGGTTCATCATTTTCGGATAGAATGTACGTTAACCCCCCTTTGGTAATGGTTTTACCAATGTTCCTTTTGTCTTTACTTAGATACACTTTCCCATTTTTGAATGTTACTTCTATTCCTTTTTTCTCACTTAGCTAATGTATAGCTAATATATTGTGGGGGATTTTGGGTATGAAAAGTACCCCCTCTATTCTTCCTAGGCCGCTAATGAAAGTATTACCCATCTCTTTCACCAAAACTCTATTTTGGTTAGCCACTTTTATGTGGTAATCCATTTCTGTGAAGTTGCTAAGGTGTTCTTTTTTATGAGTGGTGTGATTTGTAGCCCCAGAATCGATGAGCCACATGTTATTGGATTCTGTCTTAGTGTTTTCGCTATCTCCTAATCCAAATAGTGAACCATACTTGTTCTCCCTAGAATCTTCTCTGTATCTTCTACTGTCCCTTGAGTTGGGGGATTCTCTACGTTTATGTCTGTAATCTGGTGATTTTCTGTCTGATATATTAATTTTCCTACCTGGTCTTTCTCTGTGATATGAGTAGTCCTTGTCTCTATTATTTTTTGGGCAGTCTCTTTTATAGTGATATTTGGAACCGCAGTTGTGACATCCTGGGGTAAATCCACCCCTACTTTGGAATTCTACTCTTTTGGTGTTTTGGAATTCCACTCTCTTGGTGATTCCGTGGTCTCTGTGACTCATGGATTGCTCCCTCCTTAATTTATTTTCTGCTATGAGTTTACTAGTTAGTGTTTCTAAGCTGATGTGCTCTAGGCAGAGACTATCTAATAAAGTAATGTAGTTATCCCAACTGGAATCTAGCGAATTAATTATTATGCTTTTCATGCTGCTTTCGGAAATGTTTTCTCCCCTTTGGATAAGATCAGCCCTAGTGGCATTCAGATTTAAGATGTGTTCGCTCATGGTTGTTCCATTTTTTAACCTAGCAGAGTAAAACTCCCTGGATATTCTGGTTGTTGATGCAATGCTTTTGCTGTGAAATAAATTAATTAATTTTTGAAATATTTCGGAAACAGTCAGATGGTGTTCAATACTAGGGTATATGCTAGGCGATATTGTTGCAATTAGGATGTAGTAAGCCTTGTGATGTATACAGTCTACCTCAATAGTCCAAGGTTTGTTGGGAGGGTTGGTAATTAAAAACAACATATTCTCTCTTAAATACATTACTTGGAGCTGTTGACACCATGCTAATAAATTTGCTCCATCTATTGACAATATTATGTGTTCTGTGAATAAAACCCCTGAGTGGTGAGAAAAGTTATTCTTTAACTGTTGCTGTCCATGGTCTAAGTCATTAGCATACTCGCAATATGGCATTGGTATAGTGAGTGCATGTCTGTATTGATTTATCTCTATGTTTTCTCTCTTTTTTGTAGATGAAGACTGCGCATGCTCGGATCCCTTTTTTTCCTCGCTGTTGCCGGAGAAGGCCCCTGTGTACGCTGTTCGTGTCTGCAGGCCCCAGTCGGTATGCAGACCCTCAGTTATTGTCTCGGTGGGTTCCTGGTGCTCTGCGCTCACCCGGGAAGTCGTCTGGGCCGTCGGTGTGCTGCTGTATCCTCGATGGTCTCCACGTTCCTCCTGGAACCTCCGGTGATCTCGCTCCACTGTTTGTTCGAGCAGCAGGGTCCATCTCGGATCATCATCTGGGTACACGAATTGCACAGCTTGTTCTTGTCTTTCTGGTAAGTATGATTCTTTTCTTTTATTTTCTTGGCTGGGTTCACTGTTTGCCGGGTAGTAGTTTTTTTCTGGGTAAGGTTTATGTCTCCTCTCGTAGAAGACATTTTCTTCTTCTTGGTAATTTAGTTTTGTTGTATTTATATGTTGTATTGGTTTAGTGAGTTCTTTCGGGTTTTTTTGTTGTGTGCCCGGTAGTTTAAGTTTTTTTGTAAAAGTCGCGTTCAGTACTTGCATGGCATTATTTATCTCTAGCTCAGAAGGTGGGCTAGAGGAAAAGTTTCTCATTTGTTCTTTATTAGTTTCGGGTTTAGTTTTATAGTTTAGTGCGTGTTTTCTGTTTACTGCCTTGGAATTTAAATCTGGAGACCTTATTGGTTGTTGGTCAGCCATTTTTACTGATGATTCTTTCAAAAATGGCTGCCATGAAAAAGGCGCGAAAATAGCGCCGGCTTCATCAGCTGTCATACGGTTAGTGTTTGATTCTTCTGTTATGTCCTCTTCATCCTGGCAGTATTCAGTCTCCTTTTCATCTGTCGCTGCTCCGTGGTCTTTTATGACTTCTTGGAGTTTCGCGAACAGATTAGGATTATTTGGAACTGTTTCTATTAATTCAATTAATTTCTTTTTGGCATCATCTATTGTTTTGATGGCTGAGGGAGTGATTTCATTTTCAGTCTGTGATTTCTCTACGTCTGACAGGGTATTTGTGTTAATTAAATACCTGTCTTTCTGTGTGTTATCTGTGGGAGTTAATTGAGCTGCCATTCTTTTGTTAAGTAATCTTGTAATAGGTCTTCTTTTTACCTCAGTTAGAAATGATGTTTCTTGCATTCTTTTTGGTTGATTGGACCTCTTTCAACCATCCTCTTGCTACCAGTTTTGTTGCTTATTTTTTCTTCTTTTATTTATAAGGCCAATATTCAGCACACAAAACATGTAATCTCTAACACTGTTTTATTTACATGTTTTCTTCTCAGGAGTTCAACAGGCAGGTACAGGACTCTGACAGGAACAACGGCTTATATATACAGGGGGCGGAACCAAAAAGGTAAGGAGGAGCAAAGAGGGGAAGGATGAAATGTGCATTTCAATGTACTAACTTATATACAGGCAAAAAATATACAAGTGCATGTGATTAGGTATTTTCTTTGTAACAATTCTAATAGCAAATCCTTCATAAAAGTTATTGCATTACATTCTTGATTAAATTATCTTTCCATTGATATATGATTTTATGGTACTACTAAAAAAAAGTGGTTTTATTAGCTTGGTTTAGAAAATACACTTTTCCCAAAAGGTTTCCACAATTTTGGCTACTATTGTATGTACCCAGGCATAACTAACAAATGTTCTTAGGTGAGCCAATGAAGGTTTTCTTCCGTATAATAGGAAATATGGAGTTTCATTTATAGCAACACTCCATATCCTGTTTATTATATAATTCGCTGTGTTCATGGCTTCCCCCCAGTATACTCTACTCATTCCTGCATCTGCTAACAGTGAGTCTTTCATGGTTTGCAATATACCATTCTGTCTTTCCACTCCATTTCCAGCTGGCAGGTACGGATTCATACATCTATGCATTATGCCTTAACCATCTTTGGAAATTATCAGACATGAACTCTGTTCCCCTGTCTGTTTGCAACTGGCATACTTTATAACCATACCTTCATTCTACAAGTCTTATCCATTGTTTGAATTGTTGCAATACTTCTGTCTTACTTTTTAGCAGGTAACAAAACCCATATTCCATGTAGTCATCCACTATAGGCTAGTCATGAGAAGTCCCGTGAAGTGTCTAATGAATCGAGCACCACATATACCTTGTGTGCTTCAGTAAACATCATTTCTCTTTCCTCTAACTCCAGGAATGTCTTTCCCGTATCTTGCAAATATTTGGGCATGCTCTCCCATAGCTTCAGTTGTGCTTTATACGGTCTCCTTGTCAGCAACACTTTACTGCCTGCAATCTCTCTAACATACACACTGCACAATGCTTCCCAGCCAGGGGTGAAATGTAAAATTTGTTACTACCGGTTCTGTGGGTGTGGCTTGGTGGGGGGGGGGTAATGTGACTGGGTGGGCATGGCCAACTTTTTTTTTTAACTTTTCAAAGCATTTTTCTAATCCTTTGAAAAGCCTCTGCCAATCAGGCAACTCAGCTGGGATTGTCAGAGACTTTTCAAAGCATTTTTTTTACCACCTCTTTGACCAAGAGGTTGTAGGAAAAAATGCTTTGAAAAGCCTCTGATGGTCCCAGCTGAGTCGCGTGATCATCAGAGGCTTTTTTTTTACTTTTAAAAGCATTTTTTCATCGGAAGAGGTGGTAGAAAAAATGCTTTTAAAAGTTTAAAAAAAGGCCTCTGATGATCGTGCACCTCAGTTGGGCATTGGGGGGGCAGGGATTTTTGCTACCGGTTCTCCGAACCATCCGCCACCATCACTACCGGATCAGGAGATCCTCTAAAGTCAGAATTATGCCTTTTCATTTCTTCTATGGTCCCCACCATCCAGGACTGCTGGTAGATTAGTAACTATCATCCACAACTCCTCCCTTTGCAGGTACATCTTCATCTTTACACTCCAGGAGACATTGTTTATCTCATTCAGCCAAGACACTGCAAAACCTCCTCCCATTATGCTGAGGGAAGCCATGTTGTTTGTTTCTGTTATAAGCACTAACCACTAACAAACCACAATGCAGAACCCCTCTGACTCTGATGCAAGCTCTCACTGGGTTTCTCTTCTCTTTGGTTTCTCTAGTTACTCTGGCCTTCTCTCTGGACTGGGTCCATAACCTGTTAGAGTGTGCACAGTGTGATTATATGAGACAACCCAGGAGCAAATACAATAAAAAGAGGTTTGTATTTAAATAGTGGTTCTAACTACAAAGAATATATATATACACATACTTTAGCCATACCTCAAACAAACAACAATCAGCAGTTACAGCACAGAAGCACACATGGATGCCCTATTGAGATATGTCCAACAGGGCCTCTTCTTATTACAGGCTCTTAAAGTGTTATCAGTCCAAAAACATTGCTGACTCATTCCTAGCATTACATCATCATAGTAGCTGGTCAGCTCTTAAATCATTACCCTGACACACTAAATCAACTCTGTCCCTTTTTATCATCCTGCTGTTATCATACATATGCAAATAACTACGAGCAGCTAATTATTTTCTGAAGATTTGAAGCAGCATCTATTCTACAGAGATGCTAACACCAAGTCTGCTTGTTTAGGACTAGGACAAGAGATCTCACTGCAGATAAGAATTATATTCATTGAGAGATATTTCTTGAAATATCAATTGCAAAGCCACTAACTTAAGATGGGGAAATATGAGGAAAGCCTTTTATTAAACTTCACTGGAGAAGTAACTGAACCAACCATATACTGACCTGATCAGGCACTCTAATTATAGATATAGGTTTTTCAGAAAAAAGGATTCACAGTCACCTGGCTGCAATTTTCATCTGAGGCATGGGCTATTAATTTGGTAGAGGGCTGGAGCCATCATCAGCTGATATAAGAGGATTTCAGAAAAAACATCTTCTGTGTGCTCTTTGGGTCTTGTTCATTTTGCAGCTTTGCCAGACCTGACTTGCTCATTCTTAGAGGGATTTAACAACAAAACCTCTTACTAGTAGTAAACTTTTTATAACCATTTGCAGTTACTATTGCACACATTTGTACCATCACTTACCTTCAAGTTTTGAGATGGAGAATGGAAGAATGGAAAATGAAATAGGCTTCCCCATAGCAATACTATTTTTCATAATTCTCACCACAGTGTTGGTCACTAAGAAGTTACATTATAAGCCTAGTAAACATGTATAATCTGAGAAAGAATTGTCACAGAGTAATTACAGAGTAAGAAAGCAGATCTTGGATAGAGGAAAATAACGTAATATCTATTAACAATATTAATAAGATAATCTTTAGCAAGATAGCAAGCAAAAGACAAAAGAGGGCAATTTTAAGTAAGGATCAATTCAGAAGTACCACCCTAATAATTTTTTCATGATTATTATTATAAAATTTAGTGTTTCCATCGTATCCAACAGTGAAAATAATGAAGAATAAAGGACTCAGGATTGATCCTTATGTATGAATTTTGAACTACTTATGTATTCACTTATGCTATTCATCTACACTGTTCAACTTATCAAGGGGTATCTATCTTTATTGAAAAATCAAGGGATATTGCCCAAGAAATAAATAAAATAAAACTACCATAGTTTGGAAAGACCTGTTCTTAACAAAGTTGATAATTACAATATGTAATACTTGATTTCAAATGTTTAGAGGCTGATCTATTTATGTCAACTGTAAATGCTTCCAAGGTGTTAGTCTCAAACTGACTGCTTTGTAGATTAGTAGATTCACCATTTTTCTTTTTGGAGATTAAATAACATATGCCCTCCTGAAGTCACTATTCTCTGATTTCTCATCATTATCAAGTTGGAAGGAACCTTGGAAGTCTTCTAGTCCAACCCCTGCTCAAGCAGGAAACTTTATATCATTTCAGACAAATAGCTGTTCAGTCTCTTCTTAAAAGCTTCCAGTGATGGAGCATTCACAACTTCTGAAAGCAAGCTGTTCTACTGGTTGATTGTTCTCACTGTTAGGAAGCTTCTTCTTAGTTCTAGTTTGCTTCTCTGCTTGATTAGTGTCCATCCATTGCTTCATGCCCTGCCTTTTGGTGCTTTGGAAAATAGGTTGAACCAATGGTGGGATTCAAATAATTTAACAACCAGTTCTCTGCCCTAATGACTGGCTGGGTGATCATGTGACTGGGCCAACTCGATGTAATTTACATCGAGGGGCATCTCACATTGCCTGGCCTCTCCTCGCCATACCCGGCCCCACCTCACCCCTCCTCTCCCCGCTACTCCTTGTCATGCCCAGCCTCACCTTGCCTCCTGGCTGCTCACCTCAAAGGCCTCAACATATCTATAGTTCTGTAAAATTGTTGTTCGGCTTTTTTCGACTTTATTATCTGCATCTACATACTATAGATGTACTTTCATGGACCACTGAAAGGAGGAAATGGCTCACATGCTTTGCCCAAGAGTGTGATAGGCAGGTCACAAAAAACAGGCTTTTGAGGGGCTGACACAAAGAAGGGGAGGGCAATGTATTTTCCAAAGCAGCAGAAGGCAAAACAAGAAGCAATGACAAAGCATGAAGCAACCTAAAACTAAGGAGAAGGTTCCTGACAGTGAGAACAATTAATCAGTGGAACTGCTTGTCTCCAGAAGTTCTGGGTGTGCTAGCCCACGGGGCTCACACCACAGCTGCCCATGAAGGTAAGGCCAACAGCAGATTAGGGAGACCTAGTCTGGACCCACCACACTCGGTTGAAGGGTGTGGGCTGTCTTGGGAGGGAAAGCGAGGCTCAACTGCCTTTTGGGCCCAACAACCTGCAACATAACCCATAGCAGCCAATTATGCACATATCTAAAAATATTTGTCAGAAATTGGGCAACTTTATTTTTCATCTTTTGCTGTGCAACAGAAATGAAAAATTCTCTTAATTTGTGATAAGAAAAATTACAAACCCAGGACCTCCCAAAAACAGTTAATGGAAAAAAGACTACTAGTAGCATCAACACTAAATCTAAGAAAGAACAAGATAACCAGAGGAAGATTAGGAGGCAGGGCAACAACACTGTTAAGGCAAAAGATTTTGTTTCTGAAGGAGTGATACAAAGCCATATGTGTGTGAGAGAGTGGGGGGAGGGAGAGAAGGGAGGGAGGGAGGGAGGGAGAGAGAGAAAGTGATCATCTACAGGGAGCTGCTGATATGCTTGGACAAGATCTAACTTTGCGAAGACACCCCAATGAACACACACCCCAATGAATGTAACAAGTGCTGCACCACTGGTAATGGTGCATTACGTTAAAGAGCATTACGTTAAAGAGCCCTATAGACTGGTTTCACTGGCATCACGATAGGGGTCTCCCACTGGCATGGTCCACTGGTTCCAGTATGCCTTGCTGAATCAATTTATCTAGTTGTTTGTCAACTTTGAGCTTTAGTGCAAATGGTACCCTCCTCAGTTTCGGGGTACCCCAAGATATCGGGGTACCCCTATATTCTCCTAACTTTCCGTCAAACACATTGGAGAACTCTTTACTCAACTCCCCGATGGTTTCTCCCTGGATTTTATGAACCCCGGTAATCTCTAACCCCAATCCTGCAAACTAATCCAGTCCCAGGAGGTTTGGCAGTGCACCTTCAACAACAACCAATTTAAGTGGATTCCTGTGGCTCCGCGAACACTGACGGACGCTCCTTTAGGAGCTCCAGTCCCGGGATTCTGTATAGCCACTAGAACAGCGAAAACCAGCTGTCTAGCGACTTGAAACTCTCCCCCTGGGAAAAAGGGGGAGGGAAGAGCAGAAGGGTCTGGGTAGAGCTCCCCTAGATCCCCAGGTTTTTCTTTTTAAGCCTGGGGGTTGCAGGGTGAGAGTTCCCTGAGAGCCCTTCAGTAGCTCCGGACCCGGGATGATTCTGCTTTATGCAGAACGAGGCGTCGCATCCACACCAGCAAAGCAATTTTAAGGATTACAAGAAATTTCGACCTTGGATGCTGGCAGGCAATTCAGGAGAACAAAAAATGCAAGTATTGCAGGTTCGAATCTCACCAAGGCTCAAGGTTGACTCAGCCTTCCATCCTTTCTAAGGTAGGTAAATTGAGGTAAATATCCCATAATCTTAAATTGAACATTTTAAAATCTCTTAATGCATCAATAAGACATTCTTCAAAATATAAATTTCAAAACTTTCAAAACTATCCATTAAAGTTTAAATTAACCATTTCAATACTTTGATAAGTTTAAAAAAGCTATCCAATTTTAATTGGAGGAGCCTGAGTGGTGTAGCAGGCTAATGCCTCCTATTAAGGCAGCATTTAACCAGCTGCCTGTAATTACTGCGAGTTCTAATCTCACCAGGCTCAAGGTTGACTCAGCCTTCCATCCTTTCTAAGGTGGGTAAATTGAGGACCCAGTTTGTGGGGGCAATAAGCTGACTTTGTATAAATATACAAAAGTATGAAAGCTATTGCTTAACGCATCGTGAGCTGCCCTGAGTCTCCGGAGAAGGGCGGCATATAAATATTTTTTTAAAAAATTGAACCTTTTTACTTCAATAAAACAATAAACTTTTCAAATTTGTTACTAAAATCCTCCTCCAAAGAAATTAATCTCCCATTCTTCCTTTCTTTCTATATTTTTTCCAGTCCTTCCTGTTCAGTAATACTTTCTTCTTCAGCATTGCTCTTCCCCCTGCTTTTGTTTTCAAAAAAATTTGAATTTTAAATTGAGGTTGATGTATCTTTAAGACTCTTTCTCCTCTTACAGTTATATCCTCTAATTTGAAACCGCAGTCCCAACTCTTCCTGCTCATATAGTCAATCATTTCATCCCTTAAATGTTGGTTCTGTCTGTAAAACCAAAGATTGTCACAATAAAATTTGTCAATTTGCAGTGGAGAGTCTGATTGCTGTTTTTCTGTTGGTTGCGTGGAAACCTCTGGCAAAACCTCTGTATCCTGTATAGTAACCTCCATCTTAATCCTGACAGTCTCTTTTTTGTCCTCCAGAGTCACATTAATCAGTTTGATTTCTTCATCTTTTCCAGCCAGCAAATCTTTGTTATTATTCAAATTATATTTTTGAAAGGTTCTTTAAGTTGATTCTATTATGGCAGAGTAAAAGAGTTTAAAAGTTCTTGAAAAACCTTTACAGTCACAGCTTGTGAATTTGCTGACTCATATGATGAAGATCCTCCAGCCCTATTGTCAGCCATATTTCAATCTTCACTTGATATTAATTCCGCTATCAGGCCAATAAATACAATTATTTTCAACAGAGTTTAAAAATAAAAATTGATTAAAATCGATATCTTAGTCTTTTCCATTCAGCTTCCACTTTAAATCTTTTTCTTTATGTGTAATCCAGTAGCTTTAACAGTGTTACCAGCATTAACAAGCACTTTCAATAGTAAGTTTCCTTTTCACGCCCTCAGGCGCCATTTCCCCTTTTGTTTTTTAAAACGGAGTTAAAGTTCAGTACTTTTTTTTTTTAATTTGATTTATATGCCGCCCTTCTCCGGAGACTCAGGGCGGCTTACAATGTGCTAAGCAATAGCCTTCATACTTTTGTATATTTATACAAAGTCAGCTTATTGGCCCCACAAACTGGGTCCTCAATTTACCCACCTTAGAAAGGATGGAAGGCTGAGTCAACCTTGAGCCTGGTGAGATTAGAACTCGCAGTAATTGCAGGCAGCTGGATGTTATATGCTGCCTTAATAGGAGGCATTAGCCTGCTACACCACTCAGGCTCCTCCAATTAAAATTGGATAGCTTTTTTAAACTTATCAAAGTATTGAAATGGTTAATTTAAACTTTAATGGATAGTTTTGAAAGTTTTGAAATTTATATTCTGAAGAATGTCTTATTGATGCATTAAGAGATTTTAAAATGTTCAATTTAAAATTATGGGATTTTTAAAAGTTATATGTGATGAAATGTTTAAGTTAGACATGATTTAACAAATCGAAAAGTGACAAGAGAATTTATAAAGGGTAGGTTGATGAATAATTGTTAAAAGAGGAGTTAAAGAGTGTGAGGGAGCTTTGAATTCTGTAGTAAGTTAGTTTATTTTAGCTTATGTTTTGTTATGTTATACCCTGTTTTTGCTCTGGGAATCGGGTGTGTGTGTGTGTGGGGAGGGGGGTTGAAGGATGGAAGGGGATAAAACTGAAGTACAGATAAATGTATTAACAGAAAAGTAAAGAAATTGGGGAAACATTACAATAAATGAGATGATAAAATTAAGATATGACAAATATTGTTAGAATAAGAAGATATAAAAGATGTACTCAGATGATACATTGCATGATTGACTATGAGTTGTATGTTTGTTTGATGATAAAATAAAAACTTTTTTAATTAAAAAAAACAACAACCAATTTAAGTGACCCAGAGAAATCTTTATATTCTATGTGGAATGTTTCACTACTCTTAATGGGGATGTTATTTCCTTGATAATCTCTCAAATGAATACGACTATGCATAAGCTTCTGCTCAGCTCCATGTGGCACTAATTTCTGTAGAGTCTGCCAGGATACAATTTTGTTGCTGACCCCATATCCACTTCCATCCAGCAGGGAGATCCCGCAATAAGGACAGTAATGTAAATTTTACTACTTCCCGGAATCCTGGTTTGATTGCTCACCCTCTCTGAATGACAAGCATCCGTGTTAATAGTAAAACACTCATCCTCTGGGGTTCTTAGCCTCGGTGGGCCATGCTTCCCCCCCCCATTTTGAATTAAAGTCTGTCCAGTTTGGGGGGGGGGCAAAAGTCTGTCCAGTTGGGGGGGCAAGCAACGTGGCATAGCAAACTTGTGCTAGGTGACCCTTCTTCCCACACCGTCTACAAATGGTGTTTTTATGGCGACACATAGCTCTCAGATGGTTTCCGCCATACTCTATACACGAAGAGAACAACTTTTGATCTTCTGTCCATCTATGCTCCTTGCTAACCGCTCTCAACCAATGGACATCATCATGATTATTTTCCTCATCTTCAGTGTCCTCCCGTAATTCCACCTCTCCCTGATGGATGGTTTCCCCCCTTCTAGTCGCCAGGGGGCTGCTTGACTTCTGTATCTCTTCTGTTGAGCTACTCGATGATTTGGCATCTTGCACCTCCTCTACTGATGTCTGTAGCATTAATGTTGGTTTCGCCAATAATCGTCTCTGTAACTGAACATCCCAAACCCCACAGACCAATCTGTCTCGAAGGGCTTCATCTAAGTTGCTAAATTCACAATAGATAGTTGCTTTCCTAAGGGCTGCCATATAACAACTGATAGACTCACCCTCTGCCTGGTCCCTATGGTAAAAAGCATGTCTTCTAGCAATACAAGATGGTCGAGGAGCATAATGTTCCCTCAATTTGCTTAATAATATGTCCCAAGGAACTGTCAGCAGGGGTTGGGGCGCAATGAGGGCCCTCGCCATCTTAAACACTTCTTTTCCACAAATGCTCAAAACAACTGCTCGTTTACGATTGTCTGTGACATTTGTATAGTTATTAGCTTCCAATACACAGTCAAAAAGGATTAGATAAGAATCCCATGTCTGTGTTTCAGGATGAAACGGAACAAACTGTGGTGAGTTAGCCATTCTTTTTCCAAAACAGTTTCCAGTCATGCGTGCCTCTTTTATCTCTATGTTGGCTCAGGGCCCAGCAATTCCTCCTTCGTCGCCAATGTGTGGGAGTAGGAACATAGATGAGAAGCCAAACTTCCAACAGCAGTGTTTATTGCAGATAATGACTCAGTAAAACCAACATGCAATTTCCGGCTGATAGCCCCTTTTAAAGGAAAATTATTAGCCTTTAACCAATAACATTAAAATATGTCCCGTGCCTGCATGGCAGAAGAAAAGTCTCTGCTCACGCCTCCACGGACATAACAGAAAGGAAGGAAAGAAGGAAGGAAGGAAGGAAGGAAGGAAGGAAGGAAGGAAGGAAGGAAAGGAAGGAAGGAAGGAAGGAAGGAAGGAAGGAAGGAAGGAAGGAAGGAAGGAAGGAAGGAAGGCCCAAAGTCATGCATTGAGTTTTCATGAGTGAGAAACTAGTCTTTCCTCTCACTCCATAATTACTACTCCATGTTGGTTTTTGTACCAATGCAAAGATATTTGTTTCTTCCACAGTGACTTGTTTTGCAAATGGCCATTAATAGGATACAGTACTTTTCACTGACTACTCTTTCTGCATTTCATTTTCCTTTGATCTCATTAATTAATTAGAAACTATAAAAGATGCATAAGATTTCATGAACTGGGGTACATAGGTAGCATGCAAAAGCATAAACGACCAAGTCTCTGTGAAGGGAGACTGTAAGGGTCTGCCTCTCCTCTCCGTTCTTGAAACTTCAGCATTTCAAAAGGAACCTTTTATTGAAAGAGAGTGATTGCAGGACAAAGGAAAGCAGGATCTAAAGTCCCCCTCAGGCAATACAGTTAGGATAAAGTAGTTAGAAACCTCTCCCTTCAGTTTGATATTCCTTGCAGGGGGGTGGGGCTGCTGCTGCTGCCGGAGTGTGTTTACAGTAGCTCCTCCTTGTTTTTATTTTATTTTATCAATTTTTAGTATACCCATTGGACCCTTTTTATTTAAATAATATTTTTTGGAGATGTTAACAGAGTAGACCACAACACAGACAAAGTTTTGGCTGATAAGGACTAATAAGGCATGGGGAAAAGAAAGAAGCGCCACGGCACCAGCGCGGGATCTCTCACACCATTGAAGAATGCAAAACAACCAAAAATTGACGAGCACTTTGCTGACAAGAGATTTGTAAGTAAAAATATCCCTCCTTTCATTTCCAATAATTTGGAGAGATTAGAACGGGATCGGCAAAGAGATTTGACAAAACAGCAGATACTAGACTTTCCCGATCTGGGGGGAGGGGAGCAAAATGACAGCCAGCTGTTTTCACAAATGAGTCCAGCTACTGCCTGTATGGAGACTGAGATAAAGTCTAAAAAGTTTAACAACAAACTAATCCAGAGTGTGGAGAGCTTACCGTGGGAGAATACAACAGAATTTATGGCAAAGCAATGCCTTCTTACAGCACAAACGGTTGTTTCAATATTTGAGCAACTAATAACCATTCTACATGATGTAGAGACACTGAAAAATGATTTATCTGTTTTTCTGCAAAAACAATATCGGGCTACAGGCACCTTCACTAAAGTCCATACAGCAGACATGGGTAAATCGCATACTCATGGTAAGGAAGAGGAAAAAGAGCAAAGACCCAGGGAAACAGTTAAAGAGCCTGCCAAAAAGTGTCAGCCCACTCAGAAAAACAGTCCTTCCCCACATAAAGCATCAAGAGGAGGAGGTATTAATAGAGGAATTAATAGAGAAGTTCCATTGGAAGACAGTAAAGTATCTCCCCTATAATTACAGCAATCACATTGCTCACTACAAACACATCAGGTTGTGCTTAGAATCCATATGAACAGAATTAATTATGGACACTGGATTACCAGGAGTGCTATACTAAATTCCCTAATTTAGGCTCCAAATAGGAAGCAAATTCTTCTGTCTTTCAAACAGCCGACCATACCACTGATGCTATTCAAGATGAAGGCACATCTAGCCTCCTTTCAAATCTTTCCTGTCAGAGTTTTCTGTGAGGAAAGGGTTAATTGTTAACATGTGAGCTCCCAAAGTTGCTGTCTCTTCCACATTCTCAACCTTGGAAAAGAGAGAGGAAGAAAGTGGGAGTAAGCCAGCCTTGTCCAGCGAAGATGCACTTAACAGCACAGAAACCGGTCTCATTAATGCCTTTGGCGCTCTCCCAAGGAAAGAACAAGATAACATTCTATTCAAACTAGAAAATTTAAAGAAATCCTTATTAGACATAATCGACACAGCTGAACCGCTTATTGATCTGGTTTCCCCTATAATTGAGCCTCTTACTTCTCCCCCAGGGGGCAAGGATTTGCATGAGAGCATGGAAAACAGAAGCCGAGATACACAAGGGCCATTAGAGGCCCCAGTAGAGAAGGAGATGTTAGCATCCTTATGTGATCAACCTATGACACCTTTACCACCACATCAAGAAATTGAGAGAGGACCTGTGTCAGTGTCATCAGCTCAAAGCCAAATGGAGCACGACCGAATAACCCCCTGCTCTACACCTAGAGAAGAGGCTTTGGAATGGCAAGCCTTGTTAGCTGGTGCTAAATCCTCTTACCCTGAACAATTTTACCAGGAGTCGATACAGAATTTAGATGGGGCACCTCTCCTTTTAGAGAAGGCCAATTTCGGGCATGACGACATCTCAAGCCATTGCAACAACCATACAGCTTCCCTTTGTATAAACCAAATTTCCTGATGAGCTGCAAAAGAGGATCCTCTCTCCATCATAACCTGGAATATAGCTGGGTGGACTGTTCCATCAAAAGACCAACTGTTTTTTGATTATATATCACAATTTAATATTCTCTTTTTACAGGAAACCTGGGCCTCCACAGAGATACAGTTAGATGGATATTGGGTTAACTCTATCCCAGCTGTCCCAAGTAAGGTGGGGGGGGAGAGCTAAAGGGGGTATTGTAACATTAGTGAATACATCCTTGCAATTTAAATGTGTATCACTGCCATCCCTGCAGCCATGGGTTGTGACTACCTTACTCTTATTTAAACAGGTGGAGATTTTGCTCTTTAATATCTACATTCCCCCAATCAGTAAGAATAATTTGATCAACAAGATTTGGGACGGCATAGAAGATTTTATCCTGAGCTGCTTAGATAATTACCCTTCAGCAGCAATAATTATTGGGGGGGATTTAAATGCTAGGATGGGCCCAAATGATCAAGCATTATTTAATCAATTTAAGATCCATTATGATGAAAATGTACCAGAAGAACCCCTGCATCCCAGACAATTTAAAGACACTAAGGCAAATCGGGCAGGACTGTGTGTAAGACAGATGACTGAATGCTTGGACCTTTGTATCCTGAACAGTTCCACCTGGGGGGACTACCCAGCAGACTATACTTATCGGGGAGCAGGAAGAAAATCCACAGTCGATTACTGGATAATATCATACGACCTCCTGAAGTTCTTGCAGAAGATGGAGGTAGACTCGCGTCTGGAAAGCAATCACGATTCACTTATCCTTACTCTTACATTATACCAGAAATTACTAAGGGTTGGCTCAATCTATCTACCCAGATTAGAGAGCCAAAATACCCAGGTAAAAATTAAATGGACTGAGAAAAATGCAAAAGAAGTCACTAATTGGATGTTAGCCCCAGAAACCATAGAATTACATGCATCTCTACTAAGAAATAAGTTTGAAGGACCATATTTAGAGGAGTTTGAAACTTTAATCTCAAATTTGAAGTCGGTTCTCACTAAGAGAATACTAGCTCACTCTAAAAAGCCAGTTTTAAAGAACAAAAAATGGTTTGATAGAGATTGCATGCAATTAAAAAGAATATATAATAAGGAATACAGAATAAGTAAAAATGACCCTTCTGAGGATCACACTCATTTCTTAAAACAGTTGAAAGCACAATATAAGACCCTCCTAAAAGAAAAGAAAAGTGCGGCTTTGAAGGAGTCTTGGCAGAGATTAATTACATCAGTCAGGACAAAAAATACATCCCTCTTTTGGTACATCACCAGAGGATTGGCGAAATCCCCCCTACCCCCAACTAATCAGGTACCGATTCAGGCCTGGGAAGAATATTTTAGAGACCTATATACAGACTCCGACTATGTAAGTAAGGAGAGCCAAATTAGTTTGGACCAAACTGCTTACTGGCCCCCTGTAACACCAGAAGAGGTATCCCGGCTGATCAAAGCCCTCAAGACTAATAAGGCACCTAGTGCTGATAATGTCCTCCCAGAAATAATCAAAAAGAACACCATTTGAGACACTTGGAGGACTTCCGGTTGAGCCGCGTTCGTCGCTGACGGTTCTTTGAAGACCGCCAGCCCTGCTGCCTGTAAAAGAGCCATTTTGGAGAAGAGAAATGGCTCGGAAAACTCCCAATCTTCTAGGATTTCGTGAGGAGAGCCGGTGACTTTAGGTAGAGTCCCCTGTGAGACCCCAGGTGCTCTGGGGAGTTAACAGGGTGGGACTCCCTTTTTAAGTTGCTGAAGCTCCAGACGACGGGGAAACTCTGCTTCGAGCAGAGCCAGACAGTGCAACCAACTAAATAATCAAACATAACAGCAGGGTGGAATTGGGACTCTAAATTAAAACGCAAGTATTTTTAGCCCTGTGGATTAACTTAAAGAACTACAATTCTGAAACCTGAGAAACTTTGAGAGGGGGGGAAAGGAAAAAAAATGGCGATTGCTTTCAGCGGAAAGAACAGCTGAAAGCAAAAGTGGACTGGTTTGCTTATTGTAACACATTACAAAGTTACAGATTCAGCTTGAAGGGGAAAAAATAAAAAACAAAAAAAATTAACTATAGAGATTTTTACTGATTTAATCTGGAGAAATTACTGGGAAGATTTGGATCTTGTATTGGGAACAGAAATCGTGTACGTGGCAAAATGTCATCAAAGCAAACAAAAGCAGAGGCTAAGCCAGCAAGGGGGGGGGCTCCCCCACTCATAAGCTGGAACAGTCACAAAGCCAGACAAAGGGGGATGGCTTCCAGGATTTAAAAGAATTTATTACCAAAGAAATTAAGGAGGTTAAAGGGCTTGTTCAAGAAAAGTTTGATTTAGTTAATAAGGACATTCAAACAGTGGTGAAAGGCCTGTCTGATGTAGTTTTGCAGATTGATAAAAAGGTGGAAAAGCTTGCATTGGAAGTGGATACAAAGCTGAAGGAAACGGATTCTAAAATTAGTGAAGTGGATGGAAAAAACCAAAGACTTGAAAATGAGATAAGAATGATGCAATTTAGGCAAATGGAATTTGCCATTAGGCTTAGAGGTATAAAAGAGAACAGTAGAGAAGATTTAAGGAAAGTTTGTGCTGATGCTTTGGCAGTGTTATTAAAGGCTGATGACCCTGATGAGATTTTTTTTTAAATTGACAAGGCTTACAGAGTGATTTCTCGGGTGGCAGTTTATAGACAATTGCCTAGAGATGTGGTGATATATTTCACAGACAGAAGAATAAGAAATGATATCTTGCAAAGGTCATTTACCTCTACTGTTCAAATTGATGGAGCTGAAATTGGATTTTTTAAAGAATTGCCTCCTAAAATGTTAAAGGATAGAAAGGATTTTGGATTCTTGGTGGCTGAACTGAAGAACTGACAAATACAGTTTCGATGGGATGCACCAGTTGGCATAATATTGAAGATGCAAGGAGTGAGATATCGCTTAAACACTATAGCAAAAGCGGAAGATTTCTATTACAATATTTTGAAAGCGGGCTCAACAACTCCACGAACATCTTCTCCAATAAATAAGGAAGCTGAAGAACAGAGACAGTTTGAGTTGGAGACGGAAGAACAAATAAAACAGTCACAAAAGGAAGCAATGGAGGCTCAGGGAGCTATAGGGGGTATTGTGGTTGATCCTTTCGCACCACTTCCAGTTTCTTCCCTAGAGGATATATCGAAAACTACAAGAGAAGTGGAGTTGGATCTTGAACTGATGGCATCTAAAGCGGATGATCAACATATAACTAGAGCAGCATTCAAGCAAATGCAGGAAGCACTCCAACAGGAGAGAGTTAAGCCACAATGAGTAAAGAAGGTTAAGGATAAGGTGCAAGTTGAAGTTATGGGAGGAACAAAGCTGAAGATTACCTGTGTGGAAAGGGATCTCCAGCAAATGTTCTCAAAACTTCAGAGCAGCCCAAATGATAATTAAATTTTTGTCTTGGAATGTGAATGGATTGAATTCTCCACAAAAAAGGAAAAAAGTATTTCATTATTTGAAACAATTTAATAATGATGTTATTTGCTTGCAAGAAACTCATATTAGAATACAAGATCAGAAATATTTGATAAATTCCAAATTAGGAACCCAATTTATTGCTTCAAATGTGGAAAAGAAGAATGGAGTGGTGATATATATAAATAAAAAATTTTCAGCTAAAATTATAGAAGCAGATGAATTTGGGAGATATATTGCAATTTAACTCTTTACAGATAATGGCCCAACCTTGGTGGTTGGAATTTATGCTCCTAACCAGCAACAAGAAAGTTTTTATAAAATGCTTCACTTGAAAATTTTAGATTGGAATTTTACATCTATTTTAATTATGGGAGACTGGAACGGAGTTATTCAACCTAAAAAGGATAAAAAGAGTTCAGCTAAAACAGGTGTTAAATTACTGCATGCCTTTTTTGATATGAAAGAGGATTTGGAATTGAAAGATATATGGAGAATGCATAATCCAGATGATTTGGACTTTACTTTTTATTCTGATAGGCATAAATACTTTTCCAGGATAGATTTTATTTTGCTAACGGTGGATTTACTTCCTAAAGCGAGGAAAACGAAGATATTTCCTAGACATTAACAGACCATAGTCCGGTATGGATAGAAATTGAGATGGGAAAGAAAGAAAGAAAATCTTGGAGATTAAATGAAAATTTATTTAGATATGAAAAGAATGTAAATGAACTTAAGAACCATATAAAGGAATTTTTCAGATGGAATTTAAATAAAGGTACCCCTATTGAAATAGTTTGGGATGTAGGTAAAGCATATATGAGAGGGGTACTGATACAAATGAATTTTAAGCATAAACAAAATAGACAGAAAAAGAGAATAGAATTGGAAAGAGAGATAAAGAAGAAGGAACAGCTTTTGATGAAAAATCCAACAGATGGGAAATTACAAGAAATTATTAAACTTCTGAAGGACCAATTTCAAATGCTTATAGCAGAACAAACAGCAACTAACTTACAATTTGTAAGACATAATACTTTTGCTAACGCTAATAAGCCGGGCAGATGGTTGGCTTATACATTGAGAAAGCAATTAACTACACGAACGATTGACACCATTGAGCATGCTGGGAAGGAAGTTTTTCAGCAAGAACTAATCAAAAAAGCTTTTTTGGATTACCGTATATACTCGCGTATAAGCCGAGTTTTTCAGCCCATTTTTCAGGCTGAAAAACGCCCCCTAGGCTTATACGCGGGTCACGAAAAAAATGACTTTTTCCCTCCAAGCTAGGAAACAGTGGGAGAACAGGGTTTGCTTACCCCGCCCACTCCCAATCTATTGGGACTGCCTTCTGAGTTCCAGCTGATGGCTAGAGGAGAAAAAAAACTTTAAATTCTTGCCAGGGGCTTCAAAGGCCCCCCCTACAGCTGATCAGGGTTAAAAGAAAACAAATGAGAAGATCGGTGCCGGCTGCAAAAAGGTGCCTGCTGCAAAGAGCACATTTTTTTTCTCCTTATGCTGAAACCAAAAGCGAAACTAAAACAGCTTGTTGGCTTTGCTGTTTGCTAAGGCAGATTTCTTTTTCCTCATCAAAAAAGGTAGGTGCAAACAATGGGAAATTTATGGCAAATGGCAAAAGAGGGGAGTTCAAGATTTTAAAACACAAAAGAAAAAAAAGTTCTATTTAAATAGGGAATTGTAATAATTGAGATACTATTAATTGCATATTGTGTTGAAAGCAGAAATAGTTAAGTTGTGGTTTGGAGGAATATATGGGGGAAATTATTTGGTTTATTATTATTGGTAAATATAATTAATTGATTTGTAAGAAATTGGATTGCATGGAAATAATTGGAATATTCATGTTCATATTGATTAATATACAAAAAAGATAGTTATATAACTAATTGATTTATATTAAAATGTTGAATTTGTATTAAACAACTGTAATATTACATAATTAAGCAATGTGAGGATTGATATAAAAATAGATGAAAATGGGAAGGGGTATAATATAGAATAGAAGTGAAAAATTGAATTTGATTAAGATTAGAGATGAGGATGAAGGGTAATATTGTTTTTTTAAAAAAATAGATGAGGAATAAATATGGCAAAAAGGAAATATAGAAATTGTAAATTTAAGTGAAATGACTAAACACTGTTTAAATTTGTGAACCGGCCAAATATTCTGTTCAAAAAAAAATACATTGTATGTTTGTATGTGTGTTTCTAATTATTGCTATTTATTCATATTTGTTCTCTTTTGTTCTTTAAAGTTTAACAATTCATTCTTTATCTTAATATCTTTATATGTGTTTGGGGTTGGTTTTCTTCCCTTTCATCTTTTTTATTGTACAGCAATCTTTCTCCTCAAACCTACCACCTCTTTTCTTACCTTCTTACTTTCTCTTCCCCCCCTTCTTCTCCTCCCTACTTCCACTTCCTTTCTTCTCCTCCTCCTCTCTTCCTCCCTCTCCTTTTATGCACATGGACTCCTTTTATGCACATGGACTACTCAGAGGGCTGAAAAAGTTATTTTTGACTGGTCCTCGCACTTGTGACCAGTCCTTGAACTTACGACTGTCCTCACATTTTACGTTTTGGCCCTATCTTGTCACCATGGTGAAGAGAAGCAGTTGTGAAATGAGTGACTCCGTTTTTAAGAATGCTACAATGGGCATAAATGATGACCAGTCATAAGTGCGAAGACCGGTCAAAAGTGCAAGGACCTGTCAGAAATCACTTTTTTCAGCCCTTTGAGTAGTCCTTTTGTGCACATGGACTACTCAGAAGGCTGAAAAAGTTATTTTTGACTGGTCCTCACACTTGTGACCAGTCCTCGAACTTCTGACTGGTCCTCACACTTATGACCATCCTCACATTTATGCCCGTGCAGCATTCTTAAAACCATGTCACTCATTTCACAACTGCTTCTCTTCACCATGGTGACAAGATAGGGCAAAAATATAAAATGTGAGGACAGTCGTAAGTTCGAGGACTGGTCACAAGTGCGAGGACCAGTCAAAAATTACTTTTTCAGCCCTCTGAGTAGTCCATATGCACGAAAGGACTACCCAGAGGGCTGAAAAAAGTGATTTCTGACAGGTCCTCGCACTTCTGACTGGTCTTCACACTTATGACCATCCTCACAT
>WNWU01000064.1:6585935-6602386 GCA_012654045.1 Ptyas mucosa | reverse complement strand
TGTTTTTTTAAAAAAATAGATGAGGAATAAATATGGCAAAAAGGAAATATAGAAATTGTAAATTTAAGTGAAATGACTAAACACTGTTTAAATTTGTGAACCGGCCAAATATTC
This sequence comes from Ptyas mucosa, assembly GCA_012654045.1. Lineage (NCBI taxonomy): Eukaryota > Metazoa > Chordata > Lepidosauria > Squamata > Colubridae > Ptyas > Ptyas mucosa. The sequence goes on along the minus strand of WNWU01000064.1, from coordinate 6,602,272 downwards.
TGTTCAAAAAAAAATACATTGTATGTTTGTATGTGTGTTTCTAATTATTGCTATTTATTCATATTTGTTCTCTTTTGTTCTTTAAAGTTTAACAATTCATTCTTTATCTTAATATCTTTATATGTGTTTGGGGTTGGTTTTCTTCCCTTTCATCTTTTTTATTGTACAGCAATCTTTCTCCTCAAACCTACCACCTCTTTTCTTACCTTCTTACTTTCTCTTCCCCCCCTTCTTCTCCTCCCTACTTCCACTTCCTTTCTTCTCCTCCTCCTCTCTTCCTCCCTCTCCTTTTATGCACATGGACTCCTTTTATGCACATGGACTACTCAGAGGGCTGAAAAAGTTATTTTTGACTGGTCCTCGCACTTGTGACCAGTCCTTGAACTTACGACTGTCCTCACATTTTACGTTTTGGCCCTATCTTGTCACCATGGTGAAGAGAAGCAGTTGTGAAATGAGTGACTCCGTTTTTAAGAATGCTACAATGGGCATAAATGATGACCAGTCATAAGTGCGAAGACCGGTCAAAAGTGCAAGGACCTGTCAGAAATCACTTTTTTCAGCCCTTTGAGTAGTCCTTTTGTGCACATGGACTACTCAGAAGGCTGAAAAAGTTATTTTTGACTGGTCCTCACACTTGTGACCAGTCCTCGAACTTCTGACTGGTCCTCACACTTATGACCATCCTCACATTTATGCCCGTGCAGCATTCTTAAAACCATGTCACTCATTTCACAACTGCTTCTCTTCACCATGGTGACAAGATAGGGCAAAAATGTAAAATGTGAGGACAGTCGTAAGTTTGAGGACTGGTCACAAGTGCGAGGACCAGTCAAAAATTACTTTTTCAGCCTTCTGAATAGTCCATGTGCACAAAAGGACTACCCAGAGGGCTGAAAAAAGTGATTTCTGACAGGTCCTCGCACTTTTGACCAGTCTTTTTTTATTTTGAATTTTACAAGTAGCCGCTGCATTTTCCACCCCTGGCTTATACGCGAGTCAACAAGTTTTCCCAGTTTTGGGGGGTAAAATTGGGGAGGTCGGCTTATATGCGGGTCAGCTTATACACGAGTATATACAGTATTATTCTAAGTTATATGCCAAGGACAATATACAGAATGAACTTATAGGCAAGTATTTTGATGGAAAAAGGGTTACTAAGATTTCATCTGTTCATAAGGAAAGAATGGATCAACTAATAACAGCTGAGGAGATTAGTTTTGCTATAAAACAACTGAAACCTGCAAAAGCTCCAGGGACAGATGGCTTAACTGCAGTTTATTACAAAACTTTACAAGCTGAAATGATTGACCACCTTAAAGACTTATTTTGTAGCATACAGCAAGGTGGTAACATACCTTCTTCATGGAAAGCAGCTTTTGTATCTTTGATACCGAAAGAAGATTTAGGTCCGAAAAAACCAGAAAATTTCAGACCAATTTCTCTTTTAAATACGGATTATAAAATTTTTGCAAAAGTATTAGCCAACAGGTTAATGCCAGCTATTCAAGAGGTGATTCATCATGATCAAGCGGGATTTATTGAAGGCAGATATATGAAAGAGAATGTCAGGCAAATCATAGATTTGTTGGACTATCTAGAAAAGAATAAACAGATCCCTGCATTGCTAGCTTTTTTGGATGCGGAGAAAGCCTTTGATCAAGTGAATTGGAATTTTATAATAAAGACTTTGGAAAAAATGGACTTTGGGGTTCGTTTTATACAGGCAATTGCAGCGATATACCAAGAGCAATTTGCACAACTTATCATTAATGGAAGTTTAACTGCGAATTTTAACATACAAAAAGGCACAAGACAAGGGTGTCCATTATCCCCATTGATATTTATTTTAACTTTAGAAGTCTTGTTGAATACAATACGGGACTCGAACTCTTTAAATGGAATAGTCATAAGGCAAGAAGATTATAGGACTAGGGCATTTGCAGATGATCTGGTGGTTACCCTAACACGGCCGATGAAATCAATAATCCAGTTGAAATTTATTATAGAAGAATATGGTATGGTATCAGGATTTAGACTGAATCAGAGAAAAACTAAGATGATAACAAAGAATTTGACAATGACTCAAAACAAGGACCTAGAAAAGATGGCAGGTTTTGAAATAGTATTGAAGGCCAAATATCTAGGAATACAAGTTGTAGATTTAAATATAAAATTGTTTCAAAATAATTATGAACCGTTGTGGCAAAAGATACAAAAAGAAATGCAAACTTGGAAAAAACTGCAACTGTCTTTACTTGGGAGAATAGCAGCAGTAAAGATGAATGTTTTACCCAGATTTATTTTTTTGTTCCAAAAGATACCGGTGCTTAAAACTGATAAACAATTGTTAGAATGGCAAAAAGGAGTGAACAAGTTTGTTTGGAATGGGAAAAAACTGAGAGTTAAACTGAAAATTATGCAAGATACTCGTGAGAGGGGTGGCCTTAAACTCCCAAACATTCAATTATACTATGAAGCAGCTGCATTGATACATACTAGTGATTGGTTTGGGAAAACAAAGTATGGAATATTGAATATAGAAAGCCACGATCTGGAATTGGGTTGGCACGCATATTTATTTTATGATCATAAAGTGGACAAAATATTCAACAGTCATATATTTAGAAGTGCCTGGATGAGAATATGGAAAAAGCACCGATTCAAATGGGATTATAAAATACCTCTTTGGCTGGATCTTGCTGATACCATGTGGAATACAAATATTAAGTCACTTGGGGGGGGGTTTATATAAAGATGTACTTTTCACTGAAGGGGGCAGTTGGCAGCTGAAGACATTACAAACACTGTTGGACGAAGGGATTACTTTAACTTGGTTACAGTATAATCAATTACAAAAGAGATGGAAAGAAGATCAAAAAACTGGTATAATGTTGTATGAAGCAGAATTGGTTAGACAGATAAAAGAGAAAGGACCGATGCATATTAAGAGAATTTATAATGTTTTGCTAGAAAGGGACTCAGAAAAAGAGCTGGTTAAGGATTGTATGATTAAATGGGCACAAAATTTTACAGAACCAGTTATGATGGATACTTGGGAAAAAATATGGGTCCAGAATGTCAAATTTACACAATCGCAGAATTTGAGGGAGAATTTCTATAAAATGTTTTATAGGTGGCATTTAGATCCTAAGAAATTGTCATGTATGTATCCTAATATTCAACCAAAATGTTGGAGATGTGATTGTTTAGACGCTACATATTATCATATATGGTGGACTTGTAAGAAAGTGAAGGCTTTTTGGATAAAAATTTGGTGGGTTATGCAAAACGTTTTGAAGAAAAAGTTATAATTTTCTCCACAATTGTTTCTATTGGGCATAGTTAAGGATTTCACAAGGGGGGAAACAAAATTGATATTGTATATGCTGACAGCAGCTAGATTGTTGGTGGCCCAACACCGGAAGAAAGATGTCCTGCCTACTATTGATCAATGGACCCAGAAGATGGCCAGATTTGCAGAGATGGCGAAGATTTCTGCTTTTTTAAAAGATCATACACAAGAGAATTATGTGCAAGAATGGAAAAAATGGATTGATTATATACAAAACAAATACCAAACTAGAAAATATTATATAGCTTTCAGCTGAGGGAGATTTGACAAATATGATTATGCTGACTAGAGTAAAGGGGATAGAATATGAAGGGGTTGAATAATATATATTGTGTTTGCAATTATAATAGTTTCATATAGTGGAAGTCCGAGGGGGGGGGGAAGGGGCGGTTGGGTAGGGATGGGGAGGGAGGGAAGAGGGAAATGTATTTTAAAGTTTATATGTTTTAAATGTATAATTTGTGGGGGGAAGGGGGAGAAAATGGGGGGGAAATTTGTATTTGAAAAACTTTTTCAATTAAAAAAAAAAGAACACCAGTTGGTAGGCCCCAGTTTTAGCATCACTGTTTACATTTATAGATAAAATGGGCCATATGCCAAGAGATTGGGGATTAGCAATTACCATATATACTCGAGTATAAGCCGACCCGAATATAAGCCGACCCCCCCCAATTTTACCCCCCAAAATTGGGAAAACAATTTCAAATGCACCCAAACTTATCGTTGAACTCTAAGTTCAATTTAGCTTGTACTTGCGACTGTTTGATAAGATGTTTGGATAAGAAGTGAAACGTCTTCAAAGAAAAACCAGAAAGTCCAGTTGCCTCTTCAAAAAGCACCTTTGAGACAACCATGACCTAGATGACTTAGAATTTCCATAGACATTTAGCGATGCACTTTGGGATGAACGCTCTTCGAATGGTCCAGGAGTATGAAATGGATTTCCAGAAAAATTGCAGACTACAGGAACTACTTGCGATCAGAGCTAAGGATAAGAAGTGAAACGTCTTCAAAGAAAAACCAGAAATTCCAGTTGCCTCTTCAAAAAACCCCTTTGGGATAACCATGACCTGGATGACTGAGAATCTCCAACCGAAACAGTGGAGACTACAAGCTAAGTTGAACTTAGAGTTCAATGATAAGTTTGGGTGCATTTGAAATTATGAAAGCAAATGGTAGATGTATTTAGGAAATGCTGGTGGGGAGGAGGAATTGCCCTTTTAAATGGTAGCTGCCAAGGTGCTTTGCTGGACACAAAACAGTCATATACCCAAAGACAAAGGAGATCCCACCCTTGTGGGATCCTATAGAAGTCAAGGTGGTCCTGCAATTAAGTAGGTTGAAAGCCTGGTGCTTTGTTCTGTAACTCCCTATCTCGCTATCTTGGTTAAAGATCCTCCAGCGGGCACAGCTGGGAAGGAGGAGAGAGCGGAGGGGGGGGAGAGAGAGGAACGCGGGCTCCCTTTCTCTTAAGCAATCCCCCCTCCACTCTCTTCTTTAACCAACTACACTACGGGAATCACACCACTCTCTCTCCCCTTCCCACCTCCCTCTCTCCATGGGAGAGGAGGAAAGAGCAGAGGGGGGATTGTTTAAGAGAAAGGGAGCCCGCATTCCTCCAGTGGTGATCTTTTCAGAAAGGCTCTTCAGATGCCCGAGTGATCATGCAGGCTCAGCTGGGAAGGAGAAGAAAGCGGAGGGGAGAGAGAGGAACACAGGCTCCCTTTCTCTTAAGCAATCCCCCCTCCGCTCTCTTCTTTAACCAACTGCACTACGGGAATCACATCACTCTCTCTCCCCTTCCCACCTCCCTCTCTCCATGGGAGAGGAGGAAAGAGTGGCAGGGGGATTGCTTAAGAGAAAGGGAGCCCGCGTTCCTTCAGTGGCGATCTTTTCAGAAAGGCTCTTCAGATACTCACTGGAGATCGGGGCGAAGAAGGGCTTTTGCTCAAGCCTTGGTCATTTTAGGCAACACTTTTTCCGCAAGCCCCATTGTTTCTTTCCGCTTCAGCTCAATGTAGTCGCGAAGTCTACGGACCGATCTGAAAGTGGTGTTACAAGAGCCAAGCGGCGCGGTCCGTTCAGGATGGCCTGCGAGCCAACTCCTCCGGCAGAAGCAGACTGGGGGTCGGTGGAGGGGGGTGGGGAAGGGGGAAATGGGGAGCCTGCGCCGTTCTCAGCGGGGAAACAGACGAACAAGTCCGTCGACTTCCACCAGGGAGGTTGGGTCAGCGGTATCGGGCCAACTTTCGAGACACTTTGGAAACATCCCCCCACCCCCTGGAATCTGACAGCTATGTGCTGCTGCGCCCAGCGTGTGAAGCCGGGAGGGAGGCAGCGGCGAGGTTGCAGCCCCACCGTGCCACCCCGCCGAAGGCTCGCCCAGATCGGGGAGGCGGCGTGAAGAAGCAGCAGCTGCAACAGCAGTCACACCACCATGGCGAGGCTGAACTGAAGCGGCAGCGAGGGAGGAGGGAGATCACTCTGCATACTCTCCTCCAGCCCATCCCTGGTGGAGCTGGGCTGGGCAGGGCTGGCGCTGCGCGTCGCGGGGCTCCTTCCCAGCTGAGCCCGAGCACTTTTCTGCTTTTGCCCCTTGCTCGCTCGCTCGTTGCTTACCCGCCCGCCCGCCTCTCCCTTTCCCGTCCTTCCTCCGGGGGCAGCATGTTTGTGTGTGCGGGTTGCACCCGGTGCGGCAGAGAAGGGGTGGGGAGAGCCGGGCGCTTTTGTGCCTTTGCCCCTTGCTTGCTGGCTCGCTTACCCACCCGCCCACCTCTCCTTTTCCCATCCTTCCTCCGGGGGCAGCGTGTTTGTGTGTGCGGGTCATGAACAAAGACCCCCGGGTGCACCCGGCGCGGCAGAGAAGGGCACAGGGTGAGCGAGAAGATCGCCTTTCCAGGATCATTCTTCTTCTTCTGCTGCTGCTGCTGCTGCTGCTGCTGCAAGCCTCCCTGCACCGCTAAAGCCAAAAAGGGGCATGGGGGAGGAGCGCCGCACCCCCCCCACACCCCATTTTGGCTTTAGCAAGCCTCCCTGCAACCCCGGGAGCCAAAACAGTTGCAGAAAAAAAGGCATTTTTTTACGTGACTCGAATATAAGCCAAGGGGGGCTTTTTTCAGCCTAAAAAACAGGCTGAAAAACTTGGCTTATATTCGAGTATATACGGTATTATACCAATCTATAAAAAGGGTAATAGAAATGATCCAGGAAATTATAGACCCATTAGCCTTTTGAGTGTTATTAGTAAATTGTATGCTAAACACCTAAACAATAAACTCCAGGCAGGATTGGCTAATTTCAGGAGAGATAAGCAAGGATGAACAAGCCGGTTTTAGAGAAGGAAGATCTATGGTAGATCATATCCTGATACTTCACCATCCGGTGCAAAAATATACCCACAAAAAAAAAACCTCCCTCTACGAGGCTTTCCTTGATTTTAAGCAGGTCTTTGATTCAATATCCAGGAACACACGATGGGAGAAATTAGAATCCACTACAATCAATAAACGTCTCCTTTTTCTCATACAAAAATTGTATGCCAATTCCACCTTGAAAGTGAGGTGTAATCCACAAGGGACTTTAACTGGCCCACTAAGGGTTCAAAAAGGGGTACGGCAAAGCTGCATCCTGTCCCCCTCCCTTTTTAACTTCTATATTAACCCCCTGATTGATCTCTTACAGAACCCTGACCTACATCCTCCTAACATAGCACAATGCAAAATCCCGATTCTCCTTTATGCCGACGATGCTGCTATAATTTCACAAACGCCCATAGGACTGGAGAGCAATTAGGGCAACACTTGGCTTCTGTAGACAGAACAAACTGGTCCTTAATTTTGATAAATCAAAAATTTTAGTTTTTGCTAAAAGACCCAGACAATACTCTTGGAAAATTGAAGGACACAGATTAGAACAGGTTAGAACATTTAGATATCTTGGGGTGGTCTTCCACTCGCAAGGGACATGGAAGGCACACCTGGAGCAAATATTGCAAGCAGCCAATAGGTCCTCAAATGCAATTAAACACTTCTTTTATACAAGCAGAGGTCAGTTAGTACCTGCTGCCTTAAAACTTTTTGAGGCCAAAACATTGGCACAAATTCTTTATGGGGCACAAACTGGAATCCTAGCAAAGAAAAACTTGCTAGAAACTATACAAACCAAATTCCTGCTAGCCATCTTAGCTGAACCCAATGGAACTCCAAATGCCCAGATAAGAATTGAGACAGGTATGCCTCAAATTCAGGTAAGAGCCTGGAAAATGATGATCATTTATTGGCTGAAAATTCATTACTTTCCAGAGGGACTGTCCCCACTAGTGCTGACTGACAACTTCCCCTCCCCCTGGAAACAGCCAATAGATCACAAGCTGGGCTCTTATGGGCTTTCATCTGTATTCCTAATGTCCCTCGGCTTTGACAAAGCAAAGCAAGTAGTAATTGACAGAATGAAGGACATGGAGTTCCAAGAAGAACTAAATAGGTTGCCTCTCCACATTAGGGACAGAATCAAGCAGGGTGTGTGGGAATCAGCAGGATATCTAAATGATCTGATCTTCCCAAAACAAAGAATAGCTTTCTTCAGAGCCAGATTTAAAATTCTTCCCTCAGCACTTCTCCAGGGCAGGTACAAGAGAACACCGATAGCAGAACGGGTATGTATATATGGAAAGGGAGAAGTCGAAGATATCTCACATGTTTTATTGCACTGTGAGTTATACAGAGTATGTAGGTCAATATACATTCTCCCCTTACTAGAGAGAATGCCAGGGAGGACAGAGGACTTTTATATAGGCTTTCTCCTCCAAGACTCTAATCCGGCTATCACGCGTGCAGTGGCAAAATTTCGTGTCGCTTCAATATCCACAAGAAAAAAAATGGTTACTGAATTATAGTATCAACTGGTGCCAATATTTTGAGATCTATAACGATACATTTACCCACATACTTACAAGCATGTAAATTAGGATTGAGATTATGTATTTTCATAACAGAGATGTTATTCACAATTAATGTCAGAAGTAATTTTAATTCATTGTATGTCTATTGCTGGTTGATGACCGTAATAAAGTTTTATTCTATTCTATTCTCCCTTCAGTTTGCGGTTGAATGAGCCAACCCACAGGTGCAAAGATGTTGTTAGAATGGCCAGCCTGAGAAAGGCATAAGAAGCTTCAGGACTGAGACAAAACACATGGCCCTTCCCCCCCCATTATTACATTCCCCCAAAGGTAAATTAAGCTTAGGGCACATAGGTACTAGGATAAAGACTATAAATTAGGAGGACACAGGATGTATGGGGAATAGGAAGTGAGCAATAAGGAATGGCAGTATCACAATAGGGAACTGACAGAAACTTTACATTTTTCTTAAAACTCGTCCTAAAATGAACGGGACTGGTGCCTTGTATTGGCCACCCCAAAATAAACGCTCAAAAGGGAGTGGGGACTTTCAACTCATTGCATCCCCTTCTTTTTCAAAAATGCTAACCAAAGACCATTACTATCACAACCTGCCACATGACTCTGCATTTGATTCTGAAGCTGCTCATTTCAGCCAACCGACCCCGTTGCCTCATCTCTCTCTCTCTCTCTTTCCCCCACCACAACTTTCCAACTCCCATTTCCAAAAGATATTTCAGAGGCACAACTTCATCCCGCCGAAGCATGCATGCTTCCATCTCTGTCCATGCATGCTCTGTAGCAAGATGGAGGCACAAACCACTCTGATAGGGAGAAAAAAATCTCAAAGGATGCCACTATATTGTGGATCTGTCAGTGGATGTGATGCTGCCACAAATCTAGCAAGTCCCTTGAGGGAAACAGCTCGCCGCCACAGCCCATGGAGCATCTCCGCAGCACTTGTTGTCCCCCCTCAGGTCGACTCCAAGTCGGTTGTTGAGACCTTCAGGAGCAAAGCCTCGGGGGGGGAGGCAAGGTTAGGTCACCTTTCAGGCCCTGCTCTTGGCTTCCACGGGCCTCCGGGTGGCTTCTGCCTACTCACCCACCTCTCCACCCTGGGTCCCGCACCCAGCCTGCAATGGGGGGATGCGCTGCTTCCAGCCCAGCCCAGCTGGCAGTTGGGCGAGTGGACAGCCCTTGGGAGAGCGCGCTGTGCTGGGGCGCTGTGTGGCCGGACCAGGTGCTTTCTCTTGGACTTCCCCACAGAAGCCAAGAGCCGGGCCCAAAAGGCAGCTGAGCCTCACTGTGTCCCCACCCACCCACCCAGGCGGCCCCTTGGCCGAGGGCAGCAAGCCCATAGCTGGTCTCCCTTTCACACCATTGGCCTTACTTCTCAGACCAGGCAAGGAGTGGCTAGGAGGGGAAAAGCGAGGGGCAGGGCGGGGCCAGCCCGTGGTGGGATCAATCGGTTCGCCAAACTGCAGAAAAAGTTAGCTACCGGTTGGACTGAACTGGTGTGAACCAGCTCAATCCCACCACTGGATTGACCTACTCTTCTTTGTGGCAGCCCCTCAAATATTGGAACACTGCTATCATGTTGTCCCTAGTCCTTCTTTTCACTAGACTACACATACCCAATGCCTACAACAATTCTTTATATATTTTAGCTTCTGGCCCCCTAGTCATCTTTGTTGCTCTTCTCTGCTTTCTTTCCAGTCTCAGCATCTTTTTTATATCGTGGTGACAAAAACTAGATGCACTATTCCAAGTGTGGTCTTACTAAGACCTTTTAAAGCAGTACTAACACTTCATGTGATCTTGATTCTATCTTTCTATTAATGCAGCCTAGGGTTGCATTGGCTTTTTTGGCAGCTGCAGCACACTGCTGGCTCATACAGACTATCTACTAAGACTCCAAGATCCTTCTTGCAGTTATTGTTATTGATCCAGGTTTCACCTAATCTGTACCTATATATTTGGGGTTTTTTTCCTAAATGTAAAACCCTGCTTTTCTCAACATTGAATTTCATTTTGTCAGATAGAATCCAGTGTACAAGTCTGTCAAGATCAATTTAAATCTTAAGCATATATTCTGGGGTATTGGCTATTCCTGGCAACTTGGTGTTGCCTGTGAATTTGATGAGTTCCCCTTCTATTCCCTCATCTAAATTGTTTATCAATATATTGACGAATACTGGGCCTAAAATAGAATCTCGGAATCAGAATAGAGCTGGAAGGGACCTTGGAGGTCTTCTAATCAATCCCCTGCTCAAGCAGGAGTCCTTATACCATTTCAGACAAGTGGCTGTCCAGTCTATTCTTAAAAGCCTCCAGTGATGAAGTACCCCACTATGTACTTCCCACCATGTAGATGTAGTTCCATTGAAGACTATGCATTGAATGTGATTTGTCAACCAGTTACAAATCCATCTGATGGTGATGCTATCTGTCCTATAAAAATATTCTCAAAAATAATACTTAAACATGTAGCCTATCAGTAAGTTTTGAGTTTTAATTCATTCAAAGTACTAGCATCCCAGCATCCTATTTCACTATTGAGTGTTCCTGGGTGGCATATAAACATTCTTCTACTTTTTTAAAAAATAACTTTTATTATAGATTTTTTAATTTTAATTTTATTATTTTTATAAATAACTCAAGGTGGCAAACATACCTAATATTCCTTTCTCCTCCTATTTTTTCCACAATAACAACCCTGTAAAATAGCAGACCTGGAAGGGACCTTGTAAGTCATCTAGTCCAACCCCCCACCCAAGCAGGAGACCCTACACCATTTCTGGCAGTCCAGTCTCTTCTTGAAAGTTTCCAGTGATGAAGCTCCCACAACTTATAAAGGCAAGCTGTTCCATTGGTTGATCATTCTCACTGTCAGAAAATTCCTCCTTATTTTTAGGTTGAAGCTCTCCTTGATCAGTTTCCAGCCATTATTCCTTGTCTGGACTTCAGATGCTTTGGAAAACAGGTTGACCCCCTCCTCTCTGTGACAGCCCCTCAAATATTGGAATACTGCTATCATGTCTTCCCTGGTCCCTCTCTTCACTAGACTAGCCATGGCCAGTTCCTGTAACTGTTCTTCATATGTTTTAGCCTCCAGTTCCCTAATCATCTTTGTTGCTCTTCTCTGCACTCTTTCTAGAGTCCCAACATCTTTTTTATAGTATGGTGACCAAAACTGGATGCAGTATTTTAGGTGTGGTCTTACTAAGGCTTTATAGAGTGGTATTAGTACCTCACATGATCTCTGTTAATGCAATTTAGGATTGTGTTGGCTTTGTTGGCTGCTGCCGCACACTGTTGGTTCATATTTAATTGGTTGTCCACTAAGACTCCTAGATTCCTTTCACAGACTGAGAGAGAATGACTGGTCCAAAAATCACCTAGCTGGCTTTCATGGCTAAACCAGGACTAGAACTCAGATTCTCCTGGTTTCTAGCCTGGTGCCTTAACCACCAAACCAAATTGGCTTTATACTTTCTATAAGTCTGTAAAGTAAACAGTAATTAGATATTCCATAACCATGCTTTGGTTAATAAAATCATAGTGTGGTAAGGAACCACATAGATCACATAGGACAGCCTTCCTCTCCCCAGTGTAGGAATCCATGATTAAAGCATCCCCAATAGATGGCCATCCAGCATTTCCCATGATGGAAAGTCCTCCACATCCCAGGCTTTCCATTATTGAATTAGAAAATTCTTCCTAATGTCTAATCAATAGCAGTTTCCTTATAATTTAAACCAATTGTTTCTTATCTTGTCTTTAAGTTGCCAAAGAAATTTTCTACATAACATCTTTTGACATACTTGAAAAAAGCTCTCATGTCTCCCCATAGTCTTTTCTATTCCAGGCAAAATGTTTTTTAATAGTATTTTTTTAAAAAAAACATTTAAAAAGATAAAAAGCTAATGCAAAAAAAATTGCCAAAAAGAAAAAAAAAGAAAGAATATAGTAAAGAAAAGAAAAAGAAACATAAAAAAAGACTTCCCCCTTCATCACACATATAAATGATTTTAGTAATTTACTACTTTTCTTAAAATACAACAAATGATCTCTTCTTCCCAGATCCCATTCCAAAGCCTCATAATTCAGTCCTGATCAACAACAGTTGATTAGGAGTTACCAGAGATAACAACATATGCAGTTTAACCTTGATCCAATAAACCAACGTTATATTTCTTCTTTTTACTTTTAAGAATCTTGATCTTCATTCCCTTCAAATAATTTCCTGGAATTTTATTTCTTTTCATTTTTTTCTTTGTCCTTTTCACAAAACCCTTTAAGGGTTTAACAACTTACTTTTGTAAACCCACTATACAAAATTATCCAGGTCACTCTTGTGTTTTTTATATATCTTTTTAATTATGACATCCAAAAGACTTATCTCCATGCCTTCTGGCCCCACAGGCTCCAAGCTGTAATATGGAAGCAAACAGTCTCTTGATGTAAAACTATTTGTATTTAATCAAGTGACCTTTCAAAAGAATTCAATTCCTTTTTTTTTAATTTAAAACCTTTACTGTTAAAAAAAAATTCTAGATGGTGGAACTGTCTTGGCAATATCTCCGCCATACAAAGTATAACACAAGTCTTTTAAGTATTCAATATATATTACTACTTACTAATTATATACACTCTTAACCTGAGGACTGAGGACCCAGTTTGTGGGGGCAATAAGCTGACTTTGTATAAATATACAAAAGTATGAAGGCTATTGCTTAGCGCATTGTAGCGCACTGAGTCTCCGGAGAAGGGCGGCATATAAATCAATTTTTTTAAAAAAAAAAACCTCTTATACACGTTTACACTTGCATATTATATTACAAATATTGTCTCTTGTTTCTGTCTACACATCCTTGTTCTTATCCATTCCTACTTCTAGTCCTTAAGTCTAACCATTGATAAAATCTATTCCAAATCTCAAAGTATTTTGTCTCTCCTTTATTTTTCAGTTCTAGCATCAGTCTGTCACATTCTGCACAGTCAAGTATTTTCTTTATTATTTCCCTTTCTTTAGGTGTGTTTTTACTCTTCCACTGTTAGGCATAAACTATTCTCGCTGCTGTTATGATATGCAATATTAAATATGTTAACCTTTTACTTAGATCTTCTTTTATAATTCCTAATAGGAAAATTCTGGTTTGAGTTCCAATCTCTGTCCAGTCGTTTCTTCCAACCATATTTGAATCTTTTGCCAATATTCTTTTGCTTCTCTACATATCCAACATATGTGGTGGTAGGTGCCCGGTATTTGGTCACATTTCCAGCATTTAGGTGATAAATTTTTATTCATTTTGGCTAGCCTAGCTGGTGGTAGGTGCCACCTATAAAACATTTTATATAAGTTCTCTTTGTATGATGTGGCCAGAGTTAAATTCCTGTTTTTGTCCCACAATTTTCCCACTTTTCCAATTCGATATTGTACCAGAGGTGGGTTCTACTTACCTTTACTACCGGTTTGCAACGGGGCCGCACATGCTTGTTGATGATGTTGGGGTCAGTGGGCGGAGCCTCCTGCCAGTTTTACTACCGGTTCTATAGAACCAGTCCGAACCAGGGGCAACCCACCACTATATTGAACCCAAAGTAAAAATAATTCAATTGTGATCACATTCTGCTAAAAGACTTTTGGGGATGCTATTATTTTTTGTCTTTTCATCACATAAGTCAATGTAAATACTGGTTTGATAAGGGGCTCACAAAGATACTGATATGGTACAGGGGGAAAATTGCATCAAAGCTATTGAAGTAAGAGATCTGTTCACTGGGATTTCTGCTGAGCTAACAAATATATTTAAAATGAATTTGTACTAACTGAATTTAGGGGTACTACAAGAACTATTGTTTCCTCCAGCTTTCCCTTTCTGGTCACCACCTGGAAAACACATTACTGCTGAAATGTTTATGATTTGGAAATAGACTAAGAGGAACTCATGAAGTACACCCTGTCCTGAAGGAATCAAAATCAGAATTTTATAGCAGATCCAATTGTGTGTGTGTGTGTGTGTGTGTGTTATTTAGAACGACATGTTTTCTTGCCAAATGTCAATCAACCATATAATTAAAAACTCATTTTATGCAGTAAGAGAAATATTTCTTGCAATCTGCAAATACTTGGCATAGTTTTCTCATTCCATAATGCTAACCCATCAAAACAAAATAAGAAAAGAATTGTGAATTATAAAAAAGTAAGTGAAGATTGTCACCTGTTTAATATTTATTTAGTATTGATTTTTGATGTATGTGCAAACACAAAAGAAGGCTGCTTTCCACTATCCTAATACTATGGGGATACCTTCAAAAGGACCCTTCTCACAGATCTTTATATTACTTTGTTATAATTTTTGAATAGGTTTATAACATGAAATGCAGTTTCCAAATAGTCAAACCCTAAACCATTTATGGCTCCAGTAAACAGTAACACATCCCACCCACCCCCACAAAGGACTGGCACCTTGTCCAGATTTTCCAACTCAAAAACTGTTCCCAATGTATTTTGCACCCATAAAAAGCTGCTTTCTATAGCTTTTATTATCTATGTTTTATTATCGAAAGAAAAATAATGGATCAAAGTTATGAACACTAAGTTTCAGAAGCCAATTTCAATAAGCTTCCCAAAGTGCTGGACTGAATCCTATAGACAGAAACCCTCAGGCAAACAGCAAAAGTAAGAATCTGGAAATGCAATTAAACATAGTAAGAAAGCAAGTTACTCAAAATACAATCTCAAAAGTATGATACTAGAAATGCAATTAAGAGTTCCGGCTGTGCTTCCGGTGGTGTTGGAGGCGAGGACTGCAAACTCTGTAGCCCCACTCCGAGCTCTCCCTGTCAGAGGGCTCCAAAAGGAGGCATAGCCACCTTGGAGGGGTAGTAAAATAAAGGGGGTGCCTTGCAGATTGAGGAGAGCCGCATCTCTCTTCTCTGACTTGGAAAATCCCCCTCATCTAAAGATGAGGAGCAGCACCAGTCAACATGGCTGCCATGAAACTGGGGACACCGACACACCTAAGAAAGTACAGGAGCAAACAGAATGAACAATGATTGTTTCTGGGTGAGATGATTCTTCTTCTACTTAAAAATTGATCCCAAGGAAAATAAAAAATCCATGATAAAAGATTCCAAAAGAATAATAGTTTAAGCTGTGAAAATAAGCACTTCTGAGTTCTATGATGAAAAGTAAGTAAAGATCGCCATCTACTGATAAAAAGAAAAGTGACTCCTAGACTCCTGGAAATTTACAGAGGAGGGAAGGAATATTTGATATCCGGTGGACGGCTGTGACCTTTAACTGTTTATTGTTTTACACTTACCAGAGGTGGAAATAAGAGAGCCATTTTTTAAAAGAAACCCTGGAAAACTAGAATAAAAGCCTAAAATTATAGAGCAGATTCAAAGAATTTGGAAAATAGCTTGGATTCTTAGAATATGGAGTAAATGTTGGAAATGGCCTGCTGAAATAAATGACTTTGCTTGGAAATAAATGGCGTTTGACTGAAATTAACATCTGCTGGAAGAAAGGCATCATGGAAATCTGAGAGGAATGTGCCATCTACTAATGATTGGAAATGTATAATTTTGAATTCTCCTTGAGATAGATTGAGACTTTTACTATTTAATGTACTTATATTGCTATCATGACTGGAGTTGAAGGAACAGCTGTGGAAATGAGAGAACTTTTTAATGAGATGACTTTGTGGTTCCAAAGTATAAAAATACCAATGGATGGTATAGACAAGAAAATGGAATAAATCAAGGACTGGAGCAAAAAATAGGACTAACAAACCAGCCGATAAAGGAAGAAAGATCAAAGAAAATAAAATAGATAAATCAAAAATTGGATAGACAGGAAGATATCTTTGATAAGGAGACTGAGACATGGGCAGAATTTTGGGAGAATTGCCAGCATAGGTATGTACTTTCTTTGAACAAGAAAGATAAAGAAAGATATAAAGATAAAGATAGATAAAGATAAAGATATAAAGATAAAGATAAAGATAAGATAAAGATAAAGATAAAGATAAAGATAAAGATAAAGATAAAGATAAAGATAAAGATAAAGAT
>WNWU01000064.1:6574492-6585925 GCA_012654045.1 Ptyas mucosa | reverse complement strand
AAGATAAAGATAAAGATAAAGATAAAGATAAAGATAAAGATAAAGATGAGGAGCGTGGGTAAAAAAATGGATAAAAATAGAAAGAACTGCTTTTTAAACATTAAGGAAGCTTGTTGTAAGCTGATAGAGTTAGAAATAAAATTAGATAGGGGAAATATTAGAACGTATAATTTAATAGAATAAACAAAAATAATAGAAAGATTAGAGATTTATAGATGTTAAGCATTTTTTTCCTGCTGTTTAAATAATATTATGAGTATCACCTAAGTTTGATAAATGTGATAAAGATTACTAATATTGTAATTTGGATTAATATGAACGATGCCCAAAATCAACACTATCCACATACAGTATGGATGTATATTTTTTAAAAAAGAAAGAAATGCAATCAAATGTAGTGAGAAAAAAATGGGGGGGGGGAATTTACAAAACTGCTGTGGATGTATCAGGAGCTTTTGATTAAAGGACACACATCTATAGGAAATGAAGATGGATGAAATCATCAACAAAAAAAGTACCAGCCAGCAGCAGTATATGCAAAAATAAGGTTAGAAAATCTAAAGCATAAAATGAATTTGTAAGGGGAAACTAACAAAAGGAGCTTTTTGGCTATTTATTTATGTATGTATGTATTTATTGTTTGTTTGTTTGTTTATTAAACTTATATCCCACCCATCTCACCAATAAGGTGACTTTGGATGGCCTTTACTTAATAGTTAAAAGTTAATAATAAAAGGAAGGGGTACACTTGCTGATTGGAGAAGATGGCAGGACGATAACAATTCTTATTCTGGGGGGCGGGGCCAGCTGTCAAGAGTGAAAGCTGTGCAGAACAGCTCTCCATTAAAGAGAGTCGAATACACAGCTTTTTCCATCCGATTGGCAGATTCTTCGGAGTCTCAGATTCCTTGGAGGGGAATCGGAAGAAAGGGGCACCCTGCAGAGCAGCTCTCAGTGGCAGTTGAGAGTGCAGATGGCAGGAAAGCTTCAGAGAAGTTGAACAGGGAAGAAAGGCAGCCCATAATGGTGGCCATGAAGAAACAACAACAGGCAGCTGGACAACATTAGCAGTGGACTAGCTGGACAACAGAGAGACGGACCTGGGCAAAAGTGATCTTGACAGCCCGCTGTGAGTGACCCAGGGTGAAGATCTTCTTGGGGGATTGCAAAGAGGGAAGAGTTAGGAGGAGGCCCAAGGAAGGAGGAAATTTCCTGTAGTAAAGTGGCGAATAGCAAGTGGGGGCCAAAAAAGAGACCATTTCAACGTGATAGATATCACTGGCGGCGTGAGGGGAAAGAGGAAGAGGAAACTTACCATTGTTGCTGATTTAAGTAGACAATTTAGCTTGTGAGAGAAATTACTGACTAACCGGAGAAAGCAGGCATGTTGAAGTAAGACTGACTGTTAACTAGGAAAATAGGGAGAAAGAGACACCTACTGGCCAAAGAAAAACTGGAGACAATTTAAGGAGAAGAAATTTAAAGAGAAACAAGACCTATTTTGGATGGCCTGCCAATAACTGACTTATAAATCGAGGAAACTTAAGGAGTAAATTTGGATGTGAAAAATTTAATGAAATAATCATAGTGGAACATTTTCAAGAGGAAATAATCTCTCTAATTATTATTGTTCTTTCTATGCAATCTTTGGACTACTATTTTATTAGCTCCACCACCTACTGCATTAATTATTGATATTATTAAGTGATTCAATTATAGATTTTGTTATTAATTAATTGTTGACTAAGGGGAAGGTTTGCAGACTGTAGTTGGGGTAGGAAAGATCAGGAAAGGAAGTTGAAGAATACATAAGAGACATTTAAAAACATAAAATAGAGAGTGAAAGCTGCAAAGTTAAGCATTGAGAATTAACTAGTTGAGAGAGTGATAATTGAAGGGTGCTGGAGGAAACTAAGAGAAATATAAGGAAGTGGGGAAGTCAATTTAAAGCGGTATTGAAAATGACAAGTATCCCCAATTTGACAAGAATTGGTGCAGGAAGGAGGCATGGAGCTCAAACTACAACAAGGGAACTAAATCCAGCAGGACAAAGATCTATTGAAGGAATGCTACAGAGAGAGAGATCAAACTCATTTAAGGATCTACAACAGATGCTACAAACAATGCAGGAGGTTATGTTTAAAAACCATGAGGATTTGAAACAAGAGATAGGAGAAATAAGGAGTGACATGGGAGAAATGAAAGAAAAGTTGAGATCAATGAATGATAAATTCGAATGCTTCCAGCAACAAATTCTAAAAAATGAACAAAAATTACAGGATATGGAAGATAGAATGGGAAGTGGGGGGGGGGGAGTGGAGGAGATGGAAGAAAGATTAATTCAAGCCAATAGAGATCTTGAACAGACAATAATCCAATTGGAAATAGATAAGGCTGCCCATTTTCTACAATTTCAGAATGTGTGGGAAGAAAAGAATGAGGACCTTCCGGAGATGATGGCGGAGCTATTGGCAGGAGCATTAGGAATTGGAAAGGAAGAAATGATTAATGAAATGGATGAAATTTATAGAATCCACACAAATTATGCACGTAGACATAATCTACCTAGAGAAGTGCATATTAGATTCATTAAAAAATCAATCCGCAATGAGATTCTCCATAGGACCAGAGAAGATTCACTAGAGTTATGAGGAAGACAGCTTGTGGTGCTCAAACAAGTCCCGAGAAGGGTAAGAGACTTAAGACAACCCTACCAAACGCTTATAGCAAAACTAACAAGGAAAAACATAAATTTTCAGTGGCTGACTCCAGAAGGGATTATGGTATCATGGGGAGAAAGAAGGTTGAGATTGGACAAGGTGAAAAAAGTAGAAGAGTTTTACAGACAAAATTTTGGTAGTGAGGTTGAATTGGAGGAAAGAGAAAGAAGGGAAGAAGGAGAACTAGGAGGACAGTCACCAAATAGGGAGAAATCCCAAATCAAGGAAAAAGAGAATGAGAAAGGAGAGAATGTGGATAATGAGAAAAACGATGGTGGACACAAGGAATATAAAGAAGTCAAATAAACGAGGGCAACAAGACCTAAGTATAAGTAGAGATTTTCAAGAAGCACTAGCAATTCTATCATTAAATGTTAATGGGTTAAATTCTTTAGGGAAAAGGAAAAACTTCTTTAGTAAACTGTATAAGACAAAAGTGGATATAATAGTGCTGCAAGAGACGCACATAAAAAAGCAGCATCAGTACCTATTAAAATGCTCTAAGTTAGGAAAGATATTCATAACTTCATTGCAGCAGAAGAAAAGGGGATTTGTAATCTATGTAAAAGAGGGTATTTTGGCCCAACAGATGTATAAAGATGAAGAGGGCAGAATATTGATAATAGAATTAATGGTGGATTGGAAAAAACTGGTGTTAGTTGAAATATACGTGCCAAATGAGGGCCAAAAGCTATTTTATAAGAAACTGTATAACATGATTAGAGACTTAGAATGCGATAATTTGTGTATAATTGGTGATTTCAATGCAATTGTAGATAGAGAACTAGACTATAGAAATGACAGACGAAAGAAAGGTGTTAGAAGGATATTACCCAATTCATTTTTCGAGATGGTGGAAGAATTAAGCATAAAGGGTTGTTGGAGGGAAAGAAATGGAGATAAGAAACAATACACTTATTATTCAGGTAGACATCAATCTTGGTCTCGAATTGATATGCTTTGGGCATCAACAGATTTGAATCTGGGAACTGAGGAAGTTAATATTGACATAAATTCATGGGCAGACCACAATCCCATTAAAATTAAATGGAAAGGGCAAAAAAAGACAAGGAGGTGGACCCTAAAAAAGCAATCTGGAATCAAAATGAATTTAAATTAAAGATGGAATTTAAATTAAAGATGATCAAATGAATTTGTTTTTTTCAAAGTAATAAAAAAGAGGATATGAATAATCAGAACCTGTGGGACACGGCAAAAGCTTTTATGAGGGATATTGCAATATCATACATGGCCAAAGACAACAAATAAAAAAGACAATGGCAAAAAAATTTAGAGGAAGATCTTAGCAAACTGGAAAAAGAGCTGCAGAAAGAACCCATAAAATGGGAATTGAAACAACAAATAAACACAATTAAACACAAATTAAATATCATTGACAAGGAAAATATGGCACAACAAATTAAAAGCATTAAACAAAAATTTTTTGAGAATGCAAATAAGCCAGGAAGATGGCTGGTTTATAGACTAAGAAAACAGAAAGAAAAGAACCAGATTAGTAAATTACACAATGAAGAAGGAGAGTTGATTTATCAAAATGAGGCAAAGAGGAAGGTAGTGTATGAGTTTTTAAAAAACCTATACGAGGATAAAGAGAAGATAGAAGAAGGTAAGATAGTGCAATACCTACAAAAAACAGAATTGCCCAGAATCTCGGAGGAAGGTAAAAATTTATTAAATAATGAGATAATAGCATGGGAGATATCTGAGGCAGTCAAAAAATAACAAAGTAACTAAGCTCCAGGCCCAGATGGTCTACCTTCAGAAATTTATAAAAGTCATCAGGAATTATTAAGCCCACTGTTCTTAGAGGTGTACAATGATGTATTAATGAAGCTAAGATACCTGAATCATGGAAAGAAGCAACAATCACATTGATTTGACTTATATTAAAAATTATAGGCTGATATCCCTACTAAATTCGGATTATAAAATCTTCATGACAATTATGGCAGAAAGACTAAAGAAAATTTTAGAGAATTTCATTCATACTGATCAAAACTGTTTTCTTCCCGGACAACATATAACGAACAATATTAGGATTATCTTGGATACGATAGAATACTATGAAGTCCACAATAAAAAAAAGATGGTGTTGATATTCATCGACGCGCAAAAAGCATTCGATAATGTCAAATGGGACTTCATACTAGAACAATTAAAATATATGGATTTGGGGGGGGGGATTTATAAAGATGTTTAAAACAATCTACTCCAGACAAGAAGCCAGAGTGGTGATAAACAGGGAAATGACAATGAACTTTTTAATCCAAAAAGGCACAAGGCAAGGTTGTCCGCTATCACCACTGCTTTTTATCTTATCACTAGAGGCTTTAATAAGAACAATTCGAGAAGACAAACAAATCAAAGGTTTAAAAGTAAGAAAAGAAAGTTTTAAGTTACAGGCATTTGCGGACGACCTTGTATTTATTATTGAAGAGCCTGTACAATCTGGTTTTAGGCTGATGGAAGTGCTGGAGGACTATGGGGAAGTAGCAGGCCTGAAAATAAACAAGGATAAAACAAAAATGATAGTTAAAAACATGACTGAAGAGCAAAAAAAAAGAATTGGAGAGAAAGATAAATATTCAGACTACAAAAAAAACAAGATATTTGGGAATTCAATTGACAGCAAGATGAAGAAGATAACTATGACAAATTAATGGCGCAAATTAGGTCTGATTTGGAAAAATGGGGAAAATTACAGCTATCTCTAATGGGCAGGATAGCCACCATCAAAATGAATGTTCTTCTGAAAATATTGTTTTTATTTCAATGTATACCAATTCAGCTCAAAAAAGATTTCTTTACAAATTTGGACAGACTCATTTCAAAATTCATATGGCAAGGAAAACAACCGAGAATCAGATTCAAATTATTACAAGATGCTAGAGCCGTGTTGGCGAAGCTATGGGCACACATGCCAGAAGTGGCACGCCAAGCCATTTCTCTGGGCACACGGAGCCATCACTCGTTGTTCTTCCGGGTTCTGGTACACCAGCCAGTTGGTTTTCATGCGCACGGGCGTGCTGGAAATTGGAAGAGCAGGCTCCCATTGCACATTGCGCACTCAGGAAAATGATCTTCCTGTTTCCAGAGTGCGCATGCACACCGGTCAGCTGGTCTGGTTTCTGGTGCGCATGCGAACGCAAAGACCAGCAACTGGCGCGTGTGCCAAAAGATGCAGAGAGGGAATCCCGGCGGTCACTTCCTAAGGGAGCAGAGCAAGATAAGCCAGGGATTCCCTTCCTCCTTGCCCACGCGAGCTACTTGCGCAGTCCCAGGCGATCCGGACCACCGGAGGACCAGCAGCCGGTGAGGGCAGGGTGGTGGTGGGCTGCCCTGCTCAGATGACCCCATGGCCATCATCAAAGTGGTCTGAGACACCCCTTTTGGTTCACTTCACCAGCTGCGCGGGTCGTTTGGGATGTGTTCTTCCTGCGCACCGCCCCAGAAGAGCAGCAGCAGCAGTTGCAGCTGCAGGGAGAAGGGAAGAGTGACCAGCCAGCTCAGGTGCACAGGGCAGCATTTGCTGGCAGGCAGGCAGCTGCCCAGCCCGTGGCTCCTTCCCTGGTGTATGGCCAGAGAGCCTGGCTTGGCTGGCAACGCAGCAGTGGGGGTCGGCTGGGGGTGTGCGCTACCAGTGGTTGGGCCCATTGCTCAACCCCTACCATGCCTGCTGCCACCCAAAAACATTGCTGCCGCGATCTTCGCTGCCTGGAGATCTTTGCTGCCTCCCCAATTCCAAAGACGGGGTGTGGAGAGGCAAAACAAGAATACCACCATTTTAGCCACAGCCTGAAATGCAATACATTTATCCCGTGGCTTGCATAAACTTTCCCGCCCCTTTCAAAATAGCCACCCAGCGCTTCCCTTGGGTGCTCAGGGCTGGCAAGCGGCTCTTCTTCTGAGAAGGCGGGGGGAGAAAGGCAGGCATGCCAGCAGAGACGGTCTTTGGCTCCTCATTCTGCTGTGACCCCAAACCCTTGCTTGGGTTCCTCCCTGCTGGGTGCTGGGCTTCCTGGGAAGCCCCCTGTGCCTTTGCTGCTTCGGAAAGAGGAAAGAGAAAATGAGTCTGCAGAGAAGGAGAAGAAGGTGCACGGCTCTGGACTTGTGGCACGCAATGCCAAAAAGGTTCACCATCACTGTGCTAGAGAAAGAGAGGAATTGGCCTACCAGACTGGACAAAGTATTATCAGGCAGTGGCGTTAGTTTGGCTAAGTGAGTGGATGCATCTTAAAAACACAAGACTATTGGCACTAGAAGGTCATGACTTACAGACAGGGTGGCACGCTATTTTATGGGAGGAAAAACATTTAGTCCATCAGTTCTTCCAGAGGCATTATATTAGGAGAGCACTATTGGATATTTGGAAAAAAAACAAAAAGAAATAATTATATGGAAATTCCTAATTGGGTGTCAACATTAGAAATGTACACACATCCAAATTTGACAAAACGAGGGGGAGCTGTCACCTATAAAGATATTTTGAATGAGAAAGGAGAATTAAAAGCGAGAAATACTTTAAAGGAAGTAGGAATCGAATTGGAATTGTGGGCATATCTCCAAATTCAATCTAAATTTAGCAAAGATAAAAAGGGATGGGGCATAAAGCAAGAATCATCAGAATTAGATAAAATTTTATTTAGCAGGGAAGGCAAGACCATAAGTAAACTATATTGATATTGAGGAACAGGTGAAAGAAATGATGATAATTTGGTGTAAATATTTTGGGCACAATATCAATTTAGACAATTGGCAAAGTTTATGGGGAAAAAATTTAAAAATCACACTAGCAACTTCCTACAAGGAAAACCTTTATAAGATGTTCTATAGGTGGCACCTCCCCCCCCACAAGATTAGCATGAATGAATAAGGGGAAATCCTCGATATGCTGGAAGTGTGGAGAAACCATTGGGAATTACTACCGCATGTAATGGGAATGCCCAAAGGTGCAAAAATTTTGGAATTTACTAAAGAACTGGCTTGAAGAAATTTGGCTAACAGATATAGAGGTCAAACCTGAATTTTTCTTATTGGGAATTATAGAAAGAAAATATAAGAAAGATACAAATTATTTATTACTGCATATACTCACAGCGGCATGAATAGCCTTCACTCAAAAATGGAAACAGAAAGATATTCCAACTGAAGAGGAAATATTACTGAAAATCTTTAACTGCACAGAAATGGACAAACTCATTTTGGAACTCAAGGATAAAAGCGAAACTATGTACTACAAAATCTGGAAACAATTTTATGATTGGATAGATAACAAGAGGGTAGTCAAGACAAATGTATAGTGTTAGAACAAAAATATAGATGTTATAGATAAATGTATGTTTAAGAGATAAATAACTATACAGAAATAAGGGAAAAAGTATTAATATCATATATTATGCTTAAATAGTGAACAAAGCTTAAGAACCAGAGGTGAAATGCTCCCGGTTCAGACGGGATCACCCGAGTCGGTAGCGATGGAGGCGGGTGGTTAGGAGAACCGGTAGCAAAAATCCCTGCCCCCCTCCATGCCCAGCTGAGCTGCACAATCATCAGAGGCTTTTTTTTTATTTTTAAAAGCATTTTTTCTACAACCTCTTCGGCCGAAAAAATGCTTTTAAAAATAAAAAAAAGCCTCTGATGATTGCGCAGCTCAGCTGGGATCATCAAAGGCTTTTAAAAGAAAAAAAGCCTTTTTTTCTTTTAAATGCCTCTGACGATCCAAGCTGAGTTGCTTGATCCGGAGAGGCATTTAAAAGAAAAAAAGTCTCTGCCGATCAGGCAACTCAGCTTGGATCGTCAGAGGCATTTAAAAGAAAAAAAAAATCCTTTTTTCTTTTAAATGCCTCTGACGATCCAAGCTGAGTTGCCTGATTGTCAGAGGCATTTAAAAGGAAAAAAGTCTCGGCCGATCAGGCAACTCAGCTGGATCGTCAGAGCCTTTTGAAAGCATTTTTTTACAACCTCTTCGCCGAAGAGGTTGTAGAAAAAAATGGTTTTAAAAGTAAAAAAAAAAAAATTGGCCACGTCCATCCAGTCACATTACACCCCCCCCAACCAAGCCATGCCCACAGAACCGGTAGTAACAAA
Source organism: Ptyas mucosa (assembly GCA_012654045.1). Lineage (NCBI taxonomy): Eukaryota > Metazoa > Chordata > Lepidosauria > Squamata > Colubridae > Ptyas > Ptyas mucosa. The sequence goes on along the minus strand of WNWU01000064.1, from coordinate 6,577,097 downwards.
TTTTAGATTTCACTATTATTAAGAACTATATGTTTATATGAGTATTAATATTATTGTAAAGTGACGGAAGATGTTTGGAACCAGTGATGTCATATCTATGTCCAATGTTTTTTTAATTTTGTATTAATAATAAAAACTTTTTAAAAATTAAAAAAAACCAATTCTTATTCTTTAAAAAAGTATGCTTGAATCAGTGGTGGGTAGCCCCCGGTTTGCACCGGTTCTATAGAACCGGTAGTAAAACCAGCAGGAGACTCCGCCCACTGACCCTGACGTCATCACGTCATTTGTGCAGAAGAGTGTGCACATGCACGAGTGAAGCAAGTGCACATGTGTGGCCCCATTACAAACCGGTCCTAAAGGTAAGTAGAACCCACCCCTGGCTTGAATGTGTTGTGAACGGGCAAAGGAATAGCAAGCCTTTCCCTCCATCACTTTTACTTAGCCATTCACCCAAGCTTGTACTGCAAGGTAGGCAAAACCCACATTTAGAATAGAATAGAATTTTTTATTGGCCAAGTGTGATTGGACACACAAGGAATTTGTCTTGGTGCATATGCTTTCAGTGTACATAACAGAAAAGATATGTTTATCAAGAATCATAAGGTACAATACTTAATGATAGTCATAGGATACAAATAAGCAATCAAATCATACTTCATCCATATGGCACAGATGCCTGATTTATTCTGATTGCAAAATCCCCAGTTTAAAGGCTGGTGAGTGGAAGAAACATGGGAGAAACATGCTGGCCTTACCCTGTAGGATCTCAAACCAGATTGCCTGGGAAGGGACCAAGAGAAAGAATATCTAGAAGACAGATGGAGACTAGAAACTTCCACATGGGGTTGATGAGATTGTTCCCAGGCGGGGAAAAAAGCTAAGAAATAATCAGGTAGGGGGGGGGAAACCATAGTAGGAGTGAAGCAGACCCATTCTGTGACAAAAAGTGAGAAAGTGCAATCTAAGCCTGGAGCCATGAAGAAGACGTTGTCATCCCCCAAAGTAGTTACTACAGAATTATTGTAATTTTTGTTGTTTAAAAAAAATGGAGAAGAGGATGGTCTTTAAAGGAAATTCCATCCTTTAAAAATCAGCTCATTTTCTCTCTTCATCTGTGGCATCCAAGATATCGGTAAAGTTTTAAAAATGGGCTTGGTACTGTTTTGAAATAAACGTGTGGAGTTTTCAAACAAGCGCTAAAGAATTTACCATGCAACTTCCTTAGCTTGCCAAACAGTTTGCAAATTTCTGCTGAGTTTTGAATGTGGGCAAGGCCAGCTGTAGGCTAAGGCTGGGTTGGCACTGGGTAGGGGTGCCAAAATTGAACAGATTCCAAAAAATACAATAAAAAAGTGAAAAGCAGAAACAGTGCACTCTGTAAGTTGCTATGCCATTTTGAAGGTTGAAAATAATTGAGATCTATAAAGTCTTGGGGAACGGGTGGGCCATATCGATTAAAAATATTTCTACTGAGAGAAGAAGGAAGCAGCTGTGAACTTTGAACACTGAACTGAGAGTTGCAACGTACTGTGGTATTGATGGGCCTTGTGGATTATAGATACTAGTTATTGAGAGAAGAAGAAGAAAGGAAAATAATTATATGTATTCTACGCTACTACAGGATTAATTTCTGGACTGATTTGATGGATTATAAAAATTATAAGATTGTGATACTGATGTGAAATTGGAAGAGAAAAGATTGTTCCTTCCTTGGTTTAAAATAGAGAGGTTAGAAGTTGGTTGGGGGCTAGGAGATTATTGTGGTGTATTTTATTAAATTAAGGTCCCAATTAACCTGGTTAATAGACAAGCAGTAGATACAAGCAGAAATGGCAAGCAATCCAAATTTAAGCAAATTAGGAAAGAAAACAGCATCTGCACCATCTGTCAGGCCTGGAAGCCATCTTTTCACCTTTGAGCCTTCAGGCCTGCCACAAATTCTACTATGGGAAAATGGGAGGGGAGATTGTATGGAGTGAAGATGATGTGTAGTCAAAATAACATTCTTTCTAGAAAGTCAAGGCCATTGTGCCCTGCAGCTGTGCTGAGAAGAATGAGGAGGTATCTTCTGTTCCGGAGGGTACCTGATTGGTTCTTGTGATGGACATGTGGGTGAAGGGCAAGGACTTGAACTTTCTTTTGGGTGAGGAAAACCCAGAAGCTCTGAGATTCAGGTGTTCCCAGATGTGCCAATGACATCTCTAATAAAAATTAGCTTTGAAGAAACTCAAGCCTTGGAGTCTGATTTCGTTGAGGGTGTTACTTGGAACCCTGACACCATCATCTGCAGCATCAGCATCAAGTCCATTAAGTCAAAGATTGATAGAGAGCATGTTACAAGCAGAGAAATCAAATTCATTTCAAAAAAATGTGATGACGATGTTCCAATCTTTACAGGAGGCAATAACAAAGAATCATAATGAGGTGAAGAGTGAGTTGGGAAAGGTGAAAGAAATGATATATGATATGAATGAAAAAATAGTGAATTTCCAATAAATGATAGGAAAAAATGAACAAAGGATTCAGGTTATAAAATCATCAGAACAAGAATCATCAGAATAGAATAGAATAGAATAGAATAGAATAGAATAGAATAGAATAG
>WNWU01000064.1:6551752-6574482 GCA_012654045.1 Ptyas mucosa | reverse complement strand
ATAGAATAGAATAGAATAGAATAGAATAGAATAGAATAGAATAGAATCATCAGAATAAGCTGAGAAAAAATGGAAGATATGAACCAAATGTTTACACAGGAAAATAAAGAGTTGGAGGAAAATAATAATAATAATAATAATAATAATAATTATTATTATTATTATTATTATTATTATTATTATTATTATTATTATTTAATTTGTATCCCGCCCTTCTCCCAGAAGGGACTCAGGGCGGTGGACAGCCAGAATTAAAATACATACAATACAAAAATTAAGATAAATTAAAAAATATTAAATCGATCGGCCTCCCAATTTAAAACCCCAAGTCTATAAAATTCAAAATCCCAATTTAAAACCATTTAAGCTAGGCCGGCTTGCTGGAATAAGTAAGTCTTCAAGGCTTTGCGGAAGGTACGAAGGTCCGGGATCAGTCTTATTCCAGGAGGTAGCTCATTCCATAGGGCGGGTGCCCCCACAGAGAAGACTCTCCCCCTGAGGGCCGCCAGCCAACATTGCTTGACTGACGGCACCCTGAGGAGGCCCTCTCTGTGAGAGCGTATTGGCCGGTGGGAGGTTATCGGTAGCAGCAGGCGGTCTCGTAAGTACTCTGGCCCTATGTGAAATGTGATTTCATTGCAAATGGAAAAGGTTGCTTATTTTCTGAGATTCCAAAATATAGAAGAGGAAAAAGGAGAAGACCTACCTGATATAATGACAGGATTGCTGGCAAATGCTTTACAAATTACAAAACAAGAAATGCAAGCAGAGATTAATGAAATATTTTGAATACACACAACAAATACACACAACCTACACAAGAGAAGTTCATGTCAGATTTGTCAAAGGATAAGAATTGAAATACTTTAAAAAGTGAGAGATGAACCTCTGCAATATAAAGACAAAGAAATTGTGGTGTTGAAACAAGTGCAAAGAAGAGTAAGAAATCTAAGAAGACAATATCAATTTTTGACAGGTCAGCTGATTAAATACAATGTAAATTTCAGATGGCTGATACCAGAGGGAATTTTGGTAACTTGGAATGAAAAAAGATATAGATTGGACTCATTAGATAAAGCACATGAATATCAATTTGGCACTACTGAAGAACAGGGAAGGGGAGAGGAAGTAGAACATAACGGACAAAGAGAACTAGTAATTGTGCAAAAGACTACATGGCAAAAAGAAAATGAGACCGAGAAAACAGAACAAGCAGAACGAGAAGGAGAACGTAAAGGGACAGAGAGAAATAAGATCAACTTGGACAATGCGACCTATATACAAATGAGAAGATGGAAGAAGAAATACAGATGCTATCAATTAACATAAATGGATTGAATTCATCAAAGAAAAGGAAAAAACTTTCACAAAACTACAAAAATTAAAATTTGACTTAATTTGTCTCCAAGAAGTCCACATTCAAAAACAACATAGTAAGCTTTCAGAATACCTCAAAATGGGAAAAGTATATTTTTCATTAGCACAACAAAAGAAAAGGGGGGTGGTTTTATATATATAAAGGAAACAATAAATGCCAAGAAAATATACACCAATGAAGAAGGGAGAATTTTGATGGTAGAGGTAATAATAAATAAAAAACAAGCACTTTTGATTCCATGTTTCCCTGAAAATAAGACCCTGTCTTATATTTTTTTTAACCCTGAAATAAGCACTTGGCCTTATTGCCATGCGCTCAAAAGCCTGATTGGGCTTATTATCAGGGGATGTCTAATTTTGGGGAAAACATGGTAGCAATATATGCGCCAAATAATAAACAAAAAAAATGTATTAAAAACTCCACATGAAAATGACTGAAATGGATTATGAAAATATTTGTGTGTTAGACGACTTTAATGCAATTGTGGATGCAAAACTGGACTATAGAAGCAGGAAAATAGGTAAAAAGGCACGGAAAACACTCCCTAGGACAGTGTTGGAAACCTAATCAGCACTGAGTGCCAAAACAAGAGCATGCATGCGCGCATATGTGTGCCAGAAACTAGAAGATGATTTTCTGGTTTCTGGCATGTGCAAGTGCACCGGCCACCTGGTCTCCTGGTTCTTGGCATGCATGCGTGAATGAAGACCAGATATCCAGTGCGCATGCACCGGCTCTGCCTAACCTTTTGGGGGTCCTTACGCCTCCTTGACTGCCCCTATGCATACTCCCCTGGCCACCCCCCGGGCCCTGTCAGACATCCTCACTGAAGACCTGGTTCCGCAGCAGGACAGAGAGAGAAAGTTGGATGGGGAATGCCACCTCCCTCCGGCCTTGGAGGAAGGGGTGTTGGAATTCCTGGGACTCAGGTTGGGGGGCCAACAGGCAGGAGAGCTTCATCCCAATTCTGGCCAGGATGAAGTGCCCTCCCCAGACTACCATCGAGAACAAGCCAGCGCAGCATGGCCAGCCAGAAGTTGCTACTGGTTTGGCGACCCAGGCTAAATGTCCACTACCAGCTCGCCAAACTGTTCTGAACCGGTTGGATTTCACCCCTGGCCAGAACCATGGGTGAAAGTGACCATGTCATACTGGAATTCAATATAATGCAAACACAAGCAATAGAAAATAATCCAATCAGTGTCTTAACATTTAAAAGAGCTGATTTTAACAAACTCAAAGAGAGCCTAGGAAAGATTCCATGGATGAAAATTCTAAAGGGGGAAACAACTCAAGAAGCATGGGAAACTCTGAAAATGCAATCATAAAAGCCCAGTCCAGCACAATACCACTGAAAAAGAAAAACAAGAAATCCAAGGAGAAATCAACATGGCTACACAAAGATCTCTCTGACAAATTGAAAGACAAAAAGGACAAGTACAAAAAATGGAAAGAGGGACAAATAACTAAGGCTGATTATCAGCAAATAGCCAGAACATGCAAAGATAAAGTCAGGAAAACTCAGAATGAACAAAGACTTGCAACAAAAGTCAAAGACAATTTTTAAAAAGTTTCTTTCAACATATTAATAACAAGAAAAAGTCAAGGAAACTGTAGATTCTGTCAGCCTCCGCCTTTTCTGCTTTGGCTGCCATAGTAACGGGAACGGGGAGAGCTAGGGACCATGGGAGGGAAGCGAACTGGAGGAGAGAAACGAAACTTAAGAAGAAACGAAACTGTATCTTTGAAGTTGGTATCAGGCAACTGTCGTGGCATTCCTGATTGATGACGCTGCCAGATGTGCTTCCACCTGACCCCTGAGAGACCTTTGGATCAGATGATTTATGATGAACAGTGGGAGGGGATGCTTTCTATATGCACTTTTCGCACCTATTGCTTTTAGTTTCAGCTTTCCTTGGTTGTGTTCACTTCATTTTCTAGTAAAAGTACCTTTCTATATAAACAATGGAGTCTGGGTCTTTCTTTCCTGGACTTTGAAGGAAGCACACCTGACATTAAGCTGAAACTCAAACTCCAGCCATCCCGGATAAACACCGAGGGGGCTGAAACCAAATTATGTCTGACCAGGAGGGTGAAGAAGAACAGATGAGAGCGTTTGGCTCTACTATGACCTCACTTCAAGCAGAAAAGGAGGCGGCAGAATGGTTAGAAAAAGTTCGGCTGAGAGAGGAACCTGAGGAAGCTCGGTGGTCCAGAGGAGTAGGAAGATTGCCAGACCTGGGAAGGACACCCCCCAGGAGTAACCAGCTCCAGACCCCATAAAAGAGAGGCAGTGTGTCTGCAAGAGCAAAAGGAAAGCCTCATGATGGAGCAAGCTTTACAACTCCTCTGTGATGTTGAAGAGAGCCGGAAAAGCCGTGAGTCTTATGGGTTCCCTGTGGGGAACGGAGGAGATTACCCCAGGAGGGATCCAAAAGAGGCAGTCTGTGGGGGAGAAGAAGAGGAAGGTGGAGAACAAACATCTCAGGCCTCTGGAGCCCAAATAAGGGATGCAGCAGCACAGGGACCCCCAGCCTTGCAGGCCCCACCCCACAGGCACAAAAAACCAAAAATTCCCCCCCCAACCAGAAAATATGATGGGAATCCGAAGACCTTGGGGCTCTTCCTGACCCAAGTATGGAACCACATGCAGGATTGGGGGGAGGACTACTCATCAGATGCAGCATGAGTGAGATGCATCACTAACGTCTTAGAAAGGGTAGCAGCTGAATGGATGGTAGTCCTCCACAATAATAACTCTCCCCTGCTGAGAAATTACAACCAGTTTATGGGGGCCCTGAGGAGGCGGTTCGAAGACTGTCACTGCGTTCTTGTATTTCCCAGCTGAGCTGTCATTTTTGGTCTAATAGGCTTACTGTAGTTTTGCCAAGTTTTGTTATCAGTATTAAGTGCGCAAGCATGCATTCCTTTCTAGCCTCCATTATCACTTCTTCTTACTCCTTTGTTCTCCTGCCAAGAGGTCAGGCAGGAACGCCGGCAAGATGTAGCCAATTAATTAGATAGTAAGAGTTATCTTTATTTTTTTTACTTTACAATAAAATGAGTTTTGTCTTAGAAATTCTTCGGGTTTTATTTTCTTAATGTATACATTCGAGGAAAAGCCTCGGTCCAAACCTCTAAACCAGGGTGCGATTATCCCAGAGCCAGGATGGGATCAATCAACTCCCTGACACCTGGTAGCAGTCGGACGGTTAAAAGTTATGGCTTTTTCCTTGTTAGTTACTTCTGATAAGACCTCCAGGCTAGTTAGTTAGGATGATTAAATTTGAGACTAAGGAACGCTAATCTAATTATTTACTAACATGCCGAAGAAGAAAAAAAGCAAAATGAAACAAAGATCATTCCTCATAAGTGATGTGATTGATCTTTCCAAAGAAGAAGAGGCAGAAAAAAGGTTTTCAAGTTTTTGTCCGCTTGCCTCAGCAACCCGACTAGGAGAAATAGCTGTGGGAGAAACTCAAACTGATAAAATGCCCTTGCAGAGGCTTCAGGAACAACAATATGAAAGAAATGCTGCTTTTGAAGGTGATGAATGACTGAGGTCAGTGATATCTCTTCCTAATTATGCATTTTCACAGATAATTCCTGTAGAAGCCCAAAGATTTGAAACGCTTGGTGCAAGGCCCAAGCTTTCACAAACCGCGGAGCATTTTTCCTCCCACAAAGAGAGAGAAAAGATTTGTTATTCTCCTCAAAGCCCCGAACTTACTCAGCGTGAGAAAGATATCAAGTTCTATCGGGAGCATATCAAATATTATGAAAATGAGCTATCCCAGTTTAAGATGGATTTGCTTATGCTTGAGCAAGATAAGAAAGAGCCTCGTGACTTAAAAATCTCTAAAAGCGCCATTTTGGCTTCTTTTTCAGAGCCAAAGACACACCCCCTGGTGGATTCTGTGTCAGGCCAATTAAAACAGAGAGCAATGCACACGTCACATGAAATCCTCCCTGATCAAATTACAAGTGCCACATATGCAGACCTGCCCGAGACTATAGGTGCAGCACCATCTGCCGGCCAAAGTAATTTACAAGAGGAAGCTGAAAGGCAACACAGTTTGCATAAACATTTTGAATTGTTGCAGCAGACGTTAGCAAACGTGTCCTTGGCTCATTTAAATATTCAGGCTGAAATGCCACAAGTGTTTCCACAGACCCGATCTTCTACACCCCCTGGTGGTGTTGGTGTCTCTTTAGATGGAACACAAGAATGCTTAATGCAGCAAAGGCAGGCTCAAGCACAAATGGCAGCTGGAATACAGCAGATTCCAATGCAACAGCCACAAATGCCTGCGTATGTGCTCCCAGCCATGGCACAACCAAGACCAGCTCTTGGTCCACCTCCAATGGCACAGCCAGCATATCAAATGCATGTTCCTCACCAGGCATTTTCTGTTGCTCCACTAACTGGTGAGTCCAAATTAAAAATGTCAGGATGCAATTATAAAGCCTGGGTCAGTGAGATTACACTATTGCTTCTCAGAGAAGGCACTCACTGCATGATTTTTAATCCTCCTGCACAGCCATGGACTTTTGCAATAAGAGACTTGGAGATTAGAGCTCGCACAACATTATTGATGTCCATGGACACTGAACTGCAGGTCACTTTTCCGCCTGATGCAACAGCCCAACAAATTTGGGCCCAATTGGAAAATTGCTACAGGCCCGTTTCAATTGAATCTTCGTGTTTGCTCATGTCTGAGCTCCACGGTTCGAGATTGAAACCTGGTGATCAAATTGGAGGACATTTGACCAAACTGAAAGGAATCAGAACAGAATTGAGAGAAAGAGGTCATAATATTGATGATATTCAAATGATCAGCATTATCATTAACTCATTGAACTATGAATGGAAAGATGCTGTTACAAAAATTAACCAAGTCCCTATTGTTCAACGCACAGTGGACAATGTATGTAGACTGTTAATTGAAGAGGAGGCTTTCATGTTAGCCACGCCACATTTGAGGGAACCACCCGCATCAAGAGCTCCAGCGAGGCGTCACTTCTGAGGAAGGGCCTATGCTCCAAGGATGCCAAGTTGTTTTCAGTATTAAGTGCGCAAGCGTGCATTCCTTTCTAGCCTCCATTATCACTTCTTCTTACTCCTTTGTTCTCCTGCCAAGAGGTCAGGCAGGAACGCTGGCAAGATGTAGCCAATTAATTAGATAGTAAGAGTTATCTTTATTTTTTTTACTTTACAATAAAATGAGTTTTGTCTTAGAAATTCTTCGGGTTTTATTTTCTTAATGTATACATTCGAGGAAAAATCTCGGTCCAAACCTCTAAACCAGGGTGCGATTATCCCAGAGCCAGGATGGGATCAATCAACTCCCTGACAAAGACCACCTAGCTGAGCATGAGGCGAGACTCAGAATGAAGGGTATAGAGCAGGGCTGGAGATCAGTGGCAAAATACACCCAAGAGTTTCATGAGCTGGCACCCTACAGGGTGGTCAGAAATGGCCCTACTGGAGAGTTTCAAGGATGGGCTGAATGAGGAAATATATAAAGACTGTAAAGCCTGGGGGGTCCCCGACGACTTGCAGAGTTGGTATGTAGTGGCTGAAGATGTGGAGATCGAGCTGGCCCGAAGCCGACTCCGAGGAGGCCGCGCACGAGACACGTCATCTTCCTTCTACCGCAAAGGAGCGCCCAAGACAGCCAGGGGGAGAGCGGAATTCAAACCCAAATCGAAGCCCTTCACGTGCTTCAAATGTGGAAAGGAAGGCCATCGAGCCACTGAATGCTTCTCCAAGCCAGTGCCAAAATCTACTGGCTCGGAACCCAAGAAGGCTGACAAAGCACCCGCAAAAGCTTGTGCAACCGCCCTGAAAGGTGAAGTCATTGAGTTGGCTCCCCGAAACCAGGGTGAGTTGGGAACTCCGACCATCATAGACGACAGCGGGACGGATTCCAACTCCGACTCCGATGATCTGGTGAGTCATACAGAAGACCCCACGCTTATCCCCATAGAAATAAGAGTGCCATTCACAGGGACACATGCGCAGATATTAGCCCTATTACACTGGGTGCACCAGGTGCATAATCAGCTGGAAGGTGGTGGAGAAAATGGGCCTGAGGCTAAAAACGCTAAAAACACCCATTGCATTCTGTCAGTTGGACAGATCGTTTGCAGGAGAGGGCTCAGCCAGCTTTATGACTGAACCCATTAAAATGCAGTTGGGGAACCACATAGAGACTCTCAGATTTATTGTGGCCCCTGGCATGAAACGACCCCTCATACTTGGACTGCCCTGGCTCCGCAGATGGAACCCACGGGTGAACTGGAAGACAGGGGTCTTGCATATTCGCACTGGAAAACCAAGATTAGAGAGGGAAGAAGCCCCCCTGGAGGACGGAATAAAACCTGAAAGGGCGGAAGTGGCAATAGGCCACATCGAAGGGGAGGAGAAGATTCCAAAGGAATACTGGGATCTCCGTGAAGTTTTTAGTGAAAGGGCCTCAGATGTGCTACCTCCCCACAGAGCTACAGACTGTACCATTGAAATGCTCCTGGGGGTGAAGCTCCCTAAGCCAAAAATCTACCCCATGACCCCTCGAGAACTAGGGGAATTGTGAAACTTCATTCATAAAAACCTAGAGTGGGGGTTTATCCAACCAGACAGACCAAGTGTCGAGCCGTGAACAGGCTCGCCATCACTTATGGGGGGGGACGGAGATTAGAAAAGGCAGAACGCAGCCAGAGCTGTCAGACTTACAGAGTTACAGCGACACTCACAGCGGCACTTCACAGCAGGAGGCAGCTACAAACAAAGCCAGGAGCAGCGGAGACAACGGCAGGGAGGCGTGGCTGTTAACGTTTTCCTAAACGCGCTTCTGTGATGTGAACAGAGGCGCGGTACTGCCAAACAGCTGTGGAGGGAGGGGAATGTCCCGAGGTTCTTTTATTTGCCGGATGTTAGGTTTGCTTTATGCCAAGTTCAGATATATAGCGCCACCTGGCTGCCTCCGGTAGCGCTGACTTTATTAATTTTTCCAGCTTGTTCGTTACTTTGCCTTGCTGCTTTTGGCTGTGTTCCAGTAAAGAGTTCTGGCTACTCCTTCTTAAAGTGTGGAGTTGTTTTTTCACATCAAGCTCGGGCGGGACGACAGGCCGAGACCAAGGGTGGTGGCGCCAGTATTGTTCCGGGAAAAGAAAGATGGCTCCTTTCGTTTAGTAGTGGATTATAGGAATATCAACGCCATTTGCATGGGAAATGTTTACCCCCTACCGCTCATGAAAGGCATGCTAGCGCACTTAGGAAAGGGAAAGTCTTCACCAAATTTGACTTACGAGAGGCATACTATAGAGTGAGAATTAAAGAGGGAGATGAATGGAAAACAGCATTTAATTGCCCTCTGGGATGCTTCCAATTTAGAGTGCTCCCTTTTGGATTATAGGGAGCCCCTGCTGTATTCATGCAATTGATTAATGAAGTACTGCATGAGCACCTGTATGAGGGGGTGCTGGTCTACTTGGGTGACATTCTTATCTACTCCAAGAACATGGACGATCATGTGAAATCGGTGTGAACTGTCCTGAAAAAACTCAGGGCTGCTGAACTATATGCCCAACTTTCTAAGTGCAAGTTTCACCAAAGCAAAATTGACTATCTGGGGTATCGCATATCGCATGAGGGAATAGAGATGGACCCTGGAAAGGTTCAGGCTGTATTGGAATGGGCTGCACCACGCACCCGCAAGCAACTACAGAGTTTCCTGGGATCTGCTAACTTCTATAAACAGTTTATCCCTTCGTTTGCCAAAAACGCGCTGCCAATAAGAAATCTTTTGAAAACAAAAGGCGAAGAAAAACCAAAGCCCTCACAGCCCCTTGAATGGACTATGGACTGTCAGGCAGCATTCGAAAAGTTGAAACGGTTTTTTGCTGCTGAACCACTCCTCAAACATCCGAACATGGAAGAACCTTTTGTAGTACAGGCTGACGCAAGCAACATGGCCGTGGGAGCAGTACTTCTACAAAATAACACAGAAGGGAATTTACAACCCTGTGCTTACATGTCCCGCAAACTGTCAGAAACCGAAAGAAATGGGCCATAAGGGAAAAGGAAGCTTTTGCAGTGCGGTGGGCATTGTTAACGTGGAAACAATTCCTTGGAGGAGCAAAACATCCGTTTGAGGTTTGGATTGACCATAAAAACCTAGAGGCATTGAAAACACCGCGTAAGTTGTCACCAAAACAAGTTCGTTGGGCCCAGCACTTCAACCGGTTTAATTCCACTCTACGCTACCTTCCTGGTGGAAAGAACTTCATGGCGGATACACTTTCCAGATTGCCTCAATACAACAGCACCAAGGAGGAAGTGGTTCGACCCATCATCCCTTCAACACAGCTAGAAGCACCGGTGACTACCAGGGCACAGAGAAAGACTGATCCAGGCCTCTCAGGCGATTTACTTCAGAAACTACGAGAAGTCCTGAAAACTGACGAGTGGTTTCAAAACCACTTGAATGAATGTACCCTCCGTGATGAATTAACTTGGATTGGGGCCAAACTGTATGTTCCTGCCAATTTAAGAGTAACTGTGTTGCAGTACGCTCATGACACCAAGACAGCGGGGCACTTTGGATTTGTTAAAACTTTACATCTTGTTAAAAGACTATTTTGGTGGCCTGCACTCAAACAAGACATAGAGGCATATGTAGCTAGCTGTCCAGTGTGTGCCTCAGCTAAGAGACCTCTGGGAAAGCCACCTGGTTTACTTCACAGTGTGGCAAGGCCAAATGCCCCTTGGAAGGAGATATCCATGGATTTTATTGTTGACCTACCAGACAGTGAGGGGTGCACGGTTATTTGGGCAGTAACAGATTTGTTTTCCAAACAAGTGCATTTCATCCCCTGTTCTAAAATCCCTTCAGCTAAAACCCTGGCAAAATTGTTTATTCGTCATGTTTACCGATTACATGGAGCTCCAAAATGCATAATCTCAGACGTAGTGTGCAATTTACTTCCAACTTTTGGAAGGAGTTTTTAAAGTTGATAGGCTCTGCCCAGGGATTAAGCTCCATCCACCACCCTCAGACAAATGAGGCTTGTGAGAGAACCAATGCCATGTTAGAACAGTACCTGAGATGTTACATAAACTACCAGCAAGACAACTGGGCGGACCTATTGCCATTTGCGGAGGTGGCATATAATAACTCCATACATAGCAGCACCGGGTTCACTCCGTTTAAGGTAGCATCTGGCCAAGAGTTTGTACCAATCCCCAAGCTACCAAAGGATGACCCACAGAATCCCGCTTTGATTGAGTGGATCGAACAGCTACGGGGTACTTGGGCAGTAACTCGTAAAGCTTTAGATGACGCACACCGAGCTCATAAAGCCCAAGCTGACAGAAAACGATGCCCGGCACACGTATACAAAGTGGGTGATAGGGTTTACCTTTCCACCAGATATCTACAGACTTCCCAGAAATCAAAAAAGCTCAGACCCAAATATGTGGGTCCTTTCCCAATCACTAGGCTCATTAACCCAGTCTCTGTTGAATTGGAATTGCCAAAAACTTTGAGACGAATCCACCCTGTGTTTCATGTTAGTTTGCTGAAACCAGAACACTCGTCCCCTTTGCGTCCAGACCAGGATTCTCCTCCGGTCCCCATTCTGATACAAGGGGAACAACATTTTGAAGTTAAAGAGATCTTAGACTCTAGAAAGCACCATGGTAAAGTGCAATACCTGGTGGCCTGGAAACATTTTCCATTATCTCAAGCTGACTGGGTGAATAAACGTGATGTTCAGGCCAAAGAAAGTAGAGTTGTTTCACACCAAATATCCTGATAAACCCTGATTTCTGTGTTGTGTTGTTTTCTCTTTCCCTGCTTAGGTCTAACATATTTTCTGCAGAGGGGCCGAATGTCAGCCTCCGCCTTTTCTGCTTTGGCTGCCATAGTAACAGGAGGGGGGAGAGCTAGGGACCATGGGAGGGAAGTGAGCTGGAGGAGAGAAATGAAAGTTAAGAAGAAAGGAAACTGTATCTTTGAAATTGGTATCGGGCAACTGTTGTGGCATTCCTGATTGATGACGCTGCCAGACGTGCTTCCACCTGACCCCTGAGAGACCTTTGGATTGGATGATTTATGATGAACAGTGGGAGGGGATGCTTTCTATATGCACTTTTCGTGCCTATTGCTTTTAGTTTCAGCTTTCCTTGGTTGCGTTCACTTCATTTTCTAGTAAAAGTACCTTTCTATATAAACAATGGAATCTGGGTCTTTCTTTCCTGGACTTCGAAGGAAGCACACCTGACAGGTTCACTAAAGAGAGAAGATGGCAAGGAAGTAACAGGCAGTAGGGAGGAAGCAGAGCTACGTAACTCGTTCTTTGCATCAGTCTTCACGCAAAAAGAAATTATAGGCCAACATACAAAAAAAACTACTGTAAAAGAGTAGAAATAAAAATTAAAATAAGCAAGAAAATGGTGAGCGAACACCTATCTGACCTTGACAAATATAAATCACCAGGACCTTACAGATTACATCCCAGAGTTCTGAAGGAGCTGGCAGGTGTTATCTTAGAATCATTGTACCATATCTTTCAAAATTCCTGGAGCACAGGGGAAGAAAATGAGGTCTGGAAAAGGGCTGATGTGTTTCTCATCTTCAAGAAAGGGTGGAGAGAACCAGACCCAGGAAACTACAGACCAATCAGTCTAACATCAATACCTGGGAAGATCCTGGAAAAGATTATCAAAAAACAGATCTGAGTACAGCTAGAAGCAAATAAAATTAGTAGCCAGCATGGGTTTGTTAAAAACAGATCATGCCAAACCAATCTTATTTCATTCTTTGTTAAAGTGACTAAATTAGTAGACCAGCAAAATACCTTGGAGATAGTATACTTAGATTTCAGTAAGGCATTTTACAAAGTAGACCACAACCTATTTCTTGGTAAGCTAGAAAAATGTGGAATAGGCAACCATCACCATCAGATGGATTTGTAGCTGGTTGACAAACCATACTCAGTGAGTAGTCCTTAATGGTACTACATCCATATGGAGAGAAATAAGCAGTGGGGTACCACAAGGCTCTGTTTTAGGCCCAGTGCTGTTCAATATCTTCATAAATGATTTAGGTGAGGGTATAGAAGGAGAACTCATCAGATCTGCAGATGACACTAAACTGCAGGAATAGCCCAATCCCCCAAATACAAGCTCGGAATCAAAAAAGATTTTGACAATCTTGAACAATGGGCCCTATCCAACAAAATAAATTTTAATGTGGAGAAAAGCAAAGTTTTACATTTCGGCAGGAAAAATCAAAGGTGTAAGTACAGATTAGGTGAGACCTGAGTCAAAAACATTAACTGTGAGAGGGACCTTGGAGTCCTAGTGGATGATAGCTATAGCAATAGCACTTAGACTTATATACTGTTTTACAGCCCTCTCTAAGCAGTTTACAGAGTCAGCATATTGCCCCCAATAATCTGGGTCCTCATTTTATCAACCTTGGAAGGATGGAAGGCTGAGTCAAACTTGAACCTGGTAGGATTCGAACTGCCAAATTGCAGGCAACCGGCAGTCAGCACTCATCAGAAGTAGCCTGCAGTACTGCATTCTAATCCCTGTGCCATTACAGCTCTTATGATCACTTGAATATGAGCCAGAACTGTGCAGCAGCAGCCAAAAAAGCTAATATAATCCTGGGTTGTATAAACAGAGGCATACTGTAGAATCAAGATCATGTGAAGTATTAGTACGACTTTATAAAACGCTACCTGGAATACTACTGGAAGACCACACCTGGAATACTGCAACCAATTTTGGTCACCATACTACAAAAAAGATGTTGAGACTTTGGAAAAAGTTCCAAAAAGTTTGGAGAAGAGCAACTAAGATAATCAAAGACCTGGAGACTAAAACATGTGAAGAACAGCTGCAGGATCTCGGTTTGGCTAGTCTAAAGAAAAGAATTAGGGATGACATGATAGAGGTATTCCAGTATTTGAGGGACTGCCACAAAGAAGAGGGGGTCAAATTATTCTCCAATTATTCTCTATGATAGAAAGTATCCTCACATATTATGTTATGGTATGATATGCTGGCTTGACAGCCATGGATAGAAAGACATTACAAAGGGTGATGAGTACAGCACAAAATATCATGGGCTGTCCCCTGACCTCACTAAATATAATTGCTAGGATTCAATGTCTTAGTAGGGTGAGGAAAATCCCTAGGGATAATTCTCACCCTGGTCAGCACTTCTTTATTCTCCTACCATCGGGCAGGACATATAGAAGCATAGCCAGTCGAACAAACAGGCTGAAAAATAGCTTCTGTCTGTGGGCTGTCAGACTTCTGAATGCAACATAACACCATAACTATTTAGTATGACAGACTTGCAGGGCCAGCACAACGTGCAATATGTCTACACCGGTGTAATATAATATAATGTAATGTTATACACATATATGTATATGGGATTGTGTGTCTGACTTATTGAGTTAGGGTTTTTTCTTTCTTTCACTTATGAGTTATTGAGATGTTGTCAGGTTTCGATGTAATCTCAAATAAATTTCATTCTCAAACACAAAGTCTTTGATGAATCTCTCATTTATTGAAGAATTTATGATCTGACCTGAACTCATATGCAGCCAAAACTGATTCTCTGAAACCAACCCCTCCCTTTCCGCTTCTCAAAACCTCAATGCCGGACTTCCGGTGGGACTGCGACATCGCCGGACGCTTCTTTTTGAGGGCTTCGTAGAACCAGCGACTACCGGCTGTCTTGCGGTTTGAAAACTTTCCCCCTGGTATGAGGGGGGAAAGTGAGTAGACGGGTGGGGTAGAGCTCCCTGAGAGTGCCAGATTTTACCCATAATCTGGCGCTCGAAGATGAGAGCTCCCCGTTAAGCCTGTCAGTACTCTGGACCCTGGATGACTCTGCTTTGCAGAGCTAGATGTCGTTACCATCCCAGCAACCAATTTTAAACAAATACTTCCTGAATCAAGCTGGCGGAGCACAAGTTGCACGAATGAAACAGCAAGTATTTTTTTTCTTTTTTTTTAACCCCAAGGATTTACTTTCTTTAAAAGATTTTTCCTAAGTGGAAAGTGAAAGCAAGATGGCGTTTGAGTTTCAATGGGGCGTGAAGAAGTGAAAGTTAAAAGTAATTATTGACAAGCCCCTGTTTGAAACGTAAAACTCCTTTTTGAAAAGTGGATGAAATAAGAAAGGATGTAATAATAATAATTGAAGCAGCAATACAAATTACAAATTCTAAAGGGTCTTTTCTTTTTTTTTTCTTCTTGAAACTCTTTTTTCCCCCTTTTTTTTCCTGTCCTTCTGGAAGGGAAGGAAGAAGGGGGGCAAGATGGCTGGTCTTTTTGAAAGCAAAGAAAGCAAAGGAGGGTTAATTAACCCTCAATGGTCTGATTTCGAGGAAGCTTTGAGCTCAATTACCTCTGCTTTATTGAAAAGAATTGATACTATATTTCAAGCTTCTCAAGCTGGAAACAATGAAATACATGGAAATACTGAGTTGCAATCTAGCAGTGGGGGATTGAATGAAGAGTTGGGAGATGTTAAAAAACAACAACAGATCATAGCAGTTTTTACTGAGGAGAGAAAGATGAATGCTGAACAGAACAAGGAGCAAGAAAATTTGGAAGCTGATGAAATTTTGGTTACACGGATTTTTTTTTTATAAAACTCAATCTGCATTTAAAGAGCTGTTTCCAGAAGAAGTTACATTTCTGCAAAAATTTTATAATATGCAATCCCAAAAACCGCAAAATTTTACTGGAGTTAAAAAAGGCAGAGGGATCAAAGTTAAGAAGAAAGTTCGTAAAAAGGAAAAGAAGAAAGATTGGAGAAACGGAAAATAACCCTGCTTGATGAGATGATGGTCCTTAAAAAGTATTGTTTAACTGTTTAAAGATTTTGAATTTTGGGGGGGAAAAAAAACAGACAGCAGTTTAATGCCAGTTAATTAAGTGATGACCGACGATGAGGAGGCAATCTACAGCTGTATTGGAATATTTTGAGAAGAATAAACAGATCACAGCAATGCTGGTGTGTTGGGCTGTGAAATATGCCCTGACTTGAATGATTTGGAATATTTTATTAAGGACTGTAATAAATCTGGATCTAACTGTAATCGCAGAAGTTTTATTGAATATAGTAAATTGGAGTTTCCTGTTTGATGGTAATAAATATAAGGCAAAAGGACTATGGACCTAGAGCAATTGCAGGTGATCTGGTGGTTTCCCTAATATGTCTGATGAATTTACTAATCTAGTTTTTGACTGGATTTGATGGATACTATTTCAAATATAATTATAAAGTCACTCGGGGTTTTTTTTTTTATAAAGAAGCAATTTTTTATTTAGGTGGGTAGACGCAAATGAAGATATTTTATATGCTGTTGGAAGATGTGAAGACAAGAAGATTAGCAACTGGTTTAATCTAGTATGAAGAATTTAAATGTTTGATATAGTTATTAAATGACGCTTTATCTGTATTGATAAATTAATAAGAGGTTTGATTGTTATTTTTTTTAATTAAAAAATTTATTATTAATTTTTTTTTTATTAAGTGTTTTAACTATAACTGGACCTTGATGGTTTAAAAGTGGAGGATGGAAGACTTTATATAGTATTTTATTTTAAATTTGGGGTTTTTTTGAATGAGGGTTTCTTTTTTTTCTTTTTGTTGTTGTTGGGTTTTTTTTCTTTGTTTTAAATGAAAGAAGTTATAAAATATCTTGTTATATTGAGTAATGATAGGTTTGATTAGGTAATACTTAATTGTTTTATTAACTGCTGTAATTATAAATGGGGATTAATTTTGTTGAATTAGATGGAATAAGAAGAAAGAAGACTTGCTTTCCTTTTATCTACTTGTTTAATGATTATGATTATGATAAGTGTGAAATGGAGTTTAATTTAGAGAATTTGAGCTGTATTTTATCTTGTATTTGCTCTGGGAAGTCGGGGGGTGGTTGGGGAGGGGGGAGAAAATGTATGTAAAACTTTAAAAACTTTTTCAATAAAAAAAAACCTCAATGCCCATTGGCCATCTTCCAAGTCAGTCTCTTCTGCCAACTACTTCAGATCACAGGAATGTCCCCCTCCCTCCATCACTTGGGTGACGTTATCTACTAAGGGGGAGAAGAACACTAGATCAAATGCCAAGCTACTAAAACTTCAAACTGCTTCTGCTAGCTATTTTTTTTTCTTTTCTCTTGGATCTTCATGGCAGTGATGAAAATAGAACAAATTAGATTGCTGACATCCGGCCCCTCTCCCTTCATTTCTCAAGGGCGGCCTGCCGGCGGGAAAACAACAACAACTTAAGCATCATTATCCCGTCCGAGGGTGTGCCCCCCCCTTCCCGGCTTTCCCGGGTGATCTGCATGGAATTTGGCTATAAGGTGGTCAGCTTGGATGTTTGTGCTCCTCATCCAGGAAGCCTCTGATAGAGGGTAACCTTTCTATTTAATTAAGTATTGGAGGCACCCCCTGTGCCACCTTGAATCGAGGATTCACTGTACCTCATAGTGAGTTTGGCCCCCAATGACCAGGGGACTGGGGGTGTCACGTGGTACCGGCCTTAGAGGTGACCCCACTACTGGTTTTAAAAGGCTGCTGTGGAAAACAGGGTGTACCTTCCCTAAGAACCGGGGCAGCTGCAATTGTACTGTAACTGGGTTGATTATTTTTACTATAGGGAACGGTCCTATAAATTTCGGACCCAATTTTTTGCTCGGGAGTCTGAGTCTCAAATACTTGGTGGAGAGGTAGACTTTCTCACCTACTTGGAATGGCCTTTGGGGAGTTCGATGCTTGTCTGCTTGTTTCTTATAGGATTGTGCTGCCTTGGTCAATGCCCTCTTAACGTTCTCCCAGGTGTCTCTCAACATCGCCATCCAATCTGTCAAACTGACTGAGGAAGGGGGCTCCCTTGGGTACTCTGGCATGGGGACAAAATCCATGCCACTCACTATTTTGAACGGGGTTAATCCTGTGCTACAGTGGACAGCATTATTATACGCGACCTCTGCAAAAGATAGGAGGTCTGCCCAACTGAACTGTTGATAGTCAACGTAGCATCTTAAGTATCTCTATTTATATATAGCAATACTTTATTTATATTTATATACATATAAATTAAAAAAAAGTATTGCTCTATCATAGCATTCAGTCTCTCCGCCCCCCCATTGGTGCTCGGGTGAAACGCTGAGCTGAGGCCTTGGGACGACCCTATGGATCGTAGGAACTCCCTCCAGAATTTTGCTGTGAATTGGACTCCTCGGTCGGAGATAATCCTTCTGGGGACTCCATGCAGGCGGTAGATGTGTTTCAGGAACAGTTTGGACAACTGGCAAGCTGAGGGCAGCCCACAGCAAGGAATGAAGTGTACCTGTTTGGAGAATAAGTCTATTACAGTCCAGATCACTATATTTCCACCGCTCCTCGGTAGCTCTACTATAAAGTCCATCGCAATCTCCTCCCATGGTCTTGTCAGTTCAGCTACTGGTTGCAACAGTCCGGGAGGGCATCCTGGTTGTGTCTTCATCGTGGCACAAATGGTGCAACTTTTTACATAACTGTCTACATCCTTTCTCATGTGGGGCCACCAGAACTGTCTTCGTACTAAGTGCAGAGTCTTTAGGAAACCAAAATGTCCTGCTGGCTTAGCGTTGTGGCTCCTCTTCAGGATTAAGGTACGTAGAGTCTGTGGGACATAAAGCTTTGCCCCTTCCAGGCTAGGTCATCGCTTTTTCTCAGGAGACGTTGATTGTTTCAGAACCAGGGGTCCGCCGCTGTTTCAGTTTTGAGTTTTGTCATCAGCTCACTTTCAAGTTGGTCTTGCTGGTCATGGCGTCACCGTCTCGTGACCACCTGACCCACGACCTGGGCAGAAGGGATAATGGCGTTCACTACCTGCTCCCGTTCACTGTTATATTGGGGCATCCAGGAGAGTGCATCGGCCAAGAAATTCTTCCCCCCTGGGATGTGTTTGAGCTTGAAGTTGAAATGATTGAAGTATTGCACCCAGTGGACTTGCCTGGGTGACAATTTCTGTGGGGTTCTAAGAGCCTCCAGATTTTTGTGATCAGTCCAAACTTCGAATGGCCTCTGGGCCCCCTCTAGTAGGTGTCGCCAGGTTAGCAGTGCCCATCTTACCACAAACGCTTCCTTCTCCCATGCCGCCCATGACCTCTCTGTGTCGGTGAGCTTTTGGGAGGTGTAGGCGCAAGGTTGTAGGCTCCCTTGGCCGTTCTTTTGGAGCAGCACGGCTCCAACTGCCACGTCGCTGGTGTCAGCTTGGATGATGAAAGGCTGTTTGGGGTCAGGGTGCTTTAATACAGGCTCTTTTGCAAACATCTCTTTTAGCGTATCGAATGCCCGTTGGCAGGTCGAGTCCCAGAGTAGGGGCTGTCTCGGGCAGGGCTTCGTCATCAGACTCCCCGTCTTTAGGAGGTCTGTCAGGGGTTTGGCAATTTTTGCGAACGAGGGGATGAATTGTCTGTAGAAGTTCACGAAACCTAAGAAGCTCTGCAGTTGTCTGCGTGTGCGAGGAGGTTTCCATTGTAGAACTGATTGTAATTTGGCTGGGTCCATCTCTACCCCCTCATTTGATATTCAGAAACCTAAGTAGTCTAGGCGTGATTAGTGGAAGTCGCATTTTGACAGTTTGACATACAGGTTCGCCCCCAGCAGTTTCTCCAATACTTGGCGGACGAGGGGTACATGTTCATCTAAGGTTTCTGTGTAAATGAGGATATTGTCCAGGTAGACGAGAACCCCTTTGTAGAGGTGCTCATATAGGACTTCATTTATCAGTTGCATGAACACCGCCAGGGCTCCTTGCAGTCCAAAAGGCATCACCTTAAATTGGAAACTTCCTAGGGGGCAGTTGAATGCTGTTTTCCACTCATCTCCTTCCTTGATGCGTATTCGGTAGTAGGCTTCTCAGAGGTCTAATTTGGTGAAGACTTTTCCTTTGGCCAGGTGGGACAGCATGTCCTTCATAAGGGGAAGGGGATATAAGTTGTGCACGCAGATGGCGTTTATGCCCCGGAAGTCCACCACTAGACGCATAGAGCCATCTTTTTTCTCTTTGAAAAGGACCAGTGCCGCGACCCGCGGTTTGGCTGGCTCAATGAAACCCCTTTGTAGGTTCTTGTCTATGTAGTTCCACATTTCTTGCATCTCACAGAGCGTCATGGCATATAGCTTAGGTTTTGGTAATTTCGCTCCAGGGATGATCTCGATGGTGCAATCGGCGTCACGGTGGGGCGGTAGAACATCACACTCGGCTTCGCTAAACACCTCTGCAAGGTCTTGGTACTCCTCTGGAATCTCTTCTTTATCATGGGAGCTGTCGGACACGGCCCCCAGTTCCTCTGTCCTACCCTTGGGGAGGGGCCTTTGCATTGGCACCTTCTTCCTTTGCCACGGTGGGAAAGATCGGGGCTTCTGCATGGGGACCATCTCCCCTGGTTGGAGCAGTAGGGGTTGGGGGCCCTTTGCAATTCTCAGCCTGCAGGTCCCTTCTTGCCACCAGATGATTGGGCCCCACTTGTCTAGCCATGACAGTCCTAGTATGACTGGGTCCGTCATTTTGGGGGCTATTATAAATCGGATCTTTTCCCAGTGGTCTGCTAGCTCCAGCCTCACTGGCTCAGTCAGATGTGTGGCGTAAGTCCCCCCCACTAGGGATCCATCGACTTTTTCAAATCGGATTGGGTGGCTGAGTTTTTTGGCACGGATCCCCAATTTTAGGACTGTGGGTAGGTTAATCAGGCACCTCATGCAGCCTGAGTCTATTAGGGCTTGGAAAGTCCCTTGGGTCCCTGTCTTTGGGGCTGTTAGGCGTATAGGGAAAAGAAAAGGATGGATGGGTCCACTCACCATTGAGTCATCTTCACCCTCATCCTCACTGTCATATGACTCGGGGGATTGGTTTTCCTCATCTGGGGTCCTTCTGGCTTTGGACAGGTGGGCGAAGGCCTCTGGACCATGGGGCATTTTCCTTGGTGTGTTGGCAGCGCGCTTGGGTCCTCGTTCTGGGCATGCCCTGGGTGGTGGGTCTTGTCTCGGTCTCGGGGTTCCACACGCTGCTGCAGGTGACGGATCCTCCCGCACCTATAGCACTCAGCGGGCTCCGTGGGACGACTGGTCTCTGGGCAGGCTGTGGTGTCACGGTTCATCGTCTGTCAGGTGGTCTTCGGTCAGGTTGGCCTCCCTCTCTGCTACCTGACTGTTTCGGCATGTCGTTGGCACACAACCCCCTGTCGACTCTTATTGTTACTCGGAACCAATCGGAGAGTCAGTTTGAGACGTCTCGATAAGCGATCACTTGGCCAATTCGCTTATCCAAGCTCGTCCTAAAAAAGTACACCAGTAGCCGCTCGGGTAGGGGAGGTAGAGTCCCAATGACTCTCCTGAATTCACGGATATGCTCCCTGATAGGCTTCCCCTTCTGCATCAGGTTTCTGAGCTCGTCTTATACATAGGGGTCCTCCTCTGCCTCTTCGAACTGGGCTCATAGCAGTTGCAAGAACCCATCTGCACTTTGCAGTTGGGGGGCCCTGTTCTTGTATAGGGCTGCTGACCACGTCCTTGCTTCCCCCTCCAGACCCTCTGCAATGGCACTGACCAGGGCTCTGGGAAATGGGTAGAGGTGCCCATAACTTTCTATGTAGATTTCAGCTGTGTCGACGAATTGTGCCAGTTGGTCTGGATCGCCATCGAAATTCCCTCTAAAGTGGGGTGGGTCCTCCCTCACTGCTCTATGTTCCTAGTGCGGGGCTCTGTAAGCCTGCTCTTGGTGCCAATAATCTCCTTCTTCCCCTCTCAGTTTAGGGTAGGGGGGTGGTATTCGGTCTGGGCAGCTTTGCTTGCTTTGCAAGGGAGGGACCCATGGATGAGGCTTTGGGCTTCCCCTCCTTCCGCCATGGGGGGGGGAAAGGGCTGTGCCTCCACCTAGGGTGTCTCGATTGAGCAGGCTCAGCTGGTCCCCCCCCCCTCTCCTTTGGCCTGCATGATGGCTTCTCCTCCTCCAGAAGGGTGGCACGGTCAAACTTCTCCTTCAATTCATCTATGGGGGCCAGGAGTGGCTTCCCTGAGACTTCTTTGTGCCTGGCTTGCTGCCAATCCAGTAGCCAATCCACCCTCCCCAACTCACTTAGGGGTTTCCCCTTTCCCTGGACATTCGGGAAGAGAAATTCAGCCTCCGCAGCTTTTGGCAAGGGGCCCGTGTACTTATCTCTCTTCTCCTTGGCTCGTGTCCCAGTCTGAGCTGGGCTATCCTGTGGCTTCGTTGGGGGAGGGAGGAGATGAAGCCCTGAGGTATCCAAGCTGGCTGGAGTCAGGACTGGCTCTCCTCCAGTTGCTTGAAGTAAACTTTCCTCGGACAAACGGCTTCCCACCATGGCGTCTGGACTGTTTCTCCACTCACTCCAAATATCCGGAGGGGAGGTGGAAGCTTTGAAGTCAGCCAGCCTGGCTTGGAAAGGAGTTTTGGCTGTCTGTCAGGTTTCGACGTAATCTCAAATAAATTTCATTCTCAAACACAAAGCCTTTGATGAATCTCTCATTTATTGAAGAATTTACGATCCGACCTGAACTCATATGCAGCCAAAACTGATTCTCTGAAACCAACCCCTCCCTTTCCGCTTCTCAAAACCTCAATGCCCATTGGCCATCTTCCAAGTCAGTCTCTTCTGCCAACTACTTCAGATCACAGGAATGTCCCCCTCCCTCCATCACCTGGGTAACGTTATCTACTAAGGGGGAGAAGAACACTAGATCAAATGCCAAGTACTAAAACTTCAAACTGCTTCTGCTAGCTATTTTTCTTTTCTTTTCTCTTGGATCTTCATGGCAGCGATGAAAATAGAACAAATTAGATCGCTGACAGATGTATTTTGTGTTTTGGCGGCTGCACTAAGGGAGGCTCATCCAATCTTATTGTTCACATGTTGTGCATTGACAGTAAAGGTTTGAATTGAAAACACCAGAGAGCAGGACAAGACACAATGGTTGGAAACTAATCAAAGAGAGAAACAACCTGGAATTAAGGAATTGTCTTCCTAACAGTGAAGACAACTAACCAATGGGACAGCTTGCCTTCAGAAATTGTGGGTGCTTCATTACTGGAGGTTTTTAAGAAGAGACTAGACTGTCACTTATCTGAAATGGTATAAGATCTCTTGCTTGAGAAAGGGACTGGACTAGAAGACCTCCAAGGTCCTTTCCGGCTCTAATTCTATTCTATTCTGGTCTGGTCTGGTCTGGTCTGGTCTGGTCTGGTCTAGGTCTGGGTCTGGGTCTGGGTCTGGGTCTGGGTCTGGGTCTGGGTCT
>WNWU01000064.1:6485483-6551742 GCA_012654045.1 Ptyas mucosa | reverse complement strand
GGTCTGGGTCTGGGTCTGGGTCTGGGTCTGGGTCTGGGTCTGGGTCTGGGTCTAGGTCTAGATCTAGATCTAGATCTAGATCTAGATCTAGATCTAGATCTAGATCTGGTCACTAGAAGGCAGGACATGAAGCTATGGATGGAAACTAATCAAGGAGAGAAGCAACCTAGAACTAAGGAGAAATTTCCTGACAGTGAGAACAATAAACTAGTGGAATGGCTTGCCTTCAGAAGTTGTGGTGCTCTATCAGTGGAAGCTTTTAAAAAGGAGACTGGATGACCATTTATCTGAAATGGTATAGGGTCTCCTGCTTGAGCAGAAGATTGGACTAGAAGTCCTCCAAGGTCTCTTCCAAGTTGTCCCAAAGGTGGAGCTCAGAGCTGAAGAAGTTTCTTGGATGAGAAGCGAAGCATTTTCAAAGAAAAAACAGAAAGTCCAGTTGCCTCTTGAAAAAGCATCTTTGGGACAGCCATGACCTGGATGATTGAGAATCTCCATAGACACATCTCTTCCAACTCTTGTTATTTTGTTATTTCTTTCATAGCATCTCTCAGACCCACTAAAATGATGTAAAACCTGTTCTCACTATTATTTTCCACAAGATTCTTGAAACTATGCATTGCTTCTGTGAAAATAATCAGTGTTTGTCTCCCAACAGATATCAGGCAATTTAAAATCTGCCACAATGATACAGTGGAACTGAAAGATCTGTTATTTGTTTATGAAAGATATTATTTAAATTTTCTTCTAGACAGGAGGAGAGCATTACTTTTATTTGTTCCTCTACTTATTTTAAGTCAACAGTAGGACCTAGTTCATTCATTTGGATTTCTGTTTGTGTATATTTTTTAACTGTAATGCAATTCTTCCTCCTTTCCTATTGCTTCTGTGCCTTTTAAAAACTGTATTTTTATCTGCTGTATTCAGTCATATTTTTGTGTCATATTCTTCTGGAATACCTATAAAAGAGTTTCCAAAACAAGACAACTATGCAACATATTAAATATAGAGATTCATGCCTCTTGCAAGGTACAGCTTCATATGACTGATGAAAAATTATTTTGCAAAGGAGTGAGCAATAGCTCAGGAAAGTTTATGTCTTTTTATGAAATTTGTTGATCTGAAAAGGTGCAGCATTTCTGATTTTTGGCAATCATACACTAACATGTCTCTCTTTACAAAATGTTTGCAAAGAGTTAGGGAAAAGGGTTTTAACATGTAGTGGGGACAAGAAGGAAGGATAGAAACCACCAAGCAGAATTCTGGATTTTTAGCTATTCTTCTGAGACTAGATATGATCCTTGCAGGACAGAAAATGTTTTTTAAATGGTCTTTCTTAAAACAAATGTACATTAAAATATTCTATCATATAGTATCTATTACAGATGCCCCAGGAGCATTTGTATAGAGTATTTCAATCATCTGCCAGAGATAATTTAACTTAGATGAAGAAACAACAATTAGATTAGATCAGTGGTGAAATCTAAAATTTGTTACTACCGGTTCTGTCGGCTTGGTGGGGAGGGGAGGTAATGTGACAGGGTGTGGAGTATGTGGGGCAGCTCCACCCCCCAACCCCCTCTAGCTTGATTTTTTATGCCGGCACCTCAGATAGATAGATACAGGTTAACAGAGTTGGAAGGGACCTTGTAGGTTATCTAGACCAACCCCCGTCCCACCTCGTACAATCAAACAATGAATGGGGCTTAACTAGGGCTTATTTTGGGGGTAGAGCTTATATTAGGCACAGGCGTGAAAATCAGGCTAGAGCTTGTTTTCAGGGTAGGTCATATTTTTGGGAAAACACGGTATAACTTAGTAGATTTATTAATTAATTATAATTATATATACCCAAAATTAAATTGGTTAGATCTGAACTATAATCTGAGCAGAGTTGTTTAAAAAAATTTTTAAAAAACACAAATGAAATTCAATGAATAAATACTTCAGGAAAGGCGCAAACATTAAAGCTGCAATTCCAGTGTAGAGTGGATACTTAAGTACAATACCAAATAACAAATGCCTGGGAAAAGTTATTTTTAGTGTTGAAAAGGTAGTTAGAAGGCAAAAACCAGAGATAATGTAATTTCTGGTGAAAATGTAAACTTGCTTTTACAGCAAATTCTGCCTGAGTTCCAAGAGAATTGGCACATTTCCTTGGATGAGAAATTCTCTGGCCCTGTACCTATGACAACATGATCCAGTTAACAACTGTCCCAGTCAGTTTTATTTACCAGTAATTCTGGCAGTACATAATCATATACCAGAGTCAAAAATCACAATTCAGGGAATCCAAAGTCCCTGCCTATCTCTTCCAAGAAAAACCTAATATCGTTTGCAAAAGTAAAATACTAGAAAATGTTCATGACATCACCAGTTTATTGGCCATTGACCAAGCAGGTAGCACTAGATATGAAAGAGAATAAAATGGGAAAAATAGAGACTAGAACAAAAGACCAAGAAATAGCAACTCACCAACCTCAATTCAAACAAAAACTTATAACACTTCTATCAATCACTTCAGGAGCTGCAGCATCCCATCCCATCCTAACTCTTTATATTCCTATCTGACACCTTGTCCCTTCTTCCTTCCCCTATCACTTATCAAGCTAACATTCCAAAAGCAGCCTAGAGAGAAAAACATTGAAAGCAAACAAAACATTTGAATGATGAAGAAAAGCAACAGTAAAGGAGAACTTGCTTAAGCCAAACAAAAAGCTAAGACAACTCAAGTAGAAGAAAAGTGAGTAAAACATAAACTAGAGCTCATTCCTGGCACCCAGATCATATCTTGGAGAAAAAAGGCAGCAATCATTCCCACCCTCTCTTTGCATAGAAATAGTGCTCCCAAATCTCCTTTGATACTGCTATAATTCAACTCACAGTCACATTGGAAGTTGCCAAAAAGTAAAAATGGGATACTAGCAAATAACCTGGATCTGCAAGGATGGAGTCAGGAAAGCTAAGGCTCAGAATGAGCTATGATTGCAACAAATGTCAAAAATAATTTTTAAAAAATCTTTCAATATTTAAGGAATAGGACGGAAGCCAAGAAAATGATAGGTCCACTAATGGGAGAAGATGGCAAGATAGTGATGGGAAGCAGGAAGAAAGCAGAACTGCTTAATTCCTTCTTTGCATCTGTCTTCATGCAAAAGAAAAAATAGTCTATCCAATCAAAAACAGCACCATAGGAGACAGAACAGGAAAGCAGACCAAAATAGGCAAAAAAAAAATAGCAAGAGAACACCTTTCCACTTTAGATGAGATCAAATCACCAGGGCCATGTGGTTTTCATTCCAGGGTTCTGAAGGAGCTGGCAGATATGATCTCAGAACTACTGAACAAGATATTTCAGAGCTCCTAGAGAACAGGGAAAGTGCCAGAGTACTGGAAAAGAGCTTATGTAGTTCCAATCTACAAAAAAGGGGGAAAAGGGGATTCATAAAACTATAGGCCAATTAGCTTATATATCAAATCCTAGAAAAGACAATCAAGCAGCAGATTTGTGAATACCCAAGAAATGAGTAAGGAGATTAATAGAAGCCACCATGGGTTTGTTAAGAACAGATCATGTGAGACAAACCTTATTGTCTTCTTTGATAAAGTGACTAAATTAGTGGATCAAGGAAATGCTATGTATATTGTATACATAGACTTCAGTAAGCCATTTGACAAAGTAGATCACAGCCTACTTCTTGGTAAGATAGAACAATGTGGGATAGACAATACTACCACCAGATGGATTCACAATTGGCTGACCAATAGGACACAGCATGTAGCCCTCAATGGAACTACATCTACATGGAGGCAAGTAAACAGTTTGCTTGCCTCCATGTAGGTTCTGTCTTGGGCCCACTGGTCTTCAACATCTTCATAAATGATCTAGATAAGGGGATAGACGGGGGACTCCTCAAATTTACAGACAACACCAAGCTTGGGGGGGAGGGGGTGTTGCTAACATTTTGGATGATAGTTTCAAGATTCAAAAGGATCTTGACAGACTTGAACCTGGGTCCTGTCTAACAAGATGCAATTTAGTGGTGAGAAAAATAAGGTCCTGAACTTAGGCAAGAAAACCTAAATGCACAATTATAGAATAGCTGATACCTGGTTTATCAGTAGTAAATGTAAGAGGGATATTCAATAGTGTGCTACAGCTGCCAAAATGCAGTCCTAGGCTGCATCAACAGAAGGATAGTATCAAGGTCTGGAATACACATCAGTTCTGGTTGCCACGATACAAAAAAAATTCTGAGGCTTTATTAAGAGTGCAGAGAAGAACAGTAAAGATGACAGGAGGTCTGGAGACTAAACCATATGATGAATAATTAGGGAAACTAGGTTTATCTAGACCAGAGGTGCGGAACTATGGCTGCTTTATGACTTGTGGACTTCAACACCCAGAATTCCTGAACCACCATGACTCTAGACTAATGAAGAGAAGGATTAGAGCTGTTATGATAACTGTCTTCTAGCACTTGAGGGTCAGTCACAGAGATGAGGGGATTGATTTATTGTCCAAGTCACCTGAGGACAGAACAAGAAACAATGGGTTAACGTTCATTGAACAGAACTCCTACCTGGAACTAAGGGAAAATTTCCTGACAGCGGGAGCAATTGACCAATGGAACAGCTTGCTTCCAGGGGTTGTAAGTGCTCCATCACTGAATGTTTTCAAAAAAATATTAGACAACCATTTGTCTGGGATGGTATAAGGATTCCTGCCTTGGATTAGAAAACTCCAAGGTTCTTTTTAGCCCTATGATTCTATAACATTCCTTTAACAGGATTTACATGGAGAATGTCACAGAAATGGCAAAGGAAGGGATGGCTTTTCTCCAGTGAATAACTTGATCAAACTAAAAATTAAATGAAAGAATGATCAGATTCAGATTCTTCTGTTCTTAATAACTCCATAAAACTTGCATTAAAATTAGCATTTAAAAACTAAATAGAACTACTGCTGTTACATTAGCAATACAACCCTGACCTCTAGTGGGAAATTACATTGAACTATCTCATGTCAGTCACCAAAAAAGAGTTAGAATCCTAAGCCATACATACTGACTATATTATTACCTTTTAAGATGAGCAATATTATGCAAAGCATAAAAAATAGGAAGTAAGTGAAAGCAATTCAAGAGAAAAGGAAGTGAGTCTGACTGTAGTCTGTTTTTCCAGCTATCACACAGTATGTCAGATCCCTGACGTGATAGTGCCATTCATATGGAGGGAGTGGGGAGCATGGGTATAAGCTGTATTTTATAACCTTTTTCCTGGCGCCTAATTTTATTTTATTTATTTTTATTTTATTTTACTTATTTTATTTATTTATATTTATATGCCGCCCTTCTCCGGAGACTCAGGGCAGCTTACAATGCATTAAGCAATATTTTTGGGAATGAAATAAGGAGTGGATATGGATTGTGTCAGTTGGTTAAAAGCAGAAGAAGACCATGGGAACAGATCCTTATCTGGCCCTCAGGACAGCAGTTAAAATAAACATCTTCACACCTGTGGATTGGCTGAAATCCACATTCAAACTGGAGTGATAGATTCTAGACCCTATTTCTAACTGCAGTTTGGGAGGGAATTTAGAGTCTGCTTCACCTGTTCTGCTATCACTTCTTCTCAATAAAAGATTCCTTTTAAAATACCACGTTTCAAGAGTCTATACTTTCTTGGGAAAGGAGGACAGGCAGATCCTTACACAAAGCAGACTCTGCAAAGTAGGTCAACCCAGAGGAGCACATTTTGCTCTACTGTGGGGACCTTGCAACAATGTCCGAGCAAAGCAGCAAACAAGGAGAAATCAAATGCTACGCAGATATCTCCACCATTGCTCAACCCGAAGCATACTTTTTATACCCAGTCGTGGAGTTGAGGATACCCCAAGAGGACTCCAAGAAACCACACTGGTCACTCGGAATTGGGAGAAAGACGGAAAGCTGGGACAGGAGAAACCAAGGAGTCACCTTAACCCGAGGCAGTCAAAAACCCGGCAGGAAATTAGAGCTGGAAGCCCTGTCCGACCAAGAGGCAACTTTTCAAGAAACCAGGAGGGAGGACCGACTGAAGCACCACATCAACCAGCTGGTAAAAGAGGTGATAGAAAACATCAACCTGAGGGGGGGACTGGAACTGCCACCCAGAGGAGCTGAAGCTGCAGACAGCACCCAGATGATTACCCCAGACCCCGCCGCAAGGGATCAAGCCACCACTGCTAAAATAGCCACTGCCGCAACACACACACCTGCGATTCGAGCTGCCGTGAATACACCAAGTCAGCCCAGGGGCCCGCAATTGGAGAGACCATCCTTAGGAGTGAAATTTGATGGAAACCTGCAGCAGCTGGGATTCTTCGTGGCACATCTACTTACCTACATGCAAGAATACAGGCACGCATTTAAAACCCAAGGCGCTCGAGTATGAGTCGTGATGCTTGCATTAGAGAGAGCTGTGGCCAATGCAGATGCCACAGAGTTGAGAAACTTTGACAGATTCATGATGG
Source organism: Ptyas mucosa (assembly GCA_012654045.1). Classification (NCBI taxonomy): domain Eukaryota; kingdom Metazoa; phylum Chordata; class Lepidosauria; order Squamata; family Colubridae; genus Ptyas; species Ptyas mucosa. The sequence goes on along the minus strand of WNWU01000064.1, from coordinate 6,545,228 downwards.
CCCTGCATCACCATTTCAAGGACCCACTAGCTGACTGAAAAGCCCAAGACCAAATCAAAGTCATGAAGCAAGGGTGACGATCCATAGCTGAATATACTGAGGAGTTCTGGGACCTGGCCTGCCGCATTGACTGGCCAGAAGACAACTTGGTGATCTATTTCAAAGATGGATTAAACGATGACCTCTACAACACCTGCATCACCAAAGGAGCACCAGATCACCTGCCTGAGTGGTACCTCACTGCAGAGGAAGCTGAGATTGACATAGGAACCCATACCGACCAAGCTGAGGCTGGAAGAGATCCCCACCCCAGGGGAAAAGAGAGCAATTCAAATCACCACCACCCTTCGCCCTGAGATCATTGGCCTCTTTTAAGTGTGGGAAGGAGGGGCACCAAGCCATGGAGTGCTGATTGGAGATGCCGGTGAGGAAATCAGACTGCCTGTCGGGGGAGAAATCCATAAAGCCAAGCCCCCAAGTCAGGGGTCGGCAACCTTAAACACTTAAAGAACCGCTTGGGCCCATTTCCAATAGAAAACAAAACACTGGGAGCCACAAAACCTGGGTGGGCATGGCCAACTCGATGTCACTCACTCCCACCCAATCACATGCACCCCCCAGCCACACCTACCCAGGTTTTGTGGCTCAGTGTTTTCTATGGGAAATAGGTACCTCCCTCTCTGTCTATCTCCCTCTCTCTCTGTATCTTTCTCTGTCATCTCTTTCTTTTTCTCTATCTCCCTCCATCTCCCTCCCTCTCTCCCTCTTATCTCTTCTCTGTCTTTCTTTTTCTCTCTATCTCCCTCTCTATCACCTTTACATCCCTCTCTCATTTCTCTCTCTCTGTCTGTTTGTCTGTCTCTTTCTTTCTCTCTCCCCCCCCCCCCATCTCTGTCTGTGAGTGTGTGTGTCTCGCTCTCTCTCACTCCCTGCTTCTGTCTCTTCTCACTTTCGGAAAGCCCTGCAGCCCTGCATGCTCTCTTTGGGGCTTTTTGCCAGCTGTTTTTTTCCCTTCCTTTTGGAAAGCCGGGCTGGCAGAGCAATGAGCGCAACCTGCAGTGGTGGCTTCCCTCCCCTTCTTCTCCTCTCATGCGCACCTTCCCAGCCCTGCCACAGCCAGTCAGGGAGGTGCGAGAGGAGGGGGAGGAGGAGGGAAGCCTCTGCCGCAGGTTGCACTCATTGCTCTGCCAACCCAGCTTTCCAAAAGGAAGAGAAAAAAAACAGCTGGTGAAAAGCCCCAAAGAGAGCACGCAGGGCTGCAGGGCTTTCCAAGAGTGAGAAGAGACAGAGGCAGGGAGCAAGAGTGAGCGAGACACACACAGAAAGACATACAGTGAGGGAGACTGGCTGATGGGTGAGCGTCTTTTGCGAGGGCTGAATTGAGCTCAATCTGTCCCCCCACTCTCTCTCTCGATGCCTGACTTGTTGGAAACAGCGGGCAGCTACTTCCAGGTTTGGTCTCTGCCCAGAGAGACAGAGAGAGAGAGAGAGAAGTGCGCTTTCGCTGCAGGCCATGGAGGGAGTATTGGGTCTCTCCCCCCCTCCCCATGCCCCATGCCAAAGGAGAGCCATCCGGACTTCTCCTTCCCTCCTCCCTTCCTCCTGCTCAATCCTACTTCAGGACAGAGGAGCGCACACTGGAAATGTGTGTTGGGGTGACGTCGGAGCGCATCTTCTGATCCTCCAGCGCTTGTCTGCAACTCTCCGTGCTCCTCCAGGCCCATCTTGCTGAGGGGGGGAGCAGCCCTGTTGCCTCTGCTCCCCCCACCCATGGCCCCAGCTATCGCTGCCCAGGGAAACGAAAGCAAACAGAAATATAGCTCTTGCTGAAAGGACTGAGATTGGGGAAGGCACAGGAAACAGAAAGCGGTGTGTTCCACTGCGAGAGCCGGACCACACCTCTCTGCCATCCAACTCGCAATGGGGGCACTTCTGCCAGGCCATCCCTCCACCCCGGCTGGGCTGTTGTGCTTGGCAGGGCATCCCACCACTCCCTTCTTTCTTTTGGCCCTACCAACAAGGGAGGGGGAAGGCTAGGCTTGGGGAATGGCCCCCACCCCACAAGATCCGCCCCTGCCATTCTCTTCTAGCAGACTTTGCTGGTGGCAACAGCAAATGTACCAGGTAGAATGCTGTTGCCATGTAAAAGCAAGTGCCAGGGAACTTTGCTTCTGCACTAAGGGTCCGACCATGCCATTGTCACGACAGGGTGACAGGGAGCTGCGGCAGAGGGCCCAAAGAGCCACATGAGCTCAAAGGAGCTGCAGGTTGCTGACCCTTGCCCCAAGGGAAGGAAACTGCCTTGCAAAGCAAGGCAACTGTCGAGTTTTGGTCCACCCCTTGGGGACCGAAACTCCAGAAATCCAACTGGAGACCCAGCAGACAAACCACTGGTAAGCAACTCAATGGAACTGCTTACCCTTCCCCTAAGTCTGTTTATATCCAGTCGAGGCAGAGAAGTAAAACTTCTTTTCTAGACTCAGGATGCAGAAGTTGCTTGATAAGTCCCACCCTAGTAAGGAAACTGGGAATAAAGCTAAGGAGACTAAGGAACCCGATCAAATTTTGCCAATTAGATGGATCAATTTCCGGGGGGGGGGGGGGGGAGAACCCGCCATGTTTGCTACCGAGCACCTACAAATAACTATGGAAAATCACAAAGAGACACTGACATTTGTGGTGGCACCCAGCATGGAACGGCTGTTAGTATTGGGGTTAGCATGGCTGAGAAAATGGAATCTCAAAATTAAAAGCAAGGGTCAATCAGATTTCAGTTGCGGGTAATTTTTGCTGATGTCAAAAAAGGAGACCAGAAGGGGGGTCCTGACTGCAAAACAGCGATACCCAGTTGGGGAACGCCAGATGGGGGTATACCAAAGGAATACAGGAACCTAGCTGAGGTTTTCAGTGAAAAGGTGTCCAACGAACTCCCACCACCACCACCATGCTACTGACTACGTAATCAAAATCCTGCCAGGGGTAAAGCTTCCCAAACCAAAGATGTATTGCATGTCCTCTAGAGAACTGACAGAATTAAGAGCTTTCATTGACAAAAACTTGAAAAGAGAGTTCATTGAACCAGCACACCCGAAAATCTCAGCCACAGTACTTTTCAGAGAGAAAAAAGATGGCTCTATGAGATTATGCGTAGATTAAAGGACTCTGAATACAATAAGTGTCCAAAACATGTACCCCCTCCCCCTTATGAAGGACATGTTGGCACACCTCTCGCAGTCAAAGAAGGACTATTTCAAGTCTTTATGTAGGGTACAGGAACAAATAATACATAGATTTGGTATATGTGATGTGGCAGAAAACAACAATAAAAAACAATGATTAGACATAAGAAAAAACAGACATCCTTAAAATATATTGTTTATGAATAAGCTAGGTTTTGCATGAAAAAAAATTAGCTTTGGCTAAAAGCAAAACTTGACTTTCCTGACCATCAAAAGAAAACATGAATGCTAATATCAACTTTATCAAAAAGCTAATAATGAAGCCTAAAATTCCATAATATAATCTAAATATTACTAAAACTCTTATTGTCATAACCTTTAACTGAGTGAAACAGTACATCATAGGGAAACAAAAATCAAATGGATAATAGCACTAGCAATAGGACTTGTATACCACTTCATAGTGCTTTACAGCCCTAAGTGATTTACAGAGTCAGCATATTTCCCCCTACAATCTGGGTCCTCATTTTACTGACTTCGGAAGGATGGAAGACTGGCTCAACCTTGAGCTGATGAGAATCGAATTGCTGGTAGTCGGCAGAATTAGCCTGCAATACTGCATTCTAACCACTGCATTCTGACCACTGGACTGTCAGGTCCCCATAGATCTGTATCAGGACGCTGCCATTCTTGCGGAGAGGGCCTGGATGCCAGTTTACAACCTTTCCTTGACTGTGGTCTTTCTTTTACTTTGATGTACCTTCCTAGGAATGGGAGGGGGGAGCGAATAGGCTGGGGCCATCTGTTTTGTCTTGGGTCCAAGGGAATGAGCAAATGGTGCCTCAGAACAGTTTATCACCTTCTCAGCTCGAGGTTCTCACAACAACCTCACACCTATGGATTGGCTCGCTTTTGGACTGGTCCAAGATGGGTTTCTACAACTTTTAACCTAATGATTTTTAGCGGGAATTTCAGATCCTGCCTTGCTTTTCTTGCATTCGCTATCTCCCAATAAAAGTTCCTTTTGAAATGCTATTTGTTTCAAGAGTTCTGTTTTCTTGAGGAGAGAGGAGAAGCAAGTCATTATAGCACCACCATGGCTTACACATGTCTGCAAAATCAATGACCCATGACTCCTGAAGGAATGAAATTTGGGGGTGTTGTGGCTGGTTCAGTGCTGCTGATTGTTGCTGCTCTGCTGCATTGCTGTTATGGTTATATGATCTTTATTTTCAACATTCTGTGACAATTTTCCAGCCAGTCTCCCAATCTCTCTCTCCTTCCCTCACCCAGCAGCAGCCATTTACCTGCCTGCTGGGAAGGTAGAAAAGGGAAAGAGGGGGAGAAAGGGAGAGGGAAAAAGGTGGTAGGGAAAAAGAAGGCAGGAGGGTAGAAGGAAGATTTTCAATACTTTTTCACAAGGAAAATCAACGGAGAAGCAACAGAAATTCAGAAGTTGCTCCTGCTCCTACTGCTTTTTTGCCCACCCATGGTTATTCCGTTTCTCTGTTTAGGTAAGAAAACATCTCTGAATTCATGGGGGGTGGGTTGTTTAGTTGCATATTGGTATTGACACTGGCTGTTAAATATTTCATTCTAAGAGTCACTCGGGGATATCTAGTGCAAAATACAGATTATCTGTATTGATTATCTTAATTGATCTTTTCAATCAACAATTGCAAATCCAATCTGTTTGTTGAAAACTTCTGAGATTGTTTGATTTATCACCAATGTTCAGCAATTTCTCAGTAATATTGTTCTCCTCAAATGGTAATTTTGAAGTCTACCATACAGTATGCTGGGGTTGAAACTACTTTGTCCTTGGACTGAGTCCTGATGTCAAACTTGTGACTATTAATTGTTGTGTGTGTGACATTTGTCCTATATAAAATCCAGAGGGAAATTGCTGGGAGATAGTGGCATCAATCACATTGGAAGAAGAGCATGTAAAGGATTTTAATCTGTATTTCTTGAGGCCTATGATGGTGTTCTTGGTATAGATGTAAAGACTGTAGGAAGAAATATCCTTCTGGGTTCTGCTCCAAGTGGGGAAAAAGACACTGGAAACATGGAGACTGCTTGGAAAGATGGTTTAATGGTGGACAGGATCACATGGTTTGAATTCCTGAACAGAAAAGGGGTCCAGATGCTGTGAGTCCCTGGGTTTTTATATCCTCTCTGGACAACTCAGCTGGATTCATGGACTTCAAGATGGAGGACAGGCAGCAACGGCTGTAAGGAGCTCTTCCAAAAGTAAATTAGGTTTTTTCTTTTTAATGTATATATAAGTATTTTTATATTTTTAACTCATTTTTAACCTATTCTTAATCTATACCGAACTATATAAAAGCACTTATAGTGTGGCTACCATTTGTTTTAGACACATTTTAACAATACAACAAGACAACAAGAGAGAGCTCCTGCAATCCTGGCTTAGACTATTACTGTGACTTCTTTTTGCAAGGCCTGAAATTCGGACTACCGGACTTGTTGACAAACCTCAGTGGAGGCCCTTAATCCTCGGAGTGGATTTTGAGCTGTTTGTTTTTGGAACCTATCCAGGGAAAAACTCCTTTATCTCCGAGACTGTTTTGGTTTGGCTGTAAGTTTGTTTGGCTTTTGGTTATCTATTTGGTTCTGAGCCAATTTCTGTGCTAAGCCTGAAGCCGGCGGTTTGTTTGTTAGGCCTAATTGCCTGACCCAGCATCCTGCCTTCATTATCAGAACATTAACTTGCTTTGGGCCTCATTATTACCCAACAGCCTTCACCAAGAGATCGACTGGCTGCTCCGATATGAGTCCACATAAACGTTGTCGTTCCTTGTCTCCGACTAACCTTAGTTTGGAGACCTCCCTCGAAAATATAATGGGCCCCTTGCCTAAGATCAAAAAGACTGACACCATGAACCAAGATCCGAACTTATCAATTACCTCCTTGGACGAATTCTTCCAAAACTTAACAGCTCTGGAGTTTCCGCCCAGCTCTCCTTCGGAAGAATCAGAATCCCTGGCTGCCTCACTCTGCAACACACCTTCTTTGCTGGATTGCCCGACACCATCAGATGTTAGTCCTGTCTTGCCCTGTCTCACTACACTGCCATCCCCTATTGACTCAGTTCAGCCCTCAGATATCCGGCTGTTACAACAGTTCTGTCTCCGTCTGGCCGACTCTATTACCCTTTTGACATCCTCTGTTGGAGTGCTGGAGGGCAAAGTGGAATCCCTCAGTAAGCCGGTCTCAGCATCACTTTCCTGTAGAACCACCAGACATGCACCGGGCCCGTCCCGAACGGATATCCATCCTCCTCCACGACTGTTGCCGTTAGTGAATCTCCAATTGCTCCCAGCCAACCTATGTCTGAACCTGGCCCATTCTTACTTTAACAAGTACGACTGGACCAACCGTAAAACCACTTTAGACACATTGAGGCTTTTATCCAATTCTCACATCCTGAACAATGAGCTGCTCTCCGTGGAATGGCTTCCCAGCACACCTCACCATAAACGCCTGATTCTCAAGTTCAGCTCACCCAAGATCCCCTCGCTTTTATGTGGTCTTCGTAACCATCTGACCCAATTTGGAGTCTTTCCCCAGAGATGCTTTATAAATACTCACCTATCCTCTCTTGGGAGGAAGCCGATCAACGTGGACACTTGTCGTCGGACAGGGCCAGAGTGCACGGACCTCCACACGGAAGCTGGCAACCCTTTGAGGGCTTCAACTAGCAGTTCCACAAATCCGCCGGCAACCCAGCAACAATGGGAGGATGTCCTCCAGACCAGAAATGTGGCGCTCCCAGATCAACCCCTCTCTACTTCTGATTCTGAAGGCTTATCAGGACGCGTCCCTTTATCCCTGATCACTGGTCCACCTTCTGCTCCAAGAACCTCGCCTCCTGAAATGCCACATTCCCAGTCCCCACAACTGGCCAGTTTGACCTCTCAGACTCCCCGGGCTCCCCCTCTCTCGCCGTCTATCATTATCACCAAATCACATAATGGCTGTATTTCTTTTGATGACAACAACACCATACGGGTGTCTCCCCCGACAGCCCTATCTGTGCGACATTCAAGCCACTACCAAGACCAGGACAAAAACTTCAGTCCAAATCTGGCTTCCCACCAGAATTCTCCAAGTTCTAATAATGACCTCAAAACTAAGCAAGATAATCAAGGCAAGATAACAGATTTCTTCGGTCTAACTGTCTCCCGGTCCTTCCACCAGCCCCCTGCTGCTCCCAAATGACAGTCAAAGATCTACTCTCCAACTCTTCCTTGGTCCATCATGAGTTGGAACATTGCAGGGTGGGCATCCAAAAAAGTTGATCCGGACTTTTTGAATTACCTCAAAAACTTTCAAATCCTCATATTTCAGGAAACGTGGGAGGTTAATGACATTTTGCTTTGTGGTTTTGAAATCATATCCCTGCCAGCCCGTCCCTCACTGCGTGGTGGTCGTTCGAAGGGCGGCCTTGCTACAGGTATCTCCCTGGAATTGCACGCAAACGTGGCTCTTGTGGATTCTTTTCCCCCTTATGCCCAGGCAAATTTGATATCCGTCGGGAAGCTCTCGCTCCTGGTGTTTAATGTCTACCTCCCTCCTGGGGGCTCTCACCGGGACTTAGATGAGCTGTGGGCCGGTCTGGAAGATTTTCTTACTACCATCACACTTAGATTCCCTCATTCACTGGTTCTTTTGGCGGGGGATCTAAACGCCCGCATTGCGGGGACTTGGGAAACCCTGCTTGCCTCTCGTTGGTGGGCAGGCCCGACTAGGGATGACCACCCCCTGGACACCTTGAAAGGGAGAGTTTCCAAGGATCAGAAGGTTGACAAAGCGGGGACTTGTCTAGCTCTCCTTACCATCAAACTAGACCTCTTCCCCCTCAATGGCAGATGTTCCCTGGACGTTCCCGGGGAATTTACCCACTTGGCCAAAAATGGCAACAGCACAATAGACTATACCTTAGTTTCAAGAGCCTTTTTGCCATACATTACCTCCTTTAAAGTAGACGACAAGATTTTCAGTGACCACCTTCCTCTCATTACGGTTGCACGGCTATATAGACCTCAAGACCATTCTGCTCATGTTGTATCAATAGACTCTAATCCCAGAGGCTCCCCGATGTTGCTGAAATGGTCAAAGTCTCTGGCCTTTTTCCATGCACGCTTTTATCACCAAGAAGCAGCCAATACTTTGTCAGCCTTAATTGGCACCAAGTCTACACCCGGGGTGCTACTGACCGCCTTCTCCGAGTGTCTAAGTAGTCTCATAGCCTCCTTTCACCCCCCCACTCTTATCCCTGGCAGAGTTTCCCGGAGGAAGGGAGCCCCTTGGTTTAACTCACAGTGCAAGCAAGCCAGGAACCATATGAGATCTATATATTCTGCTCACAAACGAACAGGTTCATCGACGGCCCCCCCCACTTATTTCGAGGCTAAGAAGGCATACAAGCTAGCCCTTTCAAGAGCCAAGCAAGACTGGCACCGGCTAAGGTGGAACGCATTACTAGAGGCCGCGAAATCCAGCAACCCCCGAGATTTCTGGAGTCTGTTAAATAGGAGGCCAACTAGTAGGCTTACTCATTCCATCTCTGCCACCACATGGGAACTCTTTCTACGCCGAGTCTTTTACGACACTGATGTGCCAGTCCCTTCGACCTCAGGCTCTTTCCCTAACGACCTTCCCAGATGGCCTCCTGTGGAACCATCCGCGATTGCCAACCTAATCGGACAACTTAAACTTCGAAAAGCGCCCGGCCCGGATCTCATCCCAGCCGAAGCCATTCTAGCCCATAAGGACTGGTGGACCCCGGTTCTTACCGAGGTATTTAATGCAATCAACCAAACGGGCCTCATCCCCAAGCTCTGGAAGGATGCCATAATTATTCCAATACATAAGAAAGGCGCCCATTCTGATCCCGGCAACTTCCGTAACATCAGCCTTCTTTCAATGTTGGGGAAACTCTATGCCCGCTACCTCCTGTCCAAACTGGAGTGCTGGGCTGAAGAGGCCGACCTGCTCAGATATGAGCAGGCAGGATTCCGTCCAGACCACTCTACAATTGATCATGCTTTGATCCTTCATCATCTTGCCGTAAAATATTCCACTCCCAAGAAGGGTCGTCTCTGCGTCGCCTTTATAGATCTAAAGGCTGCCTTCGACAGCATCCCTAGAGCTAAGCTGTGGGCCAAACTTTCTGCCTGGGGTATTGACAAAAGATTACTCTGGCTTATCTCCCAATTGCATGACGGAACAGAAGCAAAAGTGCGCCTTACCCCGCAGGGGGATCTCTCTAATGCTATCCCCATTAACAAGGGGGTTAGGCAGGGGTGTATACTGGCACCCCTTCTCTTTAACCTATATATCAGTGACTGGAGAAAGGCATTTTCAGATCACATGGCCCACATCCATGCCCCTAGACTAGCTGATTATAGATGCCCACTCCTGCTCTACCCTGACGATGCCGCAATACTTTCATTTTCCCGGGTGGGCCTACTTAGAGCCTTAAAAATCCTTTCTGCCTATTGCTCTACTAACCAACTGCATATAAACCACTCTAAGTCCAAAATCATGATTTTTACAAGAAGCAGGAAAATCTACCAATGGCATCTTGATGGCATCCCAGTGGAACAGGTCCACAGATTTCAATATTTAGGTATCCTCTTTCAATCCAATACCAAGTGGCCTGCGCAGATTAAGTATCTCTGTAACAAGGCTAAGATTTCCACCCATGCCCTCCTGCATTTTTTTCATACTGAGGGTGCTCATCACATCCCCTCAGCATTAAAAGTCTATAGGGCAAAGGTGATAGCAGCTATCACCTACGGCGCCTCCCTCTGGGTCCAATCCAACATTTCTTCTCTTGAGTCTGTCCACAGCCAGTTCCTACGCCGTCTGATGGGAGTCCCCCCCTGCGTAAGCAATGCCGCAATTCGTCTGGAACTGGGTATACCCTCACTCAATACAATCCTGTGGAAACGTGCAATTGGCTACTGGCTGTCCCTGTGGACTAGACTTCCAGGCTATTACCTAGGCCAATGCCTATGGCGGGACCCTTTTCTTAGTCCCTGGGCCCGTAATATCCATACAAAACTTTTGATGATCGGGATTTCCCCCATTGAAGCTTTTATCCTAGGCCCCGATGCTGCCAAAAAGTTGATCTTTCAACGGCTGGACGACATTGATAGACAATTAAATCTGGCACACGGATCAGGAACATGCTCACCGTTTTCCCTTGGCATTGTCCCGTCTCACCCCCCGCCTTACCTCTCCGCATTACATTCTATCAAACACAGGTTCGCATTTATGAAAGCACGTTTTAATGTGATCCCCTCAAACGTCCTCGATAGTAGGCTCTCAGGGGGGGTAAAACCCATCTACTGTACATGTGATAGCCGATCTCCGGAAACCCTGTTCCATATTACATTCGTATGTTCCCACTACCGGGATATAAGATCAAGATTCATTTCTCCTATTTCCCAGAGATTCCCCGGTTCACCTGATATGTTTAGCCTTTACTTCCTACTCCAGGACACAGACCCCAACATAACCTCAAAGGTGGCAAAAAATTTTGCCGCAGTCGTGGCTGGAAAAAAACGGGAGAAGAGATGGGCAAGCCCTACGGCAGAGGATTCCTAGTATTGATAGTACAGTTTGTATTTGAGGCAGTAGATGGCGCACTGTCACATGATCTATCTATATTTGTAAAACTTACTCCTTTTTTATGTGTATATAATTTGGTCTTTGACCGCAATAAAGCCTACCTACCTTCATATCCTCTCTGGGTTTTGAACTTTCTGGGGCACAGGAAGAGTATCCTGATTGGTTGTCAGACTCCCAGGGGGTGTGGGTCTTAGCTAGCCTTGCTGGCTGATGTAATCTTCCCAGGTGCCATGTGGTGAGTTTCTGTTGCTAAATGGGTCCTATTGTGTTGCAGATGATGGTCCATTGACAAAAATGGGAGGGGGGAATTGAGTTTCTGCCTCTGGCCCATTGACAAAGGGTGGAGGGGCAGGAAGGTGGGAGCTGCTTCGTCTTTTAAAAATGCTTCTCCATTTCTCATCCAGGGAAACATAATATTCTGCCTTTTTAATATTTCCCAAAATATCTCATTCTTCTAGGAAAGGGGTAGGTGCTAACCTCCTACAAGACAAAACAGATATCTGGATTTTTTACTCAAATCCTTCAAACTTTGTGAAAAAGAATTAATGAACACATACTCTTAAGATAAGGTGACCAGACGTCCCGCTTTTGGCGGGACAGTCCCGATTTTCAACAATTTGTCCCGCGTCCCGTGGCATTTTAAAAAAGTGCCGATTGGCGGGAGAAGGGGTTTGCTTACCCCACCCACTCCCAATCTGTTGCTGCCTCCTGAGTCCCAGCTAATGGCTAGAGGGGGAAAAAAACTGTTTAAATTCTTGCCGCGGGGCTTCAAAGGGCCGCCCTAACGCTGTTCAGTGTTAAAAGAAAACAAATGAGTAGACTGATGCCTGCAAAAATAGAAAAAACAGCCCCTTTCAGCATAGGTTAATTACCATAAGTAGATTAGATCGGCCTCCAGGCTCTCAGCTGATTTGCTCTCAGCTGTTTTAGCAGAGAGTGCAAAGAGTACTGCTGGAGCACATTTTTTTTTCTCCTTGTGCAATTCAAGCTGAAAACGAAACTGAAACTAAAGCAGGTTGTTTGCTTTGCTGTTTGCTTGCAACGTTCGAAAGGCAGATTTCTTTTCTTTTTCCTCATCAAAAAAGGTAGGTGCAAACAATGGGAAATTCATGGCAAATGGCAAAAGAGGAGAGTTCAAGATTTTAAAACACAAAAGAAAAAAAAAGCCCTATTTAACTAGGGAATTGTAATAATTGAGATACTATTAATTGTATATTATGTTGAAAGCAGAAATGGTTAAGTTGTGGTTTGGAGGAATATATGGGGGAAATTATTTGGTTTATTATTATTGGTAAATATAATTACCGGTAATTGATTTGTAAGAAATTGGATTGCATGGAAATAATTGGAATATTCATGTTCATATTGATTAATATACAAAAAAGATAGTTATATAACTAATTGATTTATATTAAAATGTTGAATTTGTATTGAATAACTGTAATATTACATAATTAACCAATGTGAGGATGGATATAAAAATAGATGAAAATGGGAAGGGGTATAATATAGAATAGAAGTGAAAAATTGAATTTGATTAAGATTAGAGATGAGGATGAAGGGTAATATTGGTTTTTTTAAAAAATAGATGAGGAATAAATATGGCAAAAAGGAAATACAGAAATTGTAAATTTAATTGAAATGACTAAACACTGTTTAAATTTGTGAACCAGCCAAATACTCTGTTCAAAGAAAATACATTGTATGTTTATATGTGTGTTTCTAATTATTGCTATTTATTCATATTTGTTCTCTTTTATTCTTTAAAGTTTAACAATTCATTCTTTATCTTAATATCTTTATATTTGTTTGGGGTTGGTTTTCTTCCCTTTCATCTTTTTTATTGTACAGCAATCTTTCTCCTCAAACCTCCACCTCTCTCTTTTCTATTCAGAGGGCTGAAAAAGTTATTTTTGACTGGTCCTCGCACTTTTGACCAGTCCTCGAACTTACGACTGTCCTCATATTTTACGTTTTTGCCCTATCTTATCACCATGGTGAAGAGAAGCAGCTGTGAAATGAGTGACATGGTTGTTAAGAATGCACGGGCATAAATGTGAGGATGGCCATAAGTGTGAGGACCAGTCAAAAGTGCGAGGACCTATCAGAAATGACTTTTTTCAGCCCTCTGAGTAGTCCCTATAGAATAAAACAATACAATACATAATTTTTATTTATTTATTATATTTGTAAATTGTACTTATGTTGAAATTTAAAAAAATATATTACAGTATTATTTTTGCGTTCTATGAAAAATTTTGTTGCTCCGTATATACCAAATTTTTAATCAACCCCCCCCCCCCCGGGTCAATGGTGTCCCTCTTTACCAATGTTAAAATCTGGTCACCTTATCTTAAGACAAATCCAGGACAAATAGGTTTGCTATGTATCTTTCCACCTTTATCCCAATTTATTTCCTAGTCACTACATGCATTGATGAAATGAGCTGCAACTCACAAAAGGTTATGTCTTTTAATAAAATTTGTTAGTCAAAAAGAGACTTCTGGTTTCTTGTCATTAACATACTTTTCCCGCATACAATGAATACTAAGGGGACAGTTAATTTATTGTACAATAAGAAAGAGTGTGGGTCAATAATTTATTTCTTTTTCTGAAGTTGCTTGTTTCCATGTTTTTTGAAAAACAGATAGGTATTAGGTGGTGTGAATTTGATAAGTAGGAAGTGTTTTGTTTGAAAATGTAGTCACTTTGGTCCTTCATGTTAAACCTGGAGTAAAACTATTAGATATATATTCACACACATCACTTGATAATGCCTAGTGACAGCTATAACAAGTATTACCAGCCTCATTTTCTATAAAGTTTCAGAAAACTTCCATTCCATTATTTCCTAGAATATTCCTGTCATTTGGTTTTTAAAAATCACATTTTTCACCTAATAAGAGAACCACATCACTCAGGAATACACTCAATTCCTTTCATCTGTGTATCTTTTGCTTCTGACGAATATTTTACAGTCAACTTTACCCGATTTCAGCTCCACGGAAACAGTGCCAGTTGACTGACAGCAATCATAATAATGTGATTTATTTTGTATGTGTTTTTTATTACTATTACCAACTACGGTAATTGAGTTAATAATGATAACATGGATTTTGAGAGCCTGCCGGACTGACTTAGCTCGAATTAATTTGGTCTCCATAAAAAGCACAAAAATTAAACCTTCCTCAGTTCCTATGACGACCGCCGCGGCGTTCCATCCGGCTACGTTAATTCCCATTTAAAAGATCCGGAAGTGCTTATAGCGGAAGTTGCAAAAGGGAGGAAAGAAGGGGAAGGTATGTTTTAATCTTGTCTGCTGTTGCCGATGGAGTGTCTCTTTATGTGTGTGTTGGGGGTGGGTGGGTGGGTTTGAGGCTAGCTTCTGCTTTTTGTTTTTTTAAAACTGCTTAATGTTTAGAAAGGGAAAGCTACTTACGGCTGCGGGATTTTGAAGCAGGACAATAATACTACGTAGGCGACCGTTTTGCTATTTGATGTTTATTAATTTATTTCCGCAAAAAAGTATGCACTGAGATGGTCCGGTAACCACATTTTGATTTAGTCCACGGCCATCCAGTAAATATTTTTGTTGTTTCTGCATACAGATTTCAACCCAAGATTTCCCAGTTTAACACTTCAATTGCTATTGATTGATAAAATAAATTCTGTAGAGAAAAAAGCCTTTCAAACGTTATCAGAAAAGGTAGATACAACAGTTACGTCAGGGTGACAAGAAAGATAACACAGTTCTGTGTGCTTTTGTATAGGAATTGATAATGCTGCATCTAAAGAGAAATACATATAGATGCACATGTACAATAACACAGCCTAAGATTTATTATGGGAAAAGTTGTCAAGAAAAGATGAAAATAATTGTCTGATTTACTAGACAATTGCTCAAAGTGCTTAACAAGCTCAAAAATACATAAGATCAATAGTTAATATATTAATAACTCTGTTGAACCCATTTTCTTTTCAATTTTGTTTCCTGAGAATCAGTTGATCAGTCAGATATTGGAGACTGAGAATCAAATACAGTCAAAATTTTCAAGTATGCCATTTTGTAGAGATGCTAGTTCCCTTTTTAATTTTCCCAAAGATGTAACTTATTAGCAAGGGCAACAATAAAGCTAATATCTTAATATAAATTGCTATCTAATGCATCTGAAGAGGCAAAGACCAGATTAAGGCTCCTGGACGATGTAGGAACCCTAATTTCTTCTTTCCTCTCAGGTACATCCAAATTTGCAATCTATTTGCATTTTCAGAATTCAAGTGAAGCTGTTGAGAAATAAATTCAATACATGATTTGCATTCCTAGCCCAAGTTCTTTTTCTTTTAAGATGGAACCCTCTTGAATTTGCTGGTCAGTAATTTTCTAAAGGCTAACCTCGATGTTCTTGAATGTTAGCCTTTAAGTGTATTGTAACAACCTATAAGAATTGATAATGCTATAGGAAGAACAAAAAGTGAATAGTTTCAAGCTTGTTCAAGCACTATACTAAGTCATTATAGAACAGAGACTGAATGTATTTAATGATTTTAGATGTATTCAGTGTGTACTTCTAATCCTGTAGTTCTATGGATTTTGTCTAAACCTGAATATGTTACTATATTTTATATATCAAAGTTGTATATTTTGTAATTTAGTCTGATAAAAATCTTTGATTATCCCCTCATTTATTTTGCCAATGTTAAATGAATAGTTTCTGTATTACTCTGTTCCATCATTTGGTCCCATATCTCTTCAGGTGAGAATGTAAAAGGTGATGGAATATTAAGAATGCATTCATCTAGCAGAACACTATTGAATCTAGTCCATGTAATATGTTTGTATTTCATTTTTAGAAAATGTATATTCCAAACAATTGAAAAATAGTGTGCTAGTATTCTTATTTCTTTTGTATCTTAAATATTATTTCCTTATTTCTTATATTGTACAATACATTTTTATTTCTTTATTTTTTTCAATTGTAGAAATATTAAACATGGACCTTAACAATTCAGACCCTGCTTCTCATTTAGAATCTAAATGATCTTTAAAAAGTCATTGACTTTATCAATTAACTTCAGCATGATGGTAAGATTCTGTGGGTGCGGTATTGGTTTTTTTTGTTTTTTGTATTTTAAATAATGCTTGGCTAAAGAGGGAGATATAAAGTATTTGTTACTTTTGTTCTTTCCAATTTGATTTCATGTATGGAGCTTCAAAAAGTGGTTCAGAAAATAATGACCATAACCTTGGTTTACTTGTATGCACAAATATCAATAGCCATATTTTTAGTTTTCTGATTATTTCAGTTTTTTGACAGCTGCAGCACATTGCTGGCTCATACTCAAATAGTGTTCTACTATGACACTTAGATCTCTCTCACAGTTAGTACTGTTAAATCCGGTCCTTTTTTCCTGCCTAAATCCAGGACCTTACTTAATTACATTCACCATGATTAATACCAGAACTGATCAAAGTCCAAAGGATAATGAAGTGAACATCTTTAATATATATGGGCAGGATCAGGATTTTTTTCCCTCTGTTTTGTTTCTGTTTTTTAAAAAAACAGTATGTTAAGCTATTTTAAAGATGCTTTACAGTTTTCATGTATCTCTTGCTTCAAACAATGCCACTGGCAGTTATGCTTGGACATTTGACCAGTGGCCTCAAGTTATCTGCCCTTAACAGCAATACTTTTTGTTGTATTACAACCAAATGTAGATTAACTTTCATATTTAAACCAATATTGTGGTAATGAATTGCTTTCAGTCTATTCCTAACTTTTTACCCTGAAAACATGCTAAATTCCAGTAGGACTTTTTTTCCACCTTGTGTTCATCACCTTTTGTTGATTAATTATAACATTTCATTTGCTCAATTAATTATAATACTTATAAGAATAAGAATATTATTTTCATTTTTGCAGCAGCAGACTTTAGAAGTTGCACTGGATCGTGCGGAGGTAAATAATAGATTATCTAAATTATACAGGCTTTTCTGATTATAGTATTAGCAGTGGAAAAAACCATTGTTCTATTCATGATAGTTTCATTTAGAAGAAAAATGTATAATTCCTAAACAATTAAACTGCTTTATTGTAAACATTTATAATAACATATACAAGTAATCCTCAACATATGACCACAATTGACCCCAAAATTTATGTTGTTAAGTGAGACATTTGATAAGTGAGTTTTGCCCCATTTTATGACCTTTCTTGGCATGGTTGTTAAGTGAATAGTTGCAGTTGATAAGTTAGTAACACAATTGTTAAGTGAATCTGGCTTCCCCATTGATTTTGCTTGTCAAAAGGTTGCAAAAGGGGATCACATGACTTGGACACAGCAACGGTCATAAGTATGAACCAGTTCCAACCATCTGAATTTTGATCACATGATCAAGGGGTTGCTACAAAGGTCGTAAGTGTGAAAAATGGTCATAAGTTACTTTTTTCAATGCCATTGTAACTTGAATGGTCATTAAAGGAACTGTTATAACTCGAGGACTATCTGTATTCCCGTTTGATAATGCCTGCTATATTCTGGAAAGATTCAAGAGATGTGTTGTGGTCCACTGGCAGCTTGCAGAGCTGGCAGCAGAGTCGGACAGTGAGGAGGTTGGGGAGGAACATGGGCCAGTCCTGGAGTCTGGGGAAGGCTCGGATGAAGGCTCTGCGTTGGAGGCAGAGAAAGGGCTATCTGGGAGGTACCTGCTGCCTCCAGAAACTCCAGAGTCGGACTTCACCGAGGCAGAGGAACAGGGGGAGCCTGTTCCCAGTGCGCGCATGTGCAGAGCTGCCAGAAGGCAGGAACAGTTAAAACAAAAGGGACGACTTGGGACTAGGGTTTGGAGATGATTGGCCCCTCCCATAAGACTTAAAAGAGGAGCAAAGGCATGTGGGCCTTTGCAGGAAGCAACGTTGTTAATTCTGAAGCTCTGTTTGATTCTGGACTCTGTGTGGCTTTGTCAGTTAGGTCTTTGGCAGCGTGTCAAGGGAGATAAAGGTGGGTGATTATCAGCCTTATCCCGAAGGACTCTTTACAACTAATTGTGACTCCTCTGTGAATGAACAGAATTCACAGCTGTTGCAATAAAAGAGGTTTTTGGGACTACTCGTGTGTTTTACTGACTCAGGAAGCCTAGGTCAGAACAAGATGTAGTTTTGTTACTGATTACTATATCTTGATTTTTTTTAGATTTCTCTGAATTTTTTTATGGAGTTTTTATGGAGAAATAATATATTGCAAAACTCAACAAAAGAAACATTAAATTGTCTATGGGAAGTGTAGTTGAGATGAGGATAACATTAGGCAAAATGCTAAGTATATACAGGTAGTCTTTGACTTACAACCATTTGTTTAGTGATTGTTCAAAGTTACAACAGCACTGGAAACAAGTGACTTATGACCAGTTTTCACATGTACAATCATTGCAACATCCTCATGATCACATGATCAACATTTGGTTGCTTGGCAACTTGCATGTATTTATGACAGTTGCACTATTTTGGGATCATGTGATCACAATTTGTAACCTTCCCAGCTGGCTTCCAATAAGCTAAGTCAATGGGAGAGTCAGATTCGCTTAATGCTGTATGATTCATTTAATAATCGCATGATTTGCCTAATAACTTCAGAAGTTGCTTAACTACAGCAAAAAAGGTAATAAAATGAGGCACAATTTACACAACAACTGCCTCATTTAGCAACAGACATTCTGGACTCAATTGTGCTCATAAGTCAAGAACTACCTGTATTCTATTCCACTTTCCTCCTCAGTCTTATTTGACATGTCAGTAATAAGTGAATTGTGTTCCACAATTATATAAATACTTGAAATTACCTGTGCATTTGTGCATTCCTAATATGTTTTTAACATATTAACATTCATACATTTGAACATTTTTTTCAGTATATCATTGAAAGTGCTCGCCAGCGGCCTCCAAAACGAAAGTATTTATCTAGTGGGAGGTAAGAAATATTTAGTGCATTTTTCTTACTTTAACAGATGGAAATGTTTACTCAAGAGCTTTTTTTTCTAATTCCAGAAAATCAGTGTTTCAAAAGTTATATGAATTGTATCTAGAAGAATGTGACAAGGAGCCTGAAATAAAGGTAAGTGAAATCTCATTGTCAAATGTCTATTTTATGTTTTTCATAATGGACCAGGAAAGGCCAGTTGCACATAACTATTATGTTTATAGATTGTAATAGCATTAAAAACATTCAGTGAGATGTCAGCATGGTTGCTTTGTCTTACGAAGAATTTCTACCCTTGAATGTCCATTCAGTTTCTGGAGGTATCAGGAATTGGAGAAAGAGCAACCACTTGCTAAATATAAAATATGAGAGTATTAGTACCTAAATGTAGAGGAGGATGTATTATACTGTTCTCAGGCACCTTTTACACAGGATTAGAACTTCTTATTATTCTACCAAAGTGCCAGTGACCATGTCATATTCAGTTGGTGATTATCAATTTTTCTGTGCAGGGAACCTTAAACAAATTTCCCCCTTAGTCTTGTTTCAGATCACTCTTAGCGCCACAGGGCCCTCAACACTAACATATATGGGAAACAGACAAGATGCTTCTTTGTCTGCTAGATAGCAATGTAATTCTCAGGGCAATTTATATTAATCACAGGAATTAGTCATGACATATTTGACTATTGGGGGTGAATCTTTACCCCCCATAGAGAGGGCTCGCAATCTGGGTGTCCTCCTGGATGCACGGCTGTCTTTAGAAGAACATATGGCGGCCATGGCCAGGGGGGCTTTTTATCAGGTTTGCCTGATCCGCCAGTTGCAGCCCTTTTTGGACTGGGACGCCTTATGCACGGTCACTCATGCCCTTGTCACCTCCCGGCTGGACTATTGTAATGCTCTCTACATGGGGCTCCCCTTGAAGAGCACTCGGAAGCTCCAACTGGTCCAAAATGCGGCCGCGCAGGTGGTTATGGGCGCAACTCGTTGTGCCCATGTGACACCTCTCTTGCACGAGTTGCACTGGCTCCCAGTGGTCTTCCGGGTGCGATTCAAGGTGTTGGTTACCACCTTTAAAACGCTCCATGGCATAGGACCAGGGTACTTACGAGACTGCCTTCTGCCACCGATAGCCTCCCACCGACCAATTCACTCTCATAGAGAGGGACTCCTCAGGGTGCCGTTGGCCAAATTATGTCAGCTGGCGACACCCAGGGGGAGAGCCTTCTCTGTGGGAGCCCCTGCCCTTTGGAACGAACTTCCCCCGGAAATACGCACAATCTCCGACCTCCGAGTTTTTCGCTGTGCCCTCAAGACCCTGCTCTTCCGACAGGCAGGGCTATCTTTATAATGGAGTTTTAAATTTGGAGTTTTTTAAATTTTTCGGTTTTTAATGAATCTCAGCCATCAATTTATTTATTTGTTTGTTTGTTTGTTTGTTTATTGAATTTTTATACCGCCCTTCTTCCGAACTCAGGGCGGTGAACAGCTAACTAAAAACAATTGTATACAAAAGTTAAAATAATTTTAAAATAATTTATAAAATTTGGCTCATAATTTAAAACATTTCAATTAAAATCAGTATCAAAAGTTAAAACCCACATGGAGTCAGGCCAGCCCGGCTAACTGAAAGAAGTAAGTTTTAAGGGTCCGACAAAAAGTCCGGAGGTCTGAGATCACTCGTATCTCTGGGGGTAGATCGTTCCAGAGGGTGGGGTGAGAGGACCGACCCTTGTGGCACTCCACAAACAAGGCGCCTTGGAGTCGACCGCTGCCCCCCTGTCAACACAGATTGCGACCGGTCGGAGAGATAGGAGGAGAACCACCGCAAAATGGTGCCCCCCACCCCTAATCCCTCCAGCCGGCGCAACATGATACCATGGTCGATGGTATCAAAAGCCGCTGAGAGGTCCAACAGGACCAGGATAGAGGAATAACCCCTACCCCGAGCCCTCCAGAGATCATCCACCAACGTGACCAATGCCGTTTCCGTGCTGTATCCAGGCCTGAAACCAGACTGGAGCGGATCTAAATAGACAGCTTCATCCAGGTACTGGGGAAGCTGCCGCGCCACCACACTTTCTTTTTTTTTTTATTGAAAAAGTTTTTCAAATACAAATTTTCCCCCTTCCCCCCCCCCCCATCACCCACAGGTTATACATTTAAATCATATAAACTATCAAATACATATCCCCCTTC
The DNA here is from genome assembly GCA_012654045.1 of Ptyas mucosa. Taxonomy (NCBI): domain Eukaryota; kingdom Metazoa; phylum Chordata; class Lepidosauria; order Squamata; family Colubridae; genus Ptyas; species Ptyas mucosa. The sequence continues at coordinate 6,524,207 of WNWU01000064.1, read as the reverse complement.
CCTTCCCTCCCCATCCCTCCCCAACCTCCCCTTCCCCCCCTTCAGACTTCCACTATATAAATCTATTATAACTACAAACACAATATATATTATTCAACCCCTTCATATTCTATCCCCTTTACTCTAATCAGCATAATCATATTTGTCTAATCTCCTTCATCTGAAAGCTATATAATCTTTTCTAGTTTGATATTTATTTTGTATATAGTCAACCCATTTTTTCCATTCTTCCACATATTTCTCTTGTGTAGAGTCTTTTAAGAAAGCAGAAATCTTCTCCATCTCTGCAAATCCGGCCATCTTCTGGGTCCATTGATCAATAGTAGGCAGGACATCTTTCTTCCAATATTGGGTGACCAACAATCTAGCTGCTGTTACCATATACAATATCAATTTTGTTTCCCCCCTTGTAAAATCCTTAACTATACCCAATAAAAACAATTGTGGAGAAAATTGTAGCTTTTTCTTCAAAACGTTTTGCATAACCCACCATATTTTTATCCAAAAAGCCTTCACTTTCTTACAAGTCCACCATATATGATAATATGTAGCATCTAAACAATCACATCTCCAACATTTTGGTTGAACATTAGGATACATACATGACAATTTCTTAGGATCTAAATGCCACCTATAAAACATTTTATAAAAATTCTCCCTCAAATTCTGCGATTGTGTAAATTTAACATTCTGGACCCATATTTTTTCCCAAGTATCCATCATAACTGGTTCTGTAAAATTTTGTGCCCATTTACAATCCTTAACCAGCTCTTTTTCTGAGTCCTTTTCTAGCAAAACATTATAAACTCTTTTAATATGCATCGGTCCTTTCTCTTTTATCTGTCTAACCAATTCTACTTCATACAACATTATACCAATTTTTTGATCTTCTTTCCATCTCATTTGTAATTGATTATACTGTAACCAATTCAAAATAATTCCTTCATCCAACAGTGTTTGTTGTGTCTTCAGCTGCCACCTACCCTCTTCAATGAAAAGTACATCTTTATATAAAACCCCCCCGAGTGACTTAATATTTGTATTCCACATGGTATCAGCAAGATCCAGCCAAAGCGGTATTTTATAATCCCATTTGAATTGGTGCTTTTTCCATATTCTCATCCAGGCACTTCTAAATATATGACTATTGAATACTTTGTCCACTTTATAATCATAAAATAAATATGCGTGCCAACCCCATTCCAAATCGTGGCTTTCTATATTCAATATTCCATTTTTTGTTTTTCCAAACCAATCATTAGTATGTATCAAAGCAGCTGCTTCATAGTATAATTGAAGGTTTGGGACTTTAAGGCCACCCTCTCACGAGTATCTTGCATAATTTTCAATTTAACTCTCGGTTTTTTCCCATTCCAAACAAACTTGTTCACTCCTTTTTGGCATTCTAACAATTGTTTATCAGATTTAAGCACCGGTATCATTTGAAACAAAAAAATAAATCTGGGTAAAACATTCATCTTTACTGCTGCTATTCTCCCAAGTAAAGACAATTGCAATTTTTCCCAAGTTTGCGTTTCTTTTTGTATCTTTTGTCACAATGGTTCATAATTATTTTGAAACAATTTTATATTTAAATCTGCTACTTGTATTCCTAGGTATTTAACCTTCGATACTATTTCAAAACCTGCCATCTTTTCGAGTTCCTTGTTTTGAGTCATTGTCAAGGTCTTTGTTATCATCTTAGTTTTTCTCTGATTCAGTCTAAATCCTGATACCATACCATATTCTTCTATAATAAATTTCAACTGGATTATTGATTCCATCGGCCGTGTTAGGGTAACCACCAGATCATCTGCAAATGCCCTAGTTCTGTAATCTTCTTGCCTTATAACTATTCCATTTAAAGAGTTCGAGTCCCGTATTGTGTTCAGCAAGACTTCTAGAGTTAGAATAAATAGCAATGGGGATAATGGACACCCTTGTCTTGTACCTTTTTGTATGTTAAAGTTCGCAGTTAAACTTCCATTGATAATAAGTTGTGCAAATTGCTCTTGATATATCGCTGCAATTGCCTGTATAAAACAAACCCCAAAGTCCATTTTTTCCAAAGTCTTTATTATAAAATTCCAATTCACTTGATCAAAGGCTTTCTCCGCATCCAAAAAGGCTAGCACTGCAGGGATCTGTTTATTTTTTTCTAGATAGTCCAACAAATCTATAATTTGCCTGACATTCTCTTTCATATATCTGCCTTCAATAAATCCTGCTTGATGATGATGAATCACCTCTTGAATAGCTGGCATTAACCTGTTGGCTAATACTTTTGCAAAAATTTTATAATCCGTATTTAAAAGAGAAATTGGTCTGAAATTTTCTGGTTTTTTCAGACCTAAATCTTCTTTCGGTATCAAAGATACAAAAGCTGCTTTCCATGAAGAAGGTATGTTACCACCTTGCTGTATGCTACAAAATAAGTCTTTAAGGTGGTCAATCATTTCAGCTTGTAAAGTTTTGTAGTAAACTGCAGTTAGGCCATCCGGCCCTGGAGCTTTTGCTGGTTTCAATTGTTTTATAGCAAAACTAATCTCCTCAGCTGTTATTAATTGATCCATTCTTTCCTTATGAGCAGATGAAATCTTAGTAACCCTTTTTCCATCAAGATACTTATCTATAAGTTTATTCTGTATATTATCCTTAGCATATAACTTAGAATAGTAATCCAAAAAAGCTTCTTTGATTAGTTTTTGTTGAAAGACTTCCTTTCCGGCATATTCAATGGTATCAATCGTTCGTGTAGTTTGTTGCTTCCTCAATGTATAAGCCATCCACCTGCCCGGCTTATTAGCGTTAGCAAAAGTATTATGTTTTGCAAATTGTAAGTTAGTTGCTGTTTGTTCTGCTATAAGCAGTTGAAATTGATCCTTCAAAAGTTTAATAATTTCTTGTAATTTCCCATCTGTTGGATTTTTCATCAAAAGCTGTTCCTTCTTCTTTATCTCTCCTTCCAATTCTATTCTCTTTTTCTGACTATTTTGTTTATGCTTAAAGTTCATTTGTATCAGTACTCCTCTCATATATGCTTTACCTGCATCCCAAACTGTTCCAATAGGAGTACCTTTATTTAAATTCCATCTGAAAAATTCCTTTATATGGTTCTTAAGTTCATTTACATTCTTTTCATATCTAAATAAATTTTCATTTAGTCTCCAAGATTTTCTTTCTTTCCCATCTCAATTTCTATCCATACCGGACTATGATCTGTTAATGTCCTAGGAAATATCTTCGTTTTCCTCGCTTTAAGAAGTAAATCCACCGTTAGCAAGATGAAATCTATCCTAGAAAAGGATTTATGCCTATCAGAATAAAAAGTAAAGTCCAAATCATCTGGATTACGGATTCTCCATATGTCTTTCAGTTCCAAATCCTCTTTCATATCAAAAAAAGCATGCAGTAATTTAACACCTGTTTTAGCTGGACTCTTTTTATCCTTTTTAGGTTGAATAACTCCATTCCAATCTCCCATAATTAAAATAGATGTAAAATTCCAATCTAGAATTTTCAAATGAAGTATTTTATAAAAACTTTCTTGTTGCTGGTTAGGAGCATAGATTCCAACCACCAAGGCTGGACCATTATCTGTAAAAAGTTCAATTGCAATATATCTGGCAAATTCATCTGCTTCTATAATTTTAGCTGAAAATTTTTTGTTTATATATATCACCACTCCATTCTTCTTTTCCACATTTGAAACAATAAATTGCGTTCCTAATTTGGAGTTTATCAAATATTTCTGATCTTGTATTCTAATATGAGTTTCTTGCAAACAAATAACATCATTATTAAATTGTTTCAGATAGTGAAATACTTTCTTTCTTTTTTGTGGAGAGTTCAGTCCATTCACATTCCAAGACAAAAATTTAATTATCATTTGGGCTGCTCTGAAGTTTTGAGAACATTTGCTGGAGATCCCTTTGCACGCAGGTAATCTTCGGCTTTGTTCCTCCCATAACTTCAACTTGTACCTTATCCTTAACCTTCTTTGCTCGTTGTGGCTTGGCTCTCTCCTGTTGGAGTGCTTCCTGCATTTGCTTAGAGACTGCTCTAGTTATACGCTGATCATCCGCTTTAGATGCCATCAGTTCAAGATCCAACGCCACATCTCTTGTAGTTTTCGATATATCCTCTAGGGAAGAAGCTGGAAATGGTGCAAAAGGGTCAGCCACAATACCACCTGTAGCTCCCTGAGCCTCCATTGCTTCCTTTTGTGTCTGTTTTATTTGTTCTTCCATCTCCAAATCAAACTCTCTCTGTTCTTCAGCTTCCTTATTTATTGGAGAAGATGTTCGTGGAGTTGTTGAGCCCGCTTTCAAAATATTATAATAGAAATCTTCCGCTTTTGCTATAGTATTTAAGCGATATCTCACTCCTTGCATCCTCAATATTATACCAGCTGGTGCATCCCATCGAAACTGTATATGTCTATTCTTCAATTCAGCCACCAAGAATCCAAAATCCTTTCTATGCTTTAACATTTTAGGAGGCAATTCTTTAAAAATTCCAATTTCAGATCCATCAATTTGAACAGTAGAGGTAAATGACCTTTGCAAGGTATCATTTCTTATTCTTCTGTCTGTAAAATATATCACCACATCTCTAGGCAGTTGTCTATAAACTGCCACCCGAGAATTCACTCTGTAGACCTTGTCAATTTAAAAAAAAATCTCATCAGGACCATCAACCTTTAATAACACTGCCAAAGCATCAGCACAAACTTTCCTTAAATCTTCTCTACTGTTCTCTTTTATATCTCTGAGTCTAATGGCAAATTCCATTTGCCTAAATTGCATCATTGTTATCTCATTTTCAAGTCTTTGGTTTTTTCCATCCACTTCACTAATTTTAGAATCCGTTTCCTTCAGCTTTGTATCCACTTCCAATGCAAGCTTTTCCACCTTTTTATCAATCTGCAAAACTACATCAGACAGGCCTTTCACCACTGTTTGGATGTCCTTGTTAACTGATTCAAACTTTTCTTGGAACAGCCCTTTAACATCCTTAATTTCTTTAGTAATAAATTCTTTTAAATCCTGGAAGTCTTCCGCCTTTTTCTAGCTTTGTGACTGTTCCGGCTTATGAGTGGGGGAACCCCCCCCTGCTGGCTTAGCCTCTGCTTTTATTTGCTTTGATGACATTTTGCCACGTATATGACTTCTATTCCCAATACAAGATCCAAATCTTCCCAGTAATTTCTCCAGATTAAATCAGTTCAATAGAAATCTCTGTAATTGATTTTTTTTTTATTTTTTTCCCCTCCCCTTTCAAGCCGAATCTGTAACTTTATAAAATGTTGCAATAATTGAACCAGTCCACTTTCGCTTTCAGCTGCTCTTTCCGCTGAAAGCAATCGCCATCTTTTTTTCCCCCCTTTTTTCCCCTTCTCAGAGTTTCTCAAGTTTTAGGATTATAGTTCTTTAAATTGATCCACAGGGCTAAAAATACTTGCGTTTTGTTTTAAAGTCCCGATTCCATCCTGCTGTTGTGTTTGGCTGTTTAGTTGATTGCGCTGTCTGGCTCTGCTCAAGGCAGAGTTTCCCCGTCGTCTGGAGCTTTGGCAACTGAAAAAGGGAGTCCCACCCTGTTAACTCCCCAGAACGCCTGGGGGTCTCACAGGGGACTCTACCTACGGTCACAGCTCTCCTCACCACATCCTACAAGATCGGGAGTTTTCCGAGCCGTTTCTGTTCTCCAAAATGGCTCTTTGACAGGCGGCAGGCTGGCGGTCTTCAAAGGACTGTCAGCGAACAGCGCAGCTCAACCGGAAGTCCGCACCACCACACTTTCAACAACCTTCGCAATAAAACGAAGGTTGGAGACTGGACGATAGTTAGCCAAAACAGCTGGATCCAGAGAAGGCTTCTTGAAGAGGGGCCTCACCACTGCCTCTTTCAAGGCGGCCGGTAGGACACCCTCACTCAGAGAAGCATTAATAATCCCCTGGAGCCAGCCTCGTGTGACCTCCCGGGAAGCCAGCACCAACCAGGAGGGACACAGGTCCAGTAAACATGTGGTCACGTTCAGCCATCCAAAGATCCTGTCCACGTCCTTGGGAGCCACAGGATCAAACTCCTCCCAGGTAACACTCTCAAGACCTGCCTCAGTCATCTCGTCTGAACTAACCCAGTCAGCAGCCAAGTCTTCCAGAAAGTGATTTTATCATGCAGATACTGTACAAAGTCCTCAGCTCGGCCCTGCAAGGGATCATCCCGCGCTCCTAGATGGAGGAGGGAGCAGGTCACCCTGAACAGGGTGACTGGGCGATTATCTGATGATGCGATAAGAGCGGCAAAATAGCTAGATTTCGCCGCTTTTATCGCCACTAGGTAGGTCTTAATATGAGACCTTAACAGTGTCAGGTCAGATTCAGACCGGCTGGCCCTCCATCCGCTCTCTAGGCGTCTTTTCCGGCGCTTCATTTCCCTCAGCTCCTCGGTAAACCAAGGAGCTAAGTGAGTTCGGTGCCAGGTCAGAGGCTGCAAAGGCATGACATGGTCCAAAGCCCCGGCGGCCGCACTATCCCAGGCAGCCACCAGGTCTTCAGCCGAGTCGTGAGCTAGAATCTCGGGGAATGGCCCAAGCTCCATCTGGAACTTATCAGGATCCATCAGGAGCCTGGGGCGGAACCACCTGGTCGGTTCCACCTCCCTGCAACGGGGTGTGGCGGTCAGAAAGTCAAGTCGAAGGAGTGAGTGGTCAGACCATGACAAGGGTTCCATACCTATATCCCCTATATCCAGGCCACTCGACTACCGACCAGAAATGAAAACTAAGTCCAGAGTATGTCCACCTATGTGAGTAGGGCCATGAATTACTTGAGTCAGGTCCATGGCCGTCATGGAAGCCATGAACTCCCTCAGACGTTTCATCGATGGATGGCAGGTTAAAATCCCCCATGACCAGAAGTCTGGGGGTATCAACCGCCACCTCGGCTATAACCCTGAGGAGCTCGGGCAGGGTCGTTGCCACGTGGCAGGGAGCCAGGTACATGACCAACAAACCCATCTGCATCCCACGGCCCTACTTCACAAGAAGGGACTCACATCCGGCTATCTGAGGTACAGTGGCCTCCCTCGGATCAAGACCTTCCTTTATAATAACCGCTACCCCCCCTCCCCTGCCCTGAGCTCTCGGCTGATGAAATGCGCGGAAGCCTGGTGGGCACATATCCATAAGGGGAAACCCCCCTTCATGGCCCAACCAGGTCTCCATTATTACCTAAATGTAATAATTTTAATTAATTTTTAAATTTTTAAATTTAATTATGATGTTTGTATTGTGTTTTTTTATTTGGCTGTGCAACACCCCGAGTCCTTCGGGAGAGGGGCGGTATAGAAATAAAATTATCTATCTATCTACATTTCCTGACTTGTTCCTAATGAACAGTATAGTGTAAATATAAATTTACATGAAAATAAACATGGGTGTTTATTTTGGAAGAAATGCTATTATTTTGGAAGAAACATTTGCAACTGTTTTCACAATAAAGCTGCCTTTACTGTGTCTTGTGAACTTGGCCAGTGAGAATAAGTTTTCCTAATCAAATAAATTGTAACCCCGATACAAGTAGTCCTTGATCAGTCATTAAGTGGATTACTTGTATTGGCATGAAAGGTAGAAAATAATAAATAGCTTTTATTTGGGGCTGTGTTTGTATGAGTTTTATGATTGACTTGAAACATTTTAAATATAAATACATAGATTGTGCTAATCTAGTTTTGATATCCCTGATTTTCATGAATTGTTGCCCACATTTTAAAGCAGAAGCTGAGACGAAATGTGAATTTGTTGGAGAAGCTAGTCATGCAAGAGACATTGTCATGCCTAGTAGTGAATCTTTATCCAGGAAATGAAGGATATTCCTTGATGCTCAGAGGAAAGAATGGCTCAGGTAAAACAAGCATTGTTGGTTTTTAAATCTTTCTTTGATCTAAATAGTGTCTTTTTAAATAAACTGTGTGCCTAATTATTAGGCAAGTTGTATTTTGGAGGATTAATTTTATTATTAACAACTACAGTGCAATAAATCTCAAACTTGAATATTTAAGAAAGTAATTAGGAAAATATCTATGTGTGCACAATTAGTATGCAACTAAATGAAAAATGAAAATTTGTCCATCTCACTTGTTTATTTACATTTGTTAAAATGAGAATAATAACTCAATATGTACAAATAAACATTTCTGACATTTCAGAAAAAAAATCAGTGACCAATATAGCCACCCTTCTTTTCAAGAACAGTCATAAGCCTTCCATTCATGGAGTCTGTCAGTTTCTTGATCTGTTGACAATCAACTTTTTGTACCGCAGCAACCACAGCCTCCCAGACACTGTTTTCCTTCACCATAAATCTCCTGTTTAAGAAGGGCCCACAAGTTCTCAATAGGATTTAGGTCAGGTGAGGAAAGGGGCCATGTCATTATTCTTTAATCTTTAAGGCCTTTACTGGCTAGCCACGCAGTGGATGCATGCAATGAAGCATTGTCCTGCATAAAAATTATGGTCTTCTTGAAAGATGTAGACTTTTTCCTGTACCGCTGCTTGAAAAAAGTGTCTTCTAAAAACTGGCAGTAGGTTTGGGGGTTGATTTTGAGTCCATCTTCAACTCGAAAAGGTCCAACTATCTCATCTTTCATAATACCAGCCCATAAAAGTACCCCACTTCCACCTTGCTGGTGTCTGAGTCAAAATGGAGCTCTACCTGTCACTGATACATCCACGGGCCCATCCATCTGGTCAGTCAAGAGTCACTCTCATCTCATTAGTCCATAAAAGCTTTGAAAAATCTGTCTTCAGATATTTCTTGGCCCAGTCTTCCCGTTTCAACATGTGTCTTGTTCAGTGGTGGTTGGATTTCAGCCTTCCATACCTTGGCCATGTCTCTGAGCACTGAACACCTTGTACTTCTGGGCATTCAGGGTAGGTTACAGTTCTGGAATATAATAGCACTGGAGGATAATGGGCTCCTGGTAGCTTCACATTTGATTCTTCTCAAATTTTTGGCAGTTAAGGTGTGTCTTTTTTCTAAACATGTTTCTTGTGACCCTGTTGACTATTTGCAATACAATGTTTGTTTGTTCTGTGATCACACCCCAATAACTTAGCAATTTCAAGAGTGCTGCATCCCTCTGAAAGACTTTTATAATTTTGACTTTTCAGAGTCAGTTAAATCTCTTATTTGGCCCATTTTGCCTGAGAAAAAGAAACTGCCTAATAATTATGCACACCTTGTTATAGGGTGTTGAGGCCACCCTCTCCCTCATTACACAAATACACATCATTTGATCTGCTTATATCCACTAAGCATTCAAGTGTATACAGTTTGGAGGTGGAAAATATGCATAAAAATGATACATGATCAAAATACTCACTTGCCTAATAATTGTGCACCAGTGTAATATTTTGAAGTATTATTACTGGTAGTGGAAGCCTGATTCAAAGTGTATCAGTATTTCTTTTGTTATGAGTAATAGATGCTTGCTAAGCTTTATTTTGTTTTAAAACAGATTCAGAAACCATTCGACTTCCTTATGAAGAAGGAGAATTACTTGAATATTTGGATGCTGAGGAGCTACCCCCTATTTTAGTTGACCTCCTTGAAAAATCTCAGGTTTGAAAAGAATTTGCACAATTGTTTGTGGATTTTTAATGCCTTTTTGGTGTGATATAATAGCAACCCTACTTATAATGACAGTCAGTTGAGATATACACAGATATCACTATGTAGGCAGTTTGTAGAATAAGAGTGATAGCTGTTAACAGACAAAACTGAACAGAGTAAATCTAGATAAATTGCAACGTCAACAATTGTTCCATGTGGCAAGCCAATTAACAGTTAAACAGGAAAAGAAGATTGCTATTAGTTGTAGCAAGATAGAAATCCTAATCTGGATTGGCAGTAAAAAGAGAAACATCCCTGACAAACTCTGTGCATATAAATCTGTATACTGTATCTAAGAGTATGAATGTGTGTGTATACATGGATAGGTAAATATAGGCACAGATGAATGTGTATTTTCTTTGTAAAATCAAGACACTAATTCACTTATGTTCCATATGACCCTAAGGCAAAACAGTTTACTTAGATTTCTATTGTTGCTTTAGCGTTAAATATTATTTAAATTGCTGGTAATAATACTAGCAACATTACACTAACCTACTTATTTTCACAGACTCATTTTAGAGTTCACATCAAAACACAACTAAGACAAACATAATTAGCATAATGTTTAACGTGACAAGCTATGATTTCTGATTCAGTGAGAAACCATGATTTGAGCAATGCTGTGTTTAATGCCTCAGTGAGTATGGTTATGGTTATGGTTATGGTTATATAAGTTCAATGATAAAACAAAGCAAAACAAAATAGATTGGCAGTGTACTAAGACTTAGATTCTTACGTTTCCCCTACTTAGTTCCTTTTTCTAGGGCATTTCCAAATTAAATATTAGAAAGGAATTTATTTTGAGCTATTGTTTGTCATATGTTTCAAAGCTCATGTCATAATTTGAGCAGAATTGTTCCTTAGGATATGATTTAGAACTTTGAGATTGTCTAAAAAATTTAAAAGCAAGTATCAGTTTTTATATGACTTGGTGCCATCCTTATTCTTCTGATGTATTGATAGAAGATACATTTAACAATTGATCCTAAGATGTAATGATCATTTTGGTTCTACTTAAGTATAATCAGACTGTTAAATATCTCTCTATGTATAGAAAAAACATTAATAGTTAATGTGTAAGGCCCGGCATCTTCCCCCTTATTCAACAAAGTAAAGATTCTTGAAACTTGGCATTTCAAAAGGAACCTTTTATTGAAGGGGGTGATAGCAGGGTGAAAACAAAATAGGTTTTGAGGAGCCCTCAGGCCATACAGTTAGAATAAAGGAATTAGAAACCCCTCCCAACAGTCCAGTGTGGATTCAGCCAATCCGCAGATGTGAAGATGTTATTGTACCGACTGCTCTGAGAAAACGATAAGGGAACTTTCTCAGGGTCATCTTCCACCGGCTTTCGAGTGATGCAACCCACGTGGCCCTCTCTCCCCTTACATTCCCCAAACGGTGCGAAAAATGCCAGGGTGTTTAGGTGCCAGGCTAAAGGTTATAAATGGATAACTTGCAGGGTACAGGATATATAGGGAAGAAAGTAATAAGTAAAGAAAGTAATTTAAAATCCCCCCTTCCCCTGAAGAATGGCAGATACATGGATCTGGCATACTGCCCTCCTTAGAAAAAAGGATAATCCACCTGGAAAGAAACAAGGAAAACATATATAAGTTAAGCTGGTTTGGTTGGGTATTTCAGGTGGTATTTCCTTAAGAGCGTGGTGGCCTTTACATGTCTCTTAGCTACCCATTCGTTTTGAGCTGGTGGTAGATGTTTCCAAGCTACTACATATTGAGTGGAGCCATGGTGTGTGTGTGAGTCCAGGATTTCCTTAATCTCAAAGTGTTGTTCTCCTTCTACCATAAGCAGGACCGGAGGTGTGGATGTAGGTGGTCTGATGTTAAAGGTAATCTCTGGCTTGAGCAAGCTACAGTGGAACACTGGATGCACTTGTCTAAGTGTCTTGGGGAGAAGTAATTCTACTGTGAGAGGATTTATGATCCTAGTGATTGGGAAAGGTCCTATGAATTTCGATCCTAGTTTCTTAGCGGGTAGTAGTGATTGTAGGAATTCATAGATAGATAGACTTCATCTCCAACTTTGAATGGTTTAGGCTCAGTTCTTTTTTTGTCTGCCTGTTTAAAGGCTGCCCTAGCTTCCTGTAGGGCTAGTCTCAGCACTGGCCACGTTGTTTGTAAATTGTGCATCCACTCCTTAAGGGAGGGGATGTTTGTCTCTTCTATTGGTAATTCTGGCATGGGAGTGAATTCTTGCCCAGTAGCTACTTGGAGTAAACCCTGTGCTATTGTGTACTGAATTATTGTATGCCACCTCAGCAAAAGGTAAGAGGTCAGTCCAGTTGTCCTGTTGGTAGTTAATAAAACATCTTAAATATTGTTCTAGCACCCCGTTTGCGCATTCAGTCCCCCCCATTCGTCGGGGGGGGAGCTTAAACCTTGGGTGGTGCCTAAGAGGCTCAGGAAAACCCTCCAAAATTTAGAAGTGAATTGGACCCCCAATTATCAGAAATTATCCTTTGGGGGGGCTCCATAAAGGTGATAGATGTGAACTAAGAACAGTTTTGCCAATGCTTTAGCTGTTGGGATTTTTGGGCAGGGGATGGAATGGACCTGTTTGGAAAATAGGTCCGTTACTACCTGTGAGATACGCAAATCTCAGGTGAATCAACAGGAGACACAATGAACAATATCAAGAGCCTTTATTGAAGCTTTTGCAAAAGGGGACCCTCTGTGCTAATGGTAGCTGGCAGAGGGACAATGAGACAAAGAAATACAAGGCTTTATATACACTTTCGAACATCTTCAAGACCAGGCCCCATCACTGCCCCCTTTTTGGGTTCACTATTTGATTATTTCCTTACATGGTTATATGGCTATATCCCCTTACATAATTGCTACATCCTTAACAGTTCCTATCTTAACAATAAAGTTATTAATTTCAACAGGACATCTGGTGTCATGACAGCTGGCTTCCTGGGAATTAGCTGTTTCTTAGCTGTTTAGCCCAAATATCCTTGTCATAATAGATGTATAACTTTGTTATTGCTAACTATATTTCTTGCTTAATATTGCTTAATGTTCCCAAATGGGTTCTGAGGTTACACAGAGGATAAACACAGCATAACTCTTGCTCCTTACTTTTACAGGAATAATGCCTATTTCTCTCACTACCCAAATAATGGTATTTCCAGCACCCTCTGGCAGTTCTACAATAAAGTCCATGTAGATCTCTCTCCAGGGTGCTGAAGGCTCAGCTATGATTTTTAAGAGTCTGGGGGATTTTTCCTGCTGTCCTTTTGCTGCAGCGCAGACAGGGCAGCTGGTCACGTAACTCTCAATGTCTTTTTTGACTGATGGCCACCAAAATTGTCTTTTGATGAGGTGCAAAGTCTTTACAAATCCAAAATGTCCAGCTAATCTGGAGTCATTGCATCGTTGCATAAGGTCCAGTGTCTGGCTTGTAGGGACATATTGTTTTCCACCCATCCAAGCTAAATCGTCTTTAATCAAGCAATTATTTTTCTGTACTAGGAACCAGTCATCCTTAAGTAGGGCTTCTTTAAAAGTGGTAGTGTTATCGGTGTGGAAGGGTATTGTTTGGCTTGTGCCCTGGTGATTATTTTAGCTGCCAGCTGGGGGCTTTGGAGTAGGGGTTTGATTATTTCGGTCTTGGTGCTATTGTATTGGGGTTTTCTGGACAGAGCGTCCGCTAGAAAGTTTTTTCCTCCTGGGAAATATTTGAGTGTGAAGTTAAACCGCTTAAAGTATTGCGCCCAGTGAACTTGCTTGGGGGGAAAGTTTTCTTGGGGTTTTAAGGGCTAGGTTTTTGTGATTAGTCCAGACCTCGAAAGGGATTTTATTCCCCTCTAGGAAATGTTTCCAAGTCAGGAGAGCCCAATGTACGGCATAAGCCTCCTTCTCCCAGATGGCCCATCACTGCTCTGTTTCCATTAACCTTTTGGAAGTGTAGGCGCATGGCTGTAGTTGGTTGTGCTCATTCTTTTGGAATAAAACAGCTCCCACTGCTACATCGCTAGCATCAGCTTGTATGACAAATGGTTTATTTGGATCTCGGTGTTTCAATACTGGCTTAGCAGAGAACAGCTGTTTAAGTTTCTCGAATGCATTCCATTGTCTAATTTAGTGTTTGCCTCGGTTTCGGTTTGTCCTCCCCCTTTGTTTTTAGCAGGTTTATTATGGGGAGGGTGATTTTCGCAAATGCCAGAATAAATTGGTGGTAAATGTTTGTGAACCCCAAAAAACTTTGTAGCTGCTTGTGAGTGTGGGGAGGCTCCCAGTCAATCACAGCTTGTACTTTTTGTAGGTCCATCTCTATCCCCTCGTGGGATATTTGGTACCCTAGATAGTTTATCTTCTCCTAGTGGAACTCACATTTTGAAAGTTTTGCATAGAGTTTGGCTGACCGGAATTTATTCAGGACCGCTTGGATTAATTTTACATGCTCTGCCTTAATTTCTGTGTATATTAAAATGTCATCAAGGTAAACCAAAACTCCTTTGTATAAATGTTCAAGCAGCATTTTGTTTATGAGTTGCATAAAAACTGCTGGGGCACCCTGTAATCCAAACAGGAGCACTTTAAATTGGTAGCAGCCCAGTTGGGTAATAAATGTGGTTTTCCATTCTTCCCCTTCCCTTATTCTGATGCGGTAATAAGCTTCTCGTAAGTCCAGTTTAGAGAAAATTTTCCTCTTTGAAAGGTGCAGTAGCATGTCCTTCATGAGTGGGAGGGGGTACACATTTTCTACGCTCACAGTGTTAAGGTTCCTATAGTCCAAGCAAAGGGGCAAAGTGCCAACTTTTTTTCGCAGAACAGTACTGGGGCTGTGGGTTTTTGATGGGTAGGTTTGATAAATCCCCTTGCTAGGTTTTTGTCACTGAATGCTCTCAGTTCATCGAGTTCTTGGGGGGACATGCTGTACATTTTTTGTTTTGGAAGTTTAGCCCCTGGTAGCAGATGGTACAATCTGTGGCTTGATTGTGGTGGTGGGAGTTCATCGGAGCCTTCTTCGCTAAATACCTTGGCTAGGTCCCTGTATTCTTTTGGGATGCCCTAGGTTGGCATGGTCCAGCCGGTCATTGCCATTTCACTGCTCCCCCCTTTCCGTGGTTTTCCTCTATTTCGTCTGCGAATGTCACATGTCCCTGGAATGTATAGCTCCTCTCTTCCAATTTACTAAGGGGTTCCATTTCCTCAGCCATGTGAGGCCTAGGATTAGGGGCCATTCCATTCTGGGCACCACAATAAACGTGAGCATTTCGTCGTGGCTTCCCATGTTTATTTGCAGGGGCTCGGTGGCAAAAATGGCTGGTCCTCCCCTCCTTGCTACTGTCCCATTTAGCTGGCAGAAGGCAATGGGTGTTTTCAGTTTCCTTAGGTGGATTCCCAATTTCCCCACCAGGATTGGACTAATTAGGCATCGTGTGCACCCCGAGTCCAGTAATGCTGAAATTTCCTCCCTTTTCCCTCGGCTGGGCATGAAAAGTCTTAGGGGTAGGGTAAGTGGTTCGATTGGGTCACTTACCAGCGGGTCATCTTCTGGGTCACTTTTGAATGGACTCAGATCCTCATGTTGGGGTGCTGGAGTTTCTTCCTCTGGGGTTGGGGGGGGCGAAACTCCACAGCCTTTCTGCTTCTCAAAGTGGTTTCTTTTCCTTGGGGGTTGATTTTGTGGGTTTTCCTCCTGACAGGCATTCTAGCTTCCTGGTGGGAGTTTTTGAACGGCACTCTGCTGCGCAGTGCTCCTCCTTTCTGCACTTGAAGCAGCCCGATGGCCTCGGCGCTAGGGCGGTTTGCGGCTTAAACGGTTCCCTCTTTCCCTGAGGTGGGGATCTTCTCCAAATTCTGCCTGCTCGGTACTGGTTTCGGGTCATGTCGATCTCGGCTTCCTCCACCATTAAGTACCATTCATGCAAGTGGTTAGGGGCTCCTCGGGCTAAGCAAGCGATGTATATTTAGCCCATCCTTAAACCAGCTCACCAAGATGTCTTCTGGCCAGACTACACAGCAGGCTAGGTCGTGGGATTCCTCTGTGTATTTGGCTACTAGCCGGTGACCCTGTTTCATGACCCTGATGCGATCGCGGGCTTTGCTGTCAGCTAGTGGGTCCTCAAAATGCCATCACAGGGCCATCATGAAGCAGTCGAAGTTTCGCAGCTCAAGGGCGTCAGCGTTATAGAGGGTTACCATCCATCGGGCAGCTGCCCCCTCCAAGGCCAGGGTGACGACTCAAACTCCCGCCTCCTGGGTTGGGAAATTTCAGCTATATTCCTGCATATATGTGAGGACTTGGCCTAAGAAAAAACCCAGTTTTTGGGGGTCTCCATCTACTTTACACCCGGGGAGTGCCCTCCTCTTCAACTGAGGTCCCCTGAGTTGGCCGGGGACGTTCACTTGGGCTGGTGTTGCGAGAGGGGAGTTTTCTGGTGTGGCTGCTGCTCCTCCGGCTGTGTCATCAGCTTGTTTGGCTGCTGCGGGGTCCGGAGTAATGGCTGTGGCTTCCTCGGCAACTGGTGCTCTCGGCAACTTGCCCTCCTCTGTTGACGATCTGGCTTCCTTCGGATGTTGAAATCCCCCAGAGCCTCCATCACAGCTGGGTGACATTCTGTTTAAGTCAGTCATCCCCCAGCGGTTCTTCAATCAGCTCTTCCTGGTCTGATAGGGCCTCCAAATCCATCTTCCACTCGGCTTTTGGCTACTGTGAGTGAGGGTGATCCCCTTGGTTCTCCCATCCAAGCTGTCCTTCTTCCCCACACTGATCGACCACTGGGGTTTTGTGGAGCCTTCCAGGACAGCTTCGATGTCTTCAATGGGGCATATGGGGCTGGCGTCCAGCTGGGTCGTTGTGGAGGTCTCTCCCCAATATTTGGCCTCCCCTTGCTCGCTGCTCTTTTGGGACATGGTTTGCAGGGTCCCCTTGGTAGAGTAAAATTTTTCTCTCAGGGTTGACCACATTTGCAGTGCCTGCTTTATGTAACACCTGGCCTCTTCCCTTTATTCAAGAAAGTAAAGACTCTTGAAACTTTCAAAAGGAACCTTTTATTGAACAGGGATGATAGCAGAGTGAAAAGAAAGCAGGCTCTGAGAGGCCCTTGGGCTATACAGTTAGAATAAAGGAATTATTAGAAACCCCTCCCAACAGTCCAGTATGGATTCAGCCAATCCACGGGTGCGAAGATGTTATTGTACCGACTGCTCTGAGAAAATGATAAGGGAACTTTCTCAGGGTCATCTTCCACCGGCTTTCGAGTGATGCAACCCACGTGGCCCTCTCTCCCCTTACATTCCCCAAACGGTGCGAAAAATGCCAGGGTGCTTAGGTGCCAAGCTAAAGGTTATAAATCGATAAATTGTAGGATACAGAATATATAGGGAAGAAAGAAATAAGTAAAGAAAATAATTTAAAATCCCCCCTTCCCCTGAAGAATGGCAGATACATGGATCTGACACTGTTTAATTCTATGTTTATTTTCTAAACAGATTAATATTTTCCATTGTGGGAGTGTCATAACAGAAATACGTGACTATAGACAGTCTGGCAATCTGAAATCTCCAACATATCAAAGCAAACACATTCTTTTGCGCCCAACAATGCAGGTAAACTCTTCATGCTTTCAAGAACTGCCATTGTTATACC
Organism: Ptyas mucosa; assembly: GCA_012654045.1. NCBI lineage: Eukaryota > Metazoa > Chordata > Lepidosauria > Squamata > Colubridae > Ptyas > Ptyas mucosa. The sequence continues at coordinate 6,506,905 of WNWU01000064.1, read as the reverse complement.
TTCAATGAACTTTTATTTATATATTCAGTATTTCATAATAAATGATTACCCTCCTTTTTCCTAGACCTTGATTTGTGATGTGCATTCCATTACAAGTGACAACCACAAGTGGACACAGGTAGAAACAAAGTTATATAACCCTTGTGATATTATAGGTTTGTAGTCCACAAATTTCTGATCTAAGACACATTTTTGGTGTAAGCTGTATTTCTGGTGTAAGATCGGTATTAGCTTATCCAATGAACCACTGAACAAATTATTTTCAAATAGCAAGCCTGTATTTGGATTATGATGGAAAGTTCTTCCATAACAAAAACTAGCATATCAGAAAAAATATCCGATTTTTCAATATCTATGTTGAAAAAATATTTTATTCAAAGGAAATTCATTCAAGTAAAGAATACAAGTAGTCCTCAACAAAGGGTACTTTGCAGCCCATAAAGCACTTCCAATTGCACACACAGCTGTAGCATCCCATAGATATATATCCATGATTTGCAATGTTTTAGCCAGTTTCTGGTGTTATTTACCAGTTTCCAGCAAAAAAATGCCCATTCACAAGAATAGATTCAGACTTATGACCATGTGATTTGTAAAAATGGTCATAAAATTGGGTTGGGTCATGTGGATGTCTTAATTTATGACCACAATTTACCACCCAAATTCCAATCCCAATTGTGGCCATAAATTATTGACTACCTATACAACTTAGGTGCAAGTTTAGCATCTTATTCAGAAATCTATATAAATAAAAACGTAAATGTTTGTTTGTTCAAAATCGTAAATCTCCGAAAGTTCTTCGATTGCTTTGAAATTTTGACACAACATTGCATTCGAATACGCGCGTGTTTTTATATACCTATATTATATAGATGTCACACCTGTGACAGGTAAAAACATGCTTTTTTGAAAAACAGCGCCATCTGTTGGATGTAAAAGCAACACACGCTATACTAAATATTTTACAATTCCATTTCAGTTTTCCAATTGCATTGTTAAATTGAATTTTCATAGATTTCGATTTATTTTCATTTTGATTTAATTATTTCGTGCGACATTGCGTTGGAATTGAGCTGTGCCGTATCCCTCTGTAGTTCAGGTCACGCCTACTTTGCCTCCGTCCCACCAGTCTTTTCACTTGGTCGATTGGATTCAGACCTGAGTTGTCTTTCTCTACGTTTCTTTTTGGACTTTAATGTCGCAGCACCACAATGGCAGGCGCGAGCCGGGTCTTTTCCCCTCAGTGCCACCGCCGCCAAACCTACAAGCAAAATGGCGGGAAATGTCAACCACCGCGAAGTATCCTTCCGACTAACGGAGTATGCCGTACTTTTGGCAGGGACCTCGATGCCGCCTGTGGCGCGGAGAGCTGTGAAGGTGAAGGCGGTTATACCGGCAAGCCGGGAAACCAGCTCTTACACCCGTGGCAAAGTATCCTTGGAGGCGTCCGAAGACAAACCTCCAAAGCCCCAGGAACGCAAATTCACCGACGGCAGCCCGGACGGAGGCCTCCGTCAATTCCACAACGCACAACTCTCCCAATACAAGCACCAAATAGGTAAAAGTCCAAGAAAGCAATTGATTAAGCGGCGTTAAAGTCCAAAAAGAAACGTAGAGAAAGGCAACTCAGGTCTGAATCCAATCGACCGAGTGAAAAGACAGGTGGGATGGAGGCAAAGTAGGCGTGACCTGAGCTACAGAGGGACATTATTGGCACTCGGTCAAAAAATATTGTATACCCACAAGACTGGGCCACAGCACCACATGGCTGGGTACAGCTAGTCAAAAATAAAAAGTGTGAACTTGGTTCCTAGTTGCAATTGTTTCTTATGGCAGAATATTTGAATTATAGAATTAGAAGTTGTGGGTGTTTCAACACTGAAAATTTTTAAGAAGAGACTGGACAGCTACTTGTCTGAAATTCTATAGAATTTCCTGTTTGGAGTAGATGACCACCAAGGTCCCTTCTAGCTCTATTCTGATTGATTGAAGGATTAGAAGAGAATTTAGAAGTCACCTAGTCCATCCCCCTGCCCAGGACAGGAATTTTTGTACCATTCTAAATATGGTTGTCCAATGTTTGTTTACAAACCTCCAGTGATGAAGCATCACAGTTTCAGAAGGAAGGCTGTCCACTGCTAAATTCCTTCTTATTTTGAGTTTGGATTTTCTTCTCTAAAGTTTCCACCTTGTTAGTTCTTATCCTTATCTTGAGAATAATTGTTAAATAATGTGAAACAAAATCTCCCAAACTTAGAAAACTTATAGCAGCCATTCGACATTCAGGACATACTTTAACTGTAGCAAGCCTATTTTGATTATTTTTGTTAATAGATAGATAGATAGATAGATAGATAGATAGATAGATAGATAGATGATTATTCTTACAACCATCAAAAAACAAAAATAAAGTACAGAATCTAATTCCAGGGTAAAATAAAATTTAAAAATACAGCAATAAAAAATGTGTGATAAACACAAAGAATCAACATTCAGATAAGTGCGTCACCTTTACAGCATGCTCCAATCTGTTCACTATAATGGGTTCTTAACTGCTTTAACTATAAATTTAGCAGTTCTGATTAGAATCCAGGAGGAAATAGGACACTCTGATTCAAATTCCAGTGGGCTGTTCCTTCAAGTAAGGATATTAAGTATCTAAGCCTAAGAGGGTACATGGTTGACAGTCAAATAAAATATGAGCAATATCCTTGATGGCTGGGGCATCATATATACACATCCTCTCATGATATGGCAGGTGATAGAAACACCCATATTTGACCTTGATTTTTATTTGCTAATTATAATATTGGGCAAAATTGAGACAGTTTCTCATGTGAATTGAAAATATACCTATCTCCCTCTCCTTCTAGTTACATCTTTTACATATCATATTTTATTCTATTCTGGGGAATCTTTGGTTATCCTGAGGATAACATATGGGGAGACAACAACAAAAGAGGTTGCAAGGAGAAAGAAGTAGGAAAGCCATGATCAATAAGTACACTCCTATAGAGTCCCACTTGTTATCTGAACTGATATGATGGATGTCAAACAGTGGTTGTGTATGTGCTGCAATTCTTCTATGTAACCCATATATCTCCATACACACATTGTGTTAAGCAATATTTTATTTAACAATTCTTAGTTGAACAACCCATCAATAAATTAGTGTTTTAAATGAATAAATAATCATTACTTATATGACTAATTTCTAGTTTGTTTTCCTTTTCTCTGGTTAAGACATGATAGTAAATAGAAGTTAATATTTTACAGCAACTGTAGCTCTTAAATTCTAGAAGTTGAGCAATTTCTGATTTACTGTACTTTTTATTTTGTGTAACTAGAATATAGATATTATTAAATATGTTACTAAAAATAATGTTAAATATAAATTTATCTACTTCTAAAATGCAGTACTATACAGTCTTGAAAATTATTGGAATTAAAAAGTCAAACCCAATAGGTTCAAAAGGAAAAGTTGTCTATTAATATTTACACATATAGTACGTTTAAGAATCAGCTTAATCTAGCATATTGAAAAGAATGAAACTAATTGTTGTCTACATAAGTATTGAAAATGAAATATATTGACCTCAGTGGACTTACTTGTAAAAATATGCATATAAATGTAACATTAAAGAATTATTGCTCTTTTATAATCTTCTGCATTTGTGTTTTAGGAAGACAAACTTCTATTAGAAAGTCAACTTATACTGGCAACAGCAGAACCTCTGTGCTTAGATCCATCAATTGCTGTTACATGCACAGCAAACCAGCTTTTGTATAATAAGCAAAAAATGAATACTCACCCAATGAAACGGTACTGGAAAATATTCATCTTTAGAGAATCTTTGCAAAAATTTGCTTTATGTTATACTGGGAAAAAAGTTGATTACCGTATATACTCGAGTATAAACCGACCCGAATATAAGTCGAGACCCCCCACTTTTACCACAAAAAACTGGGAAAACTTATTGACTCGAGTATAAGCCGGGGGTGGGAAATGCAGCGGCCACTGGCAAATTTCAAAATAAAAAAAGACTGGTCAAAAGTGCAAGGACCTGTCAGAAATCACTTTTTTCAGCCCTCTGGGTAGTCCTTTTGTGCATATGGACTACTCAGAGGGCTGAAAAAGTAATTCTGGACTGGACTTGTGACCAGTCCTCGAACTTACGACTGTCCTCACATTTTACGTTTTTGCCCTATCTTATCACCATGGTGAAGAGAAGCAGCTGTGAAATGAGTGACATGGTTGTTAAGAATGCTACAATGGGCATAAATGATGACCAGTCATAAGTGCGAAGACCGGTCAAAAGTGCGAGGACCTGTCAGAAACCACTTTTTTCAGCCCTCTGGGTAGTCCTTTTGTGCATATGGACTACTCAGAGGGCTGAAAAAGTAATTTTTGACTGGTCCTCGCACTTGTGACCAGTCCTCGAACTTACGACTGTCCTCACGTTTTACATTTTTGCCCTATCTTATCACCATTTCTCTCTCCCCCTCTCTTTCTCAGTCTTCCTCTCTCCCCCTCTTTCTCTCTCTCTCCCCTCCACTCACTCTCTCATTCTCTTTCTCCCCCGTTTCTCAAAGAGAGAGGTGGTAGGTTTGAGGAGAACGATTGCTGTACAATAAAAAAGATAAAAGGGAAGAAAACCAACCCCAAACAAATATAAAGATATTAAGATAAAGAATGAATTGTTAAACTTTAAAGAATAAAAGAGAACAAATATGAATAAATAGCAATAATTAGAAACACACATACAAACATACAATGTATTCTCTTTGAACAGAGTATTTGGCCAGTTCACAAATTTAAACAGTGTTCAGTCATTTTACTTAAATTTACAATTTCTATATTTCCTTTTTGCCATATTTATTCCTCATCTATTTTTTAAAAAAACCAATATTACCCTTCATCCTCATCTCTAATCTTAATCAAATTCAATTTTTCACTTCTATTCTATATTATACCCCTTCCCATTTTCATCTATTTTTATATCCATCCTCACATTGGTTAATTATGTAATATTACAGTTGTTCAATACAAATTCAACATTTTAATATAAATCAATTAGTTATATAACTATCTTTTTTGTATATTAATCAATATGAACATGAATATCCCAATTATTTCCATGCAATCCAATTTCTTACAAATCAATTACCGGTAATTATATTTACCAATAATAATAAACCAAATAATTTCCCCCATATATTCTTCCAAACCACAACTTAACCATTTCTGCTTTCAACACAATATGCAGTTAATAGTATCTCAATTAGTATCTCTGGACTAGTCCCTGCAGTTTTCTTGACAAGGTTTTTCAGTAGTCACTTGCCATTGCCCCTCTTTCTAGGGCTGAGAGAAAGTGACTGGTCAAAAGAAAGTGATAGCTCATCCAGCTATCTTTGTGTCTAAGATAGGGGTGTCAAACTCACAACTACACATTGTCGTCACATGATGTATTGTAACTTTTGCCCCTTCACTAAACTGGGGTGGGCACGGCTAGCACATGCTGCGGGCCGCGAGTTTGACACCCCTGGTCTAAGGCAACACTAAAACTCAGAGTCTCCTGGTTTCTAGCCTGGTGTCTTAACCACTACACAAAAGGAATTGTAAATATAATATATTTACAAATTTAATATATATTTACAAAATTAAATACAAATATGTTTTACAAATTGAAGATATAGGTTTACAATTGTCTTAATATCCTTGAGTTAAAAGGAATTGCACAGCAGCTTTCCAACTACATTATTAAATCATGATTTGGTAAATAATGCTTATAAATGCTTGTATAAATATGTTCCAGAATATAAGTTTTCTATACATTAATCTTGCACTATCTTATAGATGTTTCAAGAGATATTCCAGGCCATCTCTGAATTACCAGCAGGAGGTGTCTCAAAGTACCATTCCACCACAGTTCAAGCTATTTGATTATTTACAAAAAAGAAAGGAGAGGAGAGGAAGCCAACAGTATGATCTCAAAATTTCCAAAGCTGGCAATGTATGCTTATTTTAAGAAGCTTTTAAAATAATACATTTGTGAAATGTATTTATCCCTATGACCTTTTATATATGTTTGTCCTTTTAGTGCGTTGATATGTGGAAACAGAACCCCTGTTATTTGACTGCACCATCTGAAATAGATGTAAGTTTACAGATTGACCAAGCTTTCCTTCTATCATCCAAGCTGGTGGAGGTGTTTCGATGAAATCCTAAACCTGCTTGCTGTTTTGTGACAATTTAATTTATTCTAATTAACACATTGCCTAATTATATAGTTATTTAAAATGTTGAATATTTTTTATTATTAGAAATGAAGGATTCTTTTGATGATGTCAGTAAATTTATTGTGACAGTTTTTCTGAGAATGTTTTATCCTCCCTATTTCTAAAGATGTATATCATTACAAGTAATTTTTAAAAATCCTCATTAGAGTTATACGTAATCAACCGGTTACTCTAGGGAAGATAGTCTTTTGGGTTGAAAGCAGTGGTCGGTTTCTACTGGTTCACCCAGTTCATGTGAACCGGTAGTGGCGTGAGGCTCCACCCACCCGCCCTGATGTCATCACAGATGCTCTGCGCATGCGCGCTCTCACCATTCCAAACCAGTAGCGAAGGTAAGTGAAAACCACTACTGGTTGAAAGGCCCAGCTAGAATAGGACTACATGTCTATCATGCTCCAGAGGAGATTGAACTGTGTTGATTAGATTTCTTTAAATAACCAAAATGATACTATTTTTTAAAAAATAACTATGTATTATTTATTAACTATATACCTTATTCAAGTGTTGCTTTTATTCACTTGCACTTTAATTTCTTATTTCTCAAGGTGGAAAAATATGCTAAAGTGGAAAAATCTATCAAACCTGATGACTCACAACCAAGTGTCTGGCCGATTCATGTGAGTAGTAGTAAATTTCCAAGCACTATTTTTTTAGAAAAAATGGAAATGCAATGTAATGAATAATTTGTTCATGATTGCATTTAGATGACTAAAGAAAGATCATTTTCAATTATTCATTAAACAGAAAACTGATCTTGTGAATTTTTCAAATGTGCAACTTCTTAGCAATAGAATGTAATTGTTTATGAGCTGCTGTTGAGTGTATGAATAAACCAGTTTATTGTGTTCAGAATTCTATTGCCTCTGAACTATAGGTACTGTAGTTGTCCAACAACTAAGAACAGTTGTCCAACAGTGATAATTTCTATCTTTTGTAATTAACAGCTTTATGTTTGAATAAAAAATAAAAATAAAGAAGTACAGGTAATCCCCAGGTTACGAATGTTCCCTTAGTGAACATGCGAAGGTGCGTGAGAAGTGCCCTAGCATTTACGAACAAGTCCAGAAATTATGAATGTTGCATCACTATGGCAGTTGTTCGTTCTTACGAATGTTCACAGAGGGTCTTCAACATTTGCCTTGCCTATTCCCTCTTCCCCACCGGGTCTTCACAGGCACTTTGCCTGTGGATACTCACTTACCTTGGAAAGATCTCTTCTCTGTTGTGGTTGTTTCAGGCTTTTGGTGCATTTGCAGAGAACAGAGGCCTAACGTACCACGAGATCAATAGTGTGAGATCTTTCTTTAAAAAATAATATTTATTGAATTTTCAAACATTAAAATACACAATACAAAAAATAGAAAAGTGCAAAAAATAGAAAACTATAACACACAACAAAAACAAACACAAAACAAACACATTGAAGCTTAAACACTAATAACAGCTTTTCTACATCTGTATCTCTATCCTAATTAACTTCCATACACAAATTCTACTTCTATCTATCACTATCTTAATTTACACCCTTATCTAAGTTATACTAACTTCTATTCACAATTTGGTTTCATGACAAAATATTGCTTACATTTTAGATTTACTCCCCAGCCAGGAATACCATCTATTCCAAATTAAATAATATTCAGTGTATTCCCTTTCCTTAATTTCCATGGATAATCTGTCCATTTCTGCACATTCGTATTTTTTAAAATTATAATTTGGTCTGGGGAGATATCCGGTTGTTTCCAATTTTGTACTATGACGATCCTACTCGCAGTTAGTGTATGTAATATGATATATGTAAGTTCTTTTCCATTTTCCCTTCCAATATACTCAGGGGGAATAGTTCCGGTTTTCTTTCTATCTTCCACCCAGTTATCTCTTCCAGCCATTTTTTTTATCTTCCACCAAAATTTCCTAATCTTAGGGCAGGCCCACTACATGTGGTAAAACGTCCCTTGGTTATGGCCACATGTCCAACATTCCGGGGACCTGTTTGGGAACATCCTAGCCAATCTTGCTGGTGGCAGGTGCCATCGGTAAAAAATCTTGTAAAGCTTCTCCTTGTAAGCAGCTGACATTGTTAGCTTTTAGTTTCTCTCCCATAATTTATCCCATTGATCCAAATGAATGTTGTATCCAAAATTTCTTGCCCAGCTAATCATTGTTTCCTTCACGGTTTCTTCTTCCATTTTAAATTTTAATAGGAAATTATACATTTTTGTGATCATATTTTGCCCCGGTCCTAATAATATCTTATCCAATTCCAATTGTTCTTTGTATATACCATATTGTTCTCTGTCTTTTTTATATTTTGTCCTAGTTTGCAAATATGGCCACCAGTCAATTTTTACTCCTTGTTTTTTTAGATCCTGTTCTGTTTTCAAATTTCCAGGTTCATCTAATAGTTCCGAATATCTTACAATTTTATTTAGGTCCAGGACATTGGGATAAATTATGGCCTCCATTGTCAATATCCAAACTGGAACTTTCATATAATGATTTTTTCTTACGGTATCCCAAATTTTTATCAGAGCATTTCGCATCAGATGTCTCTGAAAATACGTATGTGTCTTAATTTTCCCTTCCCAAAGAAATGCATGCCATCCCAATTGAAGGTCATGGCCTTCTAGTATTAATATTCTCTTGTTTCTTAGTTGTACCCAATCTTATAACCAAGTTATTGCCGCCGCCTGATAATATAATTCCCAATCGGGTAGGCCGAAGCCTCCTTTGGTTCTGGAGCCTTGCAGAAGTTTATGTTTTATCCGGGCTTTTTCCCCCAGCCAAATGAATTTACCTATCATTCTATTTAAATGTTCAAAAAATGATTTCCCTAATCTAATTGGTATCGATTGAAACAAATATAACAATTTGGGTAATACGTTCATCTTTATTACAGCTATTCTCCCTACTAAAGATAGCTGTAGTTTGGCCCATATATCCAAATCTTTTTGTGATTGTTGAATTAATTTATCGTAATTATCCTCCTTTACAGTAGAGCATTTTGCTGTAAGCCAAATTCCTAAGTATTTCACCTTTTTAGCAATTTGAATCCCCAATTTCCTTTCCAATTCTTCCCCCTGTCTTTTAGTACAATTCTTCGTTAACAGTTTAGTTTTTTCCTTATTTATTTTAAGCCCCGCTACCTTACCAAATTCTTCAACTTCGTGCATCAAGATAGTTCCCATTTCCAAAGGATATTCCATAATAAATACTAGATCATTTGCGAATGCTTGAACCTTATATTCTTCCTGTTTGATTTTCAATCCTTTAATTATTTGATTTTTTCTAATTTGTATTAATAGTATCTCCAGGGATAATATAAATAAGAGGGGTGATAAGGGACATCCCTGTCTTACCCATTTAGCTATATCAATCTTCTCTGTTGTTTCCCCATTCATTATTATTGTTTCGAATAAATTGCTCTAATTAAATCCATAAATTTCTCCCCAAATTTCATAATTTCCAATTGATTAATCAGAACGTTCCAGTTTAAATTATCAAACTTTCTGGACATCTACAAACATCAATGCCAGCTGCTTATTTGGATGGGCCTCATAGTATTCTAATGTATCCAAAATCGTCTGTGTATTATCTCTTATATATCTATTTGGAAGAAATCTGTTTTGATCTGAATCAATAATTTCACTTAAAAATTTTTTGGCCCTTTCAGCTATTATTGTTACAAGAAATTTATAGTCCACATTAAGCAGCAAGATTGGCCGGTAGTTCTTGACCTGCTGTGTGTTTGTAGATTCCTTTGGGATGAGTGATATCAATGCCTCTCTCCATGTCTGTGGTAATTTCGATTTCCCTAAGGCTTCATTATATAAGTTCAACAATAACACTTCCAGAGGTCCTTGTATCTTTTTATAAAACTCAGAGGGGATGCCATCAGGTCCTGGTGTTTTATTATTTTTCTGTTTTTGAATAGCTGCTTTCATTTCCATCATAGTAAGCCTGCTGTTTAACATTTCTTTCATTTCCTCTGATATTATCGGAAGGTTCCTATCTTTTAAATATTTCTTTATATCTTCCTCTCCATCTTCTCCTGGCTATAAAGTGTTTCAAAGTACTTTTGGGCTATTCTCTTTGTCTTGTAATTGTGTTATTAGCCTTTTCTCCTTATCTTTTTTTAATTTATAGGCCAACCATCTCCCAGGCTTATTAACATGTTCGAAGTATATCTGCTTTGTTGCCTTAAGTTTTTGCGCCATTTCCTCCTGGGAACGCAGATTTATTTTATGTTTAATCAGATTTCTTTCCTCTCTAATTTTTTTATCCGGGGATTCCTGCATCTTATACTCTAATTCCTCCAATTTCTCTTGTAATTCCAATTGTTGTTTCCTTTTTTCTCTATTTCTCCCCACCCAGTATGCTATCATTAGATCTCTGATATAAGCCTTGGTTGTATCCCAAAGGTTCTGAAGGGTCGTATCTTCATTTGTATTTTCTTTCAAGAAGAAATCCAACTCTGTTTCCATCCATTCTATATACCATTTTTTTCTTTTATTACTCCTTGATTCATGGTCCATCTCCTTCTCGATTTTGATCTTCCTGTCCATTTTAATATCAATGGGTTATAGTCCGCCCATATGTTAGTTGCTATTTCTATTTCATCTATGTTCTTACTTAGTTCCAAATCTGTCCAAATCATGTCTATTCTGGACCATGAATCATGTAGGTTAGAATAAAAAGTATATTGGGTTTTTTTGTGGATTTCGTTCTCTCCAGATGTCTTTTAGATTCAGCTCTTGCACCATGTCAAAAAAAGTGGTCGGCAGTATCCTCTTCTGTTTTTTTATTTTTCTTTCCCGATCTATAATCTTGTTTTGTATCTTCGACCGCATTAAAGTCCCCCAATAAAGAAATATTTTCAATTTCCAATTCCACAATTCTTTTATGTAGTTTATAATAACATTCCCCCTGTCTAATATTTGGTGCATAGATAGCCACCAATAATATTTTTTTGGTCTTATTATTATCTCAATTAATAAAATTCTGCCTTCCTCATCTGCATAAATTTGTTTCAATTGTAGCCAATCTTTAATGTATAAAACTACTCTCTTTTTTTGTGGTGCAAGAGCTGAATATAATTTTCCTAATTTGGGGTTTCTAATAAATGTCCTTGTTGCTTTTTAATGTGAGTTTCTTGTAAACATGTGATGTCTGAATTGTGTTTTTATAGTCTAGATAGAATCTGTCTCCTTTTGGCTGGCGAGTTTAAACCATTTATATTAATCGAAATTAATTAAATTTCTTCTTCCATTTTACCTTCTACTGACGGCCCTGGTTCCTTTCCTTAATCTTGTTTCTGTTTGTGTCCTCGACCTTGTCCCTGTTCTTTCCCTCTGTTCTCTTTCAATCCTCTCCTGTGATTCCAATTCCGACTCCTTCCCTTCTTCCTGACTCTTATTTTCTATGTCCTCTCCATTCTCCCTCTCTTCATTTATTGCTATACACTGATTGTAAAATTCCTGAGCCTTCTCTAGTATATCCAACCTAATTTTTTTGTCTTGCCAAGTCACTAATAGGCCTTCTGTGATAAGCCACCAGAACATTATTTTATATTTGATAAGTTGGGAGGAGAGAAAGTGGTAGCTCTGCCTTTGCTCCCTTACCCTCTTGGGTACTTGTTTAAGAGTCAGAATCTCTTTCCCTTTGTATGCCATTGTTGTACCTTGCGTTCTCCTATAGATTTCATATTTTAATTTTTGGATTTTAATTTGTTTTAGTAAATCAAATGTGTACCTCCCGTGACAATTTATTTCGCCGTGCATAATTAATATGCACCCTATACAATTCGTCAATACCATTTTGCAGCTCACTCTTGTTCATCTTCATCTTCAGGTTGTCTGCCAACAACTCTATCATGAGATTCAGGAGGTCGTCTTCCTTATTTTCTGGTATATTCTGAAATCTTAAGTAAAACGTGGCCTTGACCATTTTGAGAAATGTTATTGCCTCTTCGAGTTCTCAATTTGTTTCCATCAATTTCTTTTCTGTCTCCTCCAATTTTTTTCTGTCTGTTCCATTCTTTCTTCCACTGTCTTTATCTTCTGTTCGTTCTTGACAATTGTCTCTTGTATTTCTCCCATTCTGTCATTTAGTTTCCTTATGTTGCCTTTCACTTCACCCATGTCGTTCTTTAGTTCTTCATGGTTCTTTCCAATAGATTCCTGGGTCTTAAGAAGAACCTCCTGAATTATATTCAGAGTTGTCTGCATATTTTGCGTATTCATTGCAGCTGCTGCCTTTTCTCCTCCCAACATATCTCCTATCAGTTTTCGTCCTGCTGGAGAGGCAGTCATTTGTATAACTTTTTTTGCAGTTTTAGTTACTGATGTTATACATATCATATCCAGCTTCCCAAAGAACTTCTTCCACAAGACCATAAAAAATTATTTCCTTTCTCCTCTTGAAACTATCTTTCCTAACTTCTTTTGGTTATTAAATGCTCCTTTCTTTTATGCTCTTGCTCACTTAATTTACAATCAATTTTGTTTCTTTAAAATTCATTAAATAGAGTACTCAAATAATTAATATAATTGATTCTATCTTCCCATAATATCAATGGCTATTATCACTCTAGCTTGAATTAACAATACCTAAACAAACGATAATATATAACCTCAGTATAAAGAAAGGGTATATAGCTAGAAAGACCAGACAATTAATATGTTTATCTATTTATATATAATATCTTAATGCTTTCAGGAATCAAATAAGTAATAATAGATAATAACAATAACTAAGTAGACAAAAATATATTACTTCAAGATAAAGAAAGAATATATAAATAAAAAGGCCAATTTATTACAGTCTTTCCTCTTAAACAATAGATTAAAAAAATTACTTAATTACTTTCAAGGGTCCATTGAATAGTAGATATTAACAATAAAAAAGAAAAAAATATGGAAAGTCTAGAGATATACCATGGTATTTGTTTCTAAATATGAATATACAGTATACATAATTTCCTACTAATTTCTTCCAGTCTCCTTCTTCCTTGCACTGTCCCAACCTCTTCCGTTCACTACTTTCCAAGTCCTTTCTCCAAGATGTCTGCTCCAATTAGCCTGCACTGACACTGTAGTTGTCAATCCATACTCCAATCCTCATTGTTACAATTATTATATCCGCACTCTCTGATCTTTCACTTCCAGTCCCAGTATATTCAGTCACAGTCCTGACTGTAGTTTCCAACTTTCTTCCTCTCTTTTCCTTTCAACTCCTCTAAACTCCTTCTTTTCTCTTTTCCATCTTCTCGCTACTTTGCTCCACTGCCGCAGCGCCGCTTTTTCTCTCTTCGGAGACTTCCTTGTCACACCTTTTAGTTTCCACCAAATTAGGGAATTAACCCAGTAATTCACTCTGTCCCGTCTTTGTTCACCAGTGTATCAGGCTGTTTTCTCACTTCTTGCTTCCTTCACTATTCACACGGGCCGGTCCTTCGCTGTTTCCAGGGTGGTCCTGTGGGCCAGATCTAAGCATCCCACAGGCCAGATCCAGCCCACGGGCCTCAAGTTTGACACCCCTGGTCCAGGGGTGAAATGCTCCCGGTTCGGACCGGATCTCCCGATCCAGTAGCAATGGAGGCAGGTGGTTCAGAGAACTGGTAGCAAAAATCCCTGCCCCTCCTCCCCCCAATACCCAGCTGAGCCGCACAATCATCAGAGGCTTTTTTTTTTGCTTTTAAAAGCATTTTTTTCTACAATCTCTGTGGCCGAAAAAATGCTTTTAAAAGTTAAAAAAAAAAGCCTCTGATGATCACGCGGCTCAGCTGGGATCCTCAGAGACTTTTAAAAGCATTTTTTTTACAACCTCTTCAGAGGTTGTAGAAAAAATGCTTTTAAAAGTCTCTGAGGATCCCAGTTGAGTTGCCTGATCAGCAGAGGCATTTAAAAGAAAAAAAGCCTCTGCCGATCAGGCAACTCAGCTGGGATCGTCAAAGCCTTTTGAAAGCATTTTTTTACAACCTTCACTGAAGAGGTTGTAGAAAAAATGGTTTTAAAAGTAAAAAAAAAAGGCTACTCCCACCCAGTCACATTACCACCACCACCACCACCACCACCTCACCAAGCCACATTCACAGAACCGGTAGTAATAAATTTTAGCTTTCACCACTGCCCTGGTCTATACAGCAACACACAGAGTATGAGGTATAAACAGGATGAATTAGAAATTCAGATTAATGAGGGCATATATAATATTGTTGCCATTACGGAAACTTGTTGGGATGAATGGGAATGGAGCACAACAATGATGAAAACTGTCTTGAATGCATTTGAGTCAATATAAATGGGGGGGGAAATGATATTGCCATAGTTGTACAGGTAATCCCCCAGTTACGAGCATTCCCTTAGCGAACATTCAAAGTTACACAATAAGAGCCCCCTAGCGTTTATGAACAAATCCCAAAACTATGCATATTGCAGCAGCACAGCAGTTGTTCATCCTTACAAACGATCGCAGAGTCTCTGCAACATTCACCCCGCCTATTCCCCCCCCCCCCCCCCGGCCAGGTCTTCAAAGGCACTTTGCCTGTGGAGACTCACTTACCTTGCAAATATCTCCTCTCTGTCACGATTTCTTTGCCTGCATTTGCAGACAACAGAAGCCTAACGTACTGCGAGATCAGTAGTGCGAAATCTTGTGTAATCTCGCACTTTAGGCTTCTATTCTCTGTGAATTGAGGCTTCAGGCCTTCCCTCTGTTTGCTGTTTTCTTGGCGAAACCTGCAGGAGATTGCGTTCCTGTAGGCTTCAGCAGTCCTTTGCAAAAAACCTTTGTTTGCACCAGCAAAGTTTGGGATGGGCAGGCACGTCCCCCCGAAGCCCTGTTCCTACAGGCAAATGCCCCCCCTCCCCTCACAGTCACTCCTCACCTGGCCTGAGAAGGTAAGGGTGGAGAATGCAGACTCGCTCCATATTCCAGAGTGGGAGCGACGCACCCCTGTACTTGCTTCATCTCTTGCTAAATCTCGCATGCGCTTCTTCCAGCCCTTTCTGATGCTGTGAGAACCTCAGTCGTTCGGGGAGACGCACAACTTCCTTTCCGCCCTGAGACACTGACCCAGCTGTTTCTCTTTGCTGCTGCTGTTGGTGCCTCCATGGCCTGCCCACTGCTCTTGCAGCGCCATGTGCAGCACAGTTAAATTTAGCACCCTTCACAATGGGGGAGACAGCATCCCCTCCTCCTCCTGAAGCCCATTACAATGTGTTGCATCGGCCGCAGCTGGGTTGGCTGAGTGTCTCGGGCCAGAGAGTAGGTCGTACGTCTCCCCAAGCGACTGAGGTGCATCCAGCACCAACAAAGGCCGAAGAAGTGCCCGCAAGACCCAGAGAGCACCGGAGAATCAGAAAGAGAGGGGGGGGGGACCGAGAGAGAAAGAGAGGAATGTGAGAGAGAAAGAGATGAGAGAGAGGGAGAGACAGAGAGAAAGAGAGAGGGAGAGAGAGGGAGGGAGGGAGAGCGCGCTGGATTCATATTAATGGTCTGCGGGATTTAAAATTATGAATTTAGTGGTCGCTGAGATCCAAAAGGTTGGTGACCCCTGCCCTAGACTAGTTCAAATCACCAGGACCAGACGGATTACACCCCAAGGTTCTAAAGGAACTAGCAGATATATCTCAGAACCACTGAACTATATCTTTCAAAGATCATGGAGCATCGGGGAACTACCAGAGGACTGGAAAATAGCTCATGTAGTTTCCATCTTCAAAAAAGGAAAAAAATAAATACAGGAAACTACAGACCTATCAGCCTCACCTCAATACCTGGGAAGATTCTGGAAAAGATAATCAAGCAATGAATCAGCAAACATATTGAGACAAACAAAGTCATAACCAAAAGCCAACATGGGTTTGTCAAAAACAGATCATGCCAGGAAAATCTTATTGCATTCTTCGACAAACTGACCAAATTAGTGGACCAGAGAAATGCTGAGGATGTAATTTACTTCGACTTCAGTAAGACATTTGATAAAATAGACCACAACCTACTACTTGATAAGATAGAAAAATGTGGGTTAGACAGAATCACTAGATTCGTAACTGGCTGACCAACTGCACTCAACGTTGCACGCTCAATGGAACTGCATTTACATGGAGGGAAGTATGCAGTAGGGTACTCCAAGGTTCAGTTTTAGGCCCAGTACTCTTCAATATCTTCATTAATGATTTGAATGAGGGGATAAATGGGGAACTCATCAAATTTGCAGGCGACACCAAGCTGTCATGAATAGCCAACACTCCAGAAGATAAGGCTTAAGATGCAGAAGGATATTGACAAACTTGAACATTGGGCGCTATCTAACAAAATGAAATTCAGTGGTGAAAAAAGTAAGGTTCTACACTTAGCCAAGAAAAACCAAAACAAATGCGCAGGTATAGTATATAATGTGTGCACAATTATTAGGCAAGCTGTATGTTGGAGAATTGATTTTATTGAACAACTACAGTGCTCTCGATCAATCCAAAACGCTACTAAACCTCAAACCTGAATATTTAAGAAAGTAAAAGTGAGGTTGTGGCTTTCTTAGGTGGATATCTATGTGTGCACAATTATCGGGCAACTATTAGTGTGCAGAATTATTATGCAACTATATGAAAAATGAAAATTTTCCCATCTCATTTATTTTCGTCTGTTCAAGTGAGAATAATAAGTCAAAATTCACAAATAAACATTTCTGACAGTTCAAAAAAAAAGTGACCAATATAGCCACCCTTCTTTTCAATAACAGTGATAAGCCTTCCATTCATGGAGTCTGTTAGTTTCTTGATCTGTTGACAATCAACTTTTTGTGCAGCAGCAACCACAGCCTCCCAGACAATGTTCAGAGAGGTGTACCATGTTTCCCTGAAAATCAGACCCTGTCTTATATTTTTTGAACTCTGAAATAAACGCTTGCCATGCGCTCAAAAGCCTGATTGGGCTTATTATCAGGGGATGTCTTATTTTGGGGGAAACAGGGTACTGTTTTCCTTCATTGTAAACCTCCCATTTAAGAAGAGCCCACAAGTTCTCAATAGGGTTTAGGTCAGGTGAGGAAGGGGGCCATGTCGTTATTCTTTCATCTTTAAGGCCTTTACTGGCTAGCCATGCAGTGGAGTACTTCGATGCATGCAATGGAGCATCGCCCTGCATAAAAATCATAGTCTTCTTGAAAGATGCAGACTTTTTCCTGTACTGCTGCTTGAAAAAAGTGTTTTCCAAAAACTGGCAGTAGGTTTGGGAGTTGATTTTGAGTCCATCTTCAACTCAAAAAGGTCCAACTAGCTCATCTTTCATAATACCAGCCCATACATTTAATTAATTAATTAATTAATTAATTAATATACCGCTCTACTCCCGAAGGACTCAGGGCGGTGAATAGCCAAATGATAAAATACATATAATACAAATATTTAGAGACTGTTTAAAATACAATTAAATAATTTGGTCCTGCAAACAGAATTAAAAACCCCAAATTTATAAGACAGATTTAAAATTTAAGAATTTAAAGCAGGTTTAGAAAGAGGTTAGGTCAGGCCAGCCTGCTGGAATAGAAATGTTTTGAGGGCACGGCGGAAAGCGCGAAGATCTGGGAATTTCCGTATCTCCAGGGGGAGCTTGTTCCATATGGCGGGTGCTCCCACAGAGAAGGCTCTCCCCCTGGGGGCCGCCAGTCAACACTGTTTGACCGACGGCACCCTGAGAAGACCCTCTCTATGGGAGCGTACTGGTCAGTGAGAGGCTACTGGTGGTAGAAGGCGGTCTCGTAGATACCCCGGTCCTAAGCCATGGAGCGCTCTAAAGGTGGTAACCAAAACCTTGAAGTGCACCCGGAAGAACACAGGGAGCCAGTGCAGCTCGCGTAGGAGGGGTGTCACATGGGAGCACCACGTCGCTCCGATAACGACCCGCGCGGCCGCATTCTAGACCAACTGGAGCCTCCGGATGCTCTTCAAGGGGAGCCCCATGTAGAGAGCATTGCAGTAGTCCAGGCGGGAAATGACGAGAGCATGGGTGACCGTATTTAACGAGTCCCGATTCAGAAAGGGGCGCAACTGGCGTATCAGGCGAACCTGATAAAAAGCCCTCCTGGCCACAGCCATCAGGTGCTCTTCTAAAGAGAGCTGTGAGTCCAGGAAGACACCCAAGTTGCGAGCCCTCTCCGTGGGGGCCAATGACTCGCCCCCAATGGTCATGATGGCACCAACTGACTATATCGGGATGTTGGAAACCACAGTCACTCGGTCTTGGATGGGTTGAGTCTGAGTCTGTTTTTCCCCATCCAGATCCGTACAGCCTCCAGGCACCGAGACATCACTTCAAGGGCATCATTGGGGTGGTCCGGGGTGGAGATGTACAGCTGGGTGTCATCAGCGTACTAGTGGTACTTCACCCCGAAACCATGGATGATCTCACCCAGTGGCTTCACATAAATGTTGAACAGAAGGGGCGAGAGAACTGACTCTTGTGGCACCTCACATACAAGGGGCCTTGGGGTCGATCTCTGCCCCCCTGCCAACACAGACTGCAACCAGTCAGAGAGAAAGGAGGAGAACCATCACAACATGGTGCCCCCCACTCCCAACTCTTCCAGCCGGTGCAGCATGATACCATGGTCGATGGTATCAAAAGCCGCTGAGAGATCTAATAGAACCAGGACAAAGGAACAACCCCTGTCCCGAGCCCTCCAGAGATCATCAGCCAATGCGACCAATGCCGTTTCCGTGCTGTGTCCAGGCTTGAAGCCCGACTGGAACGGATCCAGATAAGCCGATTCATCCAGGTACTGAGGAAGCTGTCGTGCTACCACACTCTCAACAACCTTCGCAACGAAGCGAAGGTTGGAGACTGGACGGTAATTAGCCAATATTGCTGGGTCCAGGGAAGTCTTCTTGAGGAGAGGTCTCACCACTGCCTCTTTCAAGGCGGCAGGAAAAACACCCTCACTCAGAGAAGCATTTATACACAAGAGCCAGCCTCGTGTAACCTCCTGAGAGGCCAGCACCAACCAGGACGGACACGGGTCCAATAAACATGTGGTAGCATTCAGTCTCCCCAGTATCCTGTCCACGTTTTCGGGAGTCACAGAATCAAACTCTTCCCAGATAATATTCTCAAGACCTGCCTTCATCCTCTCCCCTGAATCTACCATGTCAGAGTCCAGGTGTTCCCGAATCTGAGCGATTTTATCATACAGATATTGAACAAAGTCCTCGGCTCTACCCTCCAAGGGGTCTTCCCGCGTTTCCTGAAGGAGCAGGGAGCGAGTCACCCTAAACAGGGTGGCTGGGCGGTTATCTGATGATGCAATAAGAGCGGAAAAATAATTACACTTTGCCGCTTTTATCGTCACTAGATAAGTCTTAATATGACATCTTACCAGTGTTCGATCAGATTCAGATTGGCTGGCCCTCCAGCTGCTCTCCAGGCGTCTTTTCCAATGCTTCATCTCCCTTAGCTCCTCAGTGAACCAAGGAGCCAAGCGAGATCAGTGTTGAATCAGAGGTCGCAGAGGCACAACCCGATCCAAAGCTCTGGCAGCCTCCCTATCCCAGGCAGCCACTAGGTCTTCAGTCGAGCTGTGAGTCAGAGTCTCAGGAAATGGCCCAAGCTCCATCTGGAACCTATCCGGGTCCATCAGGCGCCTGGGGCGGAACCACCTTATCGGTGTACAAGTATCCCACCTCCACCTTGCTGGTGTCTGAGTCAAAATGGAGCTCTACCTGTCACTGATACATCCACGGGCCCATCCATCTGCTCAGTCAAAGCTTTGAAAAATCTGTCTTCAGATATTTCTTGGCCCAGTCTTCCCATTTCAACATGTGTCTTGTTCAGTGGTGGTTGGGTTTCAGCCTTCCATACTTTGGTCATGTCTCTGAGCACTGAACACCTTGTACTTCTGGGCATTCAGGGTAGGTTACAGTTCTGGAATATAATAGCACTGGAGGATAATGTGCTCCTGGTAGCTTCACATTTGATTCTTCTCAAATCGTGCAGTTAAGGTGCATCTTTTTTCTCAACATGTTTCTTGTGACCCTGTTGACTATTTGCAATACAATATTTGTTGGTTCTGTGATCATGTCCCAATATCTTAGCAATTTCAAGAGTGCTGCATCCCTCTGAAAGACTTTTACAATTTTTAACTTTGTAGAGTCAGTTAAATCTCTTATTTGGCCCATTTTGCCTGAGAAAAAGAAACTGCCTAATAATTATGCACACCTTGTTATAGGGTATTGATCTCCTTAGGCCACACACATCCTCATTACACAAATACACATCACCTGATCTGCTTATATCCACTAAGCATTCAAGTGTATACAGCTTGGAGGTGGAAAATATGCATATAAAGGATGATATGGTAAAATGCTCACTTGCCTAATAATTGTGTGCGGTGCAGATGGTACCCTGTTCAATAGTAGTAACTATGAAAGGCATCTTAACTCCTAGTGGACAATCACTTAAATATGAGCCAGCAATGTGCTGCAGCTGCCAAAAAAGCCAACACAGTTCTAGGCTGCATTAATCAAGATCATGTGACGTGTTAATACCACTTTATAATGTCTTGGTAGGGCCACACTTGGAATACTGCATCCAGTTTTGGTTGCCACTGTGTAAAAACATGTTGAGATTCTAAAAAGAGTGCAGAGAAGAGCAAGATAATTGGGGAGTGGAGGCTAAAACATAAAGAATGGTTGCTGGAATTGGATATGTCTAATTTAATGAAAAGGAGGACTAGGGGTGACATGATAGCAGTGTTCCAATATCTCAGGGGTTGCCACAAAGAAGAGGGAGTCAAGCAATTCTCCAAAGCATTTGAAGGCAGGACAAGAAGCAAAGGAAGGAAACTAATCAAGGAGAGAAACAACCTAGAACTAAGGAGAAATTTCCTGCCAGCTAGAACAATTAATCAGTGGAACAACTTGCCTCCAGATGTTATCAATACTCCAACACTGGAAGTTTTAAAGAAGAGATTGGACAACCATTTGTCTGAAATGTATACTGTAGGGCAGGGGTCTCCAACCATGGCAACTTTAAGACTTGTGGACTTCAACTCCCAGAATTCCTCAGCAGCTTTGCAAAGCTGCTGAGGAATTCTGGGAGTTGAAGTCCACAAGTCTTAAAGTTGC
>WNWU01000064.1:6394922-6485083 GCA_012654045.1 Ptyas mucosa | reverse complement strand
GGGTTTATTGAACAAGATACTGGCAGTATTGGAATGAGAAAGATCTAGATCAGGACTGTCAAACTCCCGGCCCGCAGGCTGGATGCATCACGCACTGGCCACGCCCACGCCTGGTTTAGCGAAAGAGAAAAAAGTCCCAATGCATCATGTGATGCTGCCATGGCAATGTGAGTTTGACACCCCTGATCTAGATCTTTCTCATTCCAATACTGCCAGTATCTTGTTCAATAAACCCATCCTCACTATGCCACTGGATTATCAAGTTGAATAGTTGTAAGGAGTGGCTACTTGGATGGGGTTTCATCTTATACATAAGGTAAGATAATTTCAGGACACTAATTCTTTTTATAAGTGTTTATATACTAATATTAATGACTAAAATTAAAAAGTTGTATCTTTGATTTATCCATAAATGTATTGTTTTTTTAAATAATATGTGCCTTCTACTAACCTTCATAGCTCTAGGCAACATAGAATTATCAGCAAACAGTTAACTAGCCAAGAACAGCAATATTCAAACTGATAGTTGGTCACAGCCAAATAGTTCAAAATACTACCATTCAGGTGTCAACTTACTCTTTTTTTAACAGAATGACAGAGTTGGAAGGGAACTTGGAGGTCTTCTAGTCCAACTTCCTGCTCAGGCAGGAAACACTACAGCAGGGGTCTCCAACCATGGCAACTTTAAGACTTGTGGACTTCAACTCCCAGAATTCCTCAGCAGCTTTGCAAAGCTGCTGAGGAATTCTGGGAGTTGAAGTCCACAAGTCTTAAAGTTGCCATGGTTGGAGACCCCTGCTGTAGTGTTTCCTGCCTGAGCAGGAAGTTGGACTAGAAGACCTCCAAGTTCCCTTCCAACTCTGTCATTCTGTTAAAAAAAGAGTAAGTTGACACCTGAATGGTAGTATTTTGAACTATTTGGCTGTGACCAACTATCAGTTTGAATATTGCTGTTCTTGGCTAGTTAACTGTTTGCTGATAATTCTATGTTGCCTAGAGCTATGAAGGTTAGTAGAAGGCACATATTATTTAAAAAAACAATACATTTATGGATAAATCAAAGATACAACTTTTTAATTTTAGTCATTAATATTAGTATATAAACACTTATAAAAAGAATTAGTGTCCTGAAATTATCTTACCTTATGTATAAGATGAAACCCCATCCAAGTAGCCACTCCTTACAACTATTCAACTTGATAATCCAGTGGCATAGTGAGGATGGGTTTATTGAACAAGATACTGGCAGTATTGGAATGAGAAAGATCTAGATCAGGGGTGTCAAACTCACATTGCCATGGCAGCATCACATGATGCATTGGGACTTTTTTCTCTTTCGCTAAACCAGGCGTGGGCGTGGCCAGTGCGTGATGCATCCAGCCTGCGGGCCGGGAGTTTGACAGTCCTGATCTAGATTATAATTTAACATTTGAACTTCAGCAGAAGAAACATCTATCTTCTCTGTTGAGATTTAAGGATTGCACTACCCCAGACAAAGCCCATATATAATCTGGGGATCCTCCAGGACTCATGGCTCTTGCTCAAAGAGCAGTTGGCAACTATGACTTTGCTGAACGTGTTGTGCACCAATTATGCCTTTTCCTGGATAGGGAGACTCTCTGTTTGGTTATTTATGCTCTGGTCATCTCCCATTTGGACTATTGTAATGTGCTGTACCTGGGGCCATTTTTAAAAAGTATCTGGAAAGTTCAGTTGGTTTAAACCTCATGGTTTTGTGCAGGTCTAGATTTGTACATGAGTCATCTCTTTTGAGAGAACTACAATAATTGTTGCTTTGCTTCCAAGTTCAGTTCAAGATCCTGGTTGTCACCTTTAAAGCGCTACATGGTGTGTGGTAAGGTTATCTTGGAAGAGGACATAAGAGGATACACACATAATAGGATGCTGGGTTTAGTTTTTTACCAGTAATCCTAGCCATTACCAAATTAAACATGTCATCCAAATATAGTTTATGAAGACTCTTGTATTCTCAAGAGTCCCAAAGTTTGCTGTTCTCTGTACAGCTTTATCACAAGCTAAGCACATCGTAAATATGCTGTTTAATAGTTATAAGTGTTTTTTCTATTTCATAGGAAATAAAAGATGATTATGTCTTTGAATGTGAAAATGGCAATCATTTTCAGAAGACAAAATTGACAATTTTTCAGTCACTTGGAAATCCATTGTACTATGGTAAAATACAAACTCTTAAGAATGATGAGGATAATGAAAGTCCATCACAGTAAGTGGCATTAATCTTTCAGTTTTAGAAAAAAGCATTGATGTTAATTTTATAGCATTTTTTGCTAATATGAGCTGAAAGAACTTTGCATGTCTAGCAAGTAAAGAAAGGGCTTCTAAAATGTAGTGTCCTTTACTGCTGTGCAGATTATTGAAAAAACATCTAGACAGTGTTTGAACATAATAATATATTATAGTTTGTGTATGAATACCAATAAAGTATGTGATTAGTTGAATGAGCTTAGGTGACTTTGGTCTCACATATTGCCTTCCAGAATGAAGATTGCTTCCATTTCATTAAATCACCCCTGTTTTACTGCAGGGGTGGGTATCTTTTTCACCTTGTGGATCACAACAGATGATATGTTGTGTGTATGCATATGTATATACATGTCAGTATTTGCATTTATATAGTATCAGAGAATAGTGGAATTACAGAGTTGGAAGGAATCATTTAAGTCGCCAAGCTCAACTACTATATCAGTTCTGAAATCCAATTCAAAGCTGCACAGACTGATGTCTGCTTTGAACATATATTCCATAAATTTGGAATCCACCATCTTCCTGATTAATTCATTCCATGAACAGCACTTACTATTATGGCCCTCTTTCTAGCATTGAATTGGAATCTGCTTTCCAATAACTAAAATCCATTATTCCTTGTATGAGACTCTGGAACAAGAAACAACTGGTCTTAACCTTCTTCTGGATTTGAAGAATGCTCACATACATAGATCTCAGTCATTTTGATTCAAGCCTAAAAATATCCAACTTCTTCAGTCTTTCTTTATAGATCTTATTTTTCAGTTCCCTGATAACTTTTGTTGCCAAACTTTTTCTGTTTGTTTGGAATGTTTTTAAGTGTGGTGTCTAGAACTGAATACAGCACTTGAGATTGGGTTTCAGCTGATAGAATACTAGTGGCTCTCATTTAGAGACTAACTGGTTCTGGCACTTGGTCATTAAGCAAAATGGGTAACTACAGTAAATAAACATTTGATACAGAGTGAAAAACACTGTAAAGATCACTGGTTGTTGCAATCACATTCGGATAAATTAACGTACATGTCCTATGCCTAACACTTTCTTTCCCATTTTGCTCCCTTGCAAAACAGAGGTTGCTTAAACAAACTATTTTTTCCTGAGCTCCTTTTTCCACAGCTCAGTGCTTCCCACAAAAATGCTAACCCTTACCAAGCTTAGCTTTGTTACCTTAATTAGTTGATTAGTACTCTTCAGCTCCCTGGCACTGCTGCCTGAAACTGACCAGATTTTAATCAATTTCACATTGAAGATTTTTGTTAATCAGGCACAGAAAATTCAGCTGTAAATGTACATATGTGTTTAAAATTGAATTTTTTATTATCATTTACTTGCAAAGAATCACTGCTTAAGGCAAGTCCCTACATGAGAACTATTTGTAAAGTTAAAAAAAGTACTTCCTGTTGTTTGGAAAATACACTTCTGTTCATGCATCTTAAAATTGTATGATCCCTTTGGGCAGTTAATCTTATTATATCAGGCTTGAAGTCAATTTTTGTTCAATACTTTTTCACAAGTGAAGTTACCAAAGCATTTGGCTTTTATGTCTCAAATCGAGAATTTGCAGCTGCTTCTGTTATGTTTTATTCTGTTCCTTTCTGCCCATCAAAATAGTTTTGAATTTTACTTTGTGATATTGGCTACTCCATCCAATATGTCCCTAACCCATTTTATGAGCATTTCTTCCTCTTCTTCACCCAAATATGAGAGTAAAGGATCCAGATTTAATTTGAATGTATTTCATTTGATATCTCTTTCAACTTTAATGGGCCATTGATGAAACCTGAGAAATCTTACTCAGAATGCACTCAGTTGGCCACCTTTATCTAGCTTGCAAATTAGCACTGTTAAATGCTTTGCTGAAGTCAAGATCTATTATGTCAACAGTATCACCATAATTTATAAAGGGACTTACTTCTTTTTTAAAATGATGTAATATTACCTCATTAATTCTTGATAGATCCAGGCTGATTTCTAGTAATCACTGCGTTTTTAACAGGCTTACAGAACAACGTCCGTATGGTTCCCTCTAGAATCTTGCCATAAAATATCTATGTCAGACTGACTGTAGTTTGCCCCCCCCCCTTTTAAGATAGAGACAATATTTGCATTCTTCCAGTGATTTCGTATTTCACCCCCTTTTCAGGATTTCTTAGAAATAATGGCAGAACATTAATTCTTCTAGAATCTGAAGATTTAAATTCGGTCAATCTAAAGTATTCCCCAACCAAGTTTCTATCAGTCTCAAGCTTCAGCTCTGCCTCTTCATCCTGCCATTATTCACATACCTTTGAAAGTGCTTTTTGTTGGGTGGAACCAACAAATCAAAATAGTAGCTGAGTAAGCTCAGCTTTTCTTCATTATTTGTTAGCATTTTGCTGTCTTCATTGAGCAGATGATAGTACTGATTCTTTTATTTTGGATATACATACCTACAAAAATTTTTTTTTTGATATTTACTGTTCTTACCATAACTCATTCTCAACTCTCACTTTCCTGACATCACACTGACAGGGTTACCTGTCCTGACTCTTACTTTGTGATCAGGCTTCTTTTCATTTTCAGTTTGTGTGCCTGGTGTGTTTTCAGATCTTCGGTAATGTTTTAGCTACAATTTCATGTAGGCTGATAGCAGTAAAATAGATTTAATTGTTTTAATGTTGTCAGATCAGACTTTTATCTAACCATAATGGCTATATGAGCCAATTTTGGCCTACTAGTTAAGACATCAAGTTAGAAAGCAGGAGATTGTACATTCAAGTCCCACCTTAGCCATGAAAGCCAGCTGGGGTGACTTTGGGCCTGTCATTGTCTCAACACAGCACACTTCTAAGGGTGGTTGTTGGGAAAATAGGAACGTGGGTTGAATATGTTTTCCACCTTGAGTTATTCCTAAAAATAATGAACACAGGATAGAAATAAATAAATAAAATCTATAGGTTATCCTCAATTTGTGACCATTCTGCAACCATTCAAAATGAAACAAGGTATTTACGATTCATGCCCAAAGTTAGAACCATTGGAGCCCTCCTATGATTGCATGATCAAAATTTGGGGGCTTGGCAGCCTGCCCACACTTTTGACCATAGGGAGGGGCTGCAATGCACCACCCACCTGGGTATTTGCCCTGCCTTGCTGAGCAGTGAGTAAAGCCAAAGCTTTAGCCACAAAGCTTTGCAAAAAGCAGCCGGAGATGTTGGGTCCTAAAAGGAGTCAAACAAACATCCAAGGAACAAAAGAGAGAAGCTATTTGCCAGAAAATGGAACAAAGCAAAATGAAGCAAGAAAAAACAGCCCAGCAGCAGGGGAAGAGCTCAACTAGATGAGGGCCCGAGTGCTGCATTCCAGTACTACAAAGGCTTCCAAACAAGCCTATGTGATTTGAAGCACCATTGAAGAAGCTTAGTGATCCATCCATTGGTGGCATTTTGTAAAAAATGAGGAAGCCCTGTTATGGGCTACGCCTCTGCTCCAATTGGCTGGCAGTCAAGACTGCAGATCGTTCCTAGCTCTTGCTAGGCATTGGGGAAATGAGCCTGCTGCATGCAAAGATGGCAGCTTTAGGACCAGCTTCCCAAAATCTTCTCCTTGCTTTTCTTCCTCAAACTCACATTTTTTCCAATAAAGAAATAGAAAAAAACTGAGGAGGCAGGGTTGTGGATTTCCCCCCCCCCCTCTCAATTAGATCTTGAAACTAATCTCCCCACCACTGCCCTCCAATTTTGATCCCCTTTGACCACTTAATTTACTAAATTTACTGCGTGCCTGGAAAGGAAGTGACAAAATCTGCAAGTTACTTACCGTGATGAGTGACTGGCAGGCTAAAGAAGAGAGGAAAAAGGTTTTTAATTTTTTTAAAGGGGGAAAGGAGTATAAAGGAACCAAAGAAACCCTTCTGGGGGTTGTTGGTTTGGAGAGGTGAAGAAAAATACTTTGCAAAGCTACCAAGAACGCAACACATGAAGCAAACGGACTCAGCAGAAGAGAGAGTCAGACAAGCAGCAAAAAGCTTTCCAAGGAAGGTTTCCAAACCCTTTGCTGCTTGCCTGACTCCCTTTATGAACCAGCTTATTCTGTGACTGTTTGCTGCATGTGCTGAATCATCCTTAACTTTGCAAACAACCTTCCACACAAACAACCACCAGAAGGATTTTCTTTGCTTCCTTTAACAGCTGGGCTGTTTTTGGCTTTGCAAAGCTTTTTTGTTGCTTGACTGACTCTTTTTTGGACTCAGCTGGGTGAGTCCCAAGGCACCCCATGCTCTGCTTAACAATCCACCTGGTGTTTAACAACCGCATCAGGGAGAGCAGGGAGTAGGCACCATTAAGGCCATTGCGCTTAACAACCTTCATCACTTATGACAGTAATGGGCAGGTTCCATTATGGTTGTAAGTCAAAAACTACCTATAATAATTTCTGAAAGTATCCACTGTATATATTTCTGAAAATTGCAGCTATATTTTTATAAGACACTATTATCTGGTAAAGTCTTTTTCAGCCTTCCTATATTTCCACCCTTTGGCAGAACAGGAACTTTCCACACATCATAGCTATGTATGTTCAGTTGAAAAGGCAGACCTTAATAAATAAAGTCGGGATGGATGGTGTGTAGCAGAAGCAAATTCATGATGAAGGGAGTAGTAGAGGTACCAGTGGAAATATTTGGAAAATATTTGTTTGGCAAAAATAATTTAAGGAATGGGGTGACTGTCATCCAGATTTTTGGGCATAATAGTGTAAAAAGAATCCTGCTGAATCAGACCACATTTAGTCCAGCATCCTTTTCCAGCAATGTCGTGTAAAATGTCTCTAAACCCTGTCTGGACATGCACCACTGATGCTTTGTAATAGTTCATATAATTTAGTTATATGAGAAAGAGAAAAAATTAGCCAGTGAGCTATCAGAGATGAAATGCTGCTTGAAGTTGGGTTTCCGTGTTAAGCAAACATCATGTATGTTTAGCTCAGTTGATGTGACATATACAATCTATATTGTATATTTACTTAATTTTAATTAAGTGTATTATATTGTTTACAGTTTTCTTATTGGCTCAAAGTCAGAAGCAGAAAGGTAAGTACCTGATTACTATTTGCATGATTCTACAGGTAGCTGGATTTGCTCTTGCAAAAACTCCTCAGATTGGCCTTATGTGTTTTTTGTTCTTTTCCTTGGAAATGAAGTTTGTCTTAAAACCCATGATCTTTGTGTAGAATATACCTTTCTCACTCATCAAATGCATACATTGTCAGAATAGGATAGTGTGTCTCTTATTCTGTGTTTTGCTCTGGAGTTAACACCAAGTATTGGGGTGAAAGGTTAGGATGTTATCTACTAGTGTGGCATGGAATGTTTGCAGAAAATTTAACAAAAGAACTGAAGTGTAGTTCTAAAAGATAGTTATAATCCTTTATTGATTAAATTGCACATTCTGTATTTCAAACCTTTTCTTGTCATTATATACTACAATTATAACAGAAACTCAGGAACTATTCTTGGAATCCACTCAAACATTGAACTCAGAATAAAGAAAAGTGCTGAATTAGAATTTGTTTCTAAAATTGATTGTGATTATGATTGTGTAGAAGAGTAGAACATCTTCCATAGGGAATACTTTAGTAAGCTTAAATACACTGTTTTTATTGTTCCTTATATACATGTATAGAAATTAATAGCCAGCAGAAATATAAAAATAAGCAGGTCTCTACTATTGTTCATTATCTAGATAGAAATTCTGCAATTTCATGAAAGATGTATTAATCTCATGTTATAGAGTAATCAACCAATACCAGGAGCTGGTTCAAAATGAAGCTAAATGTCCTGTGAAGATTTTTCATAATTCAAGTGGATCAATCCATGTTAGTCAACTTTCTCCTGGGAAGGATCTAGAAGTAAGTTATTTTTAAGTATTAGAGAATAACTTTGTACTCTCAAAAATATCACAGTTTCATTTAAGCCCTGTCTAAAAACATGCAAATTCACTTTTTATTAGTGACTTAATTACTTGACTTTTGCCTATTCTTTATCGATGAACTGCATTATTATCATCTGATGCTAGTATGTAACAAATTATGTACTCTATATTATCAACTAAATCATAATAGCAATAGCACTTGTATAAAGCTCCATAATGCTTTACAGCACTCTCTGAGCAGTTTCCAGTGTCAGCATATTGCCACCAACAGTCTCGGTCCTCATTTTACCGACCTCGGAAGGACTGAGCTGTAGTATGGTTAGAATGTGGTATGCAGGCTTACCTTGCTGACTGCTAACAGTTCAATACTCACCAGCTCAAGGCTGACTTCCATCCTTCCGAGGTCTAAGCACTATTGTTATTGCTATGGAAGGCAGAGTTAACCTTGAGCCAATCAGGATCAAACTCCTGGCTATGGGCAGAGTTAAACCTGCAATGCTGCATTCTAACAACTGCATCACCACGGCTCTAAATCATAAACTAATAATTTGCTTTCATGGAATACAAAAAGATGATACTATTATTTTTTTTCCCGTCCTTCAAGTGGGAAGAAGCAAAATGAAAGCATGGCTATCTACATCGATCTGAAGCTCATTCACAATAGGCCACTCCTACCAACATTGACAGGGCACGCCACTAGAATATGAATTGAGAGTAAATCCCAATTCTTACTAGCATTGATGATGATACCTAGTTTGGGTAATGAAATGTCTGCAAGAAAACAAGTTTAGAGAGCACCAAGGACCCTACATTTCAATCCTGAGTTACAAATATTCTCTTTTATTGGTTATTCACAATAAGCCACAATTTTTCAGAATTCCCAATTATTGTGGCGTGCAGATAAAGTCAGTCCTTTTTGAATTGTCTAGAAAAGGAATATAAAAAAATTGTCTGATGGTCATAGATCTGAATAGAATATTCAGAACAGAATATTCAACTTATGACTGTTTAGCAACCATCCAAAATTCCGATGGAACTGAACTTACTACTTGTATCTGAAGTTAATGATGCAGCACATTCCCATGGTCACATGAACAAAATTTGGCTTACCCTTAAGAGTGACACAGGGATGCTGCAGCATCTCCTGCCTTACACCCATCCTGTCCCATTAGTACGCTTGGGCCTATCCCTACCTGGCTGAATCCCTGCAGGCCTTGAGCCTGTCCCCACCCTACTGTAGGAAAGCCGTGGAGTGGTTCAGCCAGTTCTCCTTCTCCAAAGCAATTTGTGCAATATGTAAGTAGACTGAGCCATGATGAGGAGAGGATGGTTGGGGACCCAGCAGTAAGAAGCAGGTCCAAGGCCTGTGAGAATCCAGCAGGGTGGAAGACAGGTCCAAAGCCTGCAGGGACCCAATAGGGTAGGAGACAGGCCGAAAGCTTGTGTGGAGGTAGGAGCATAGAAATGGGACCCACTGGGATGGGAAACAGAGTACAGGATGCTTTAGGGCAGCGATTCTCAACCTGGGGGTCGCAACTCCTTTGGGGGTCAAAGGGCCATTTCACAGGGGTCGCCAAAGCCCTCTCTCGCCCCCCCCACGCCTTCACTCACCCTCTGCCTCTGTTGGATCGCCGTTCGCCATTCGCTTACCCCGCCCACTCCCAATCTATTGCTGCCTCCTGAGTCCCAGCTGATGGCTAGAGGGCAAAAAACTGTTTAAATTCTTGCCGCAGGGCTTCAAAGGGCTGCCCTACAGCTGATCAGTTTTAAAAGAAAACATGAGTAGACCTGTGCCTGCAAAAATAGAAAAAACAGCCCTTTCAACTTCAGCATAGGTTAATTACCACAAGATGATTAGATGGGCCTCCCGACTCTCAGCTGATTTGCTCTCAGCTGTTTTGTGCAGGCTCTTTTGCAAACTCTTGCTTTGCAAGCCCTTTGCTTGCTGCAAAAGAATGCTGGAGCAGACTTTTTTTCCCTAGCTAAAGCGAAACTGAAAGTAAAGCAGGGTCTTTGCTGCAACATGACAAAATGAGGCAGAGAGATTTCTTTTTCTTTTTCCTCACCAAAAAAAGTAGGTGCAAAACTGCAAACAATGGGAAATTTAGGGCAAAAAAGGAGAGTTCAAGATTTTAAAACACAAAAGAAAAAAAGCTCTATTTAACTAGGGAATTGTAATAATTGAGATACTATTAATTGTATATTGTGTTGAAAGCAGAAATGGTTAAGTTGTGGTTTGGAGGAATATATGGGGGAAATTATTTGGTTTATTATTATTGGTAAATATAATTAATTTGTAAGAAATTGGATTGCATGGAAATAATTGGAATATTCATGTTCATATTGATTAATATACAAAAAAGATAGTTATATAACCAATTGATTTATATTAAAATGTTGAATTTGTATTAAACAACTGTAATATTACATAATTAACCAATGTGAGGATGGATATAAAAATAGATGACAATGGGAAGGGGTATAATATAGAATAGAAGGGAAAAACTGAATTTGATTAAGATTAGAGATGAGGATGAAGGGTAATATTCGTTTTTTAAAAAAATAGATGAGGAATAAATATGGCAAAAAGGAAATATAGAAATTGTAAATTTAATTGAAATAACTAAACACTGTTTAAATTTGTGAACCGGCCAAATACTCTGTTCAAAGAAAATACATTGTATGTTTGTATGTGTGTTTCTAATTATTGCTATTTATTCATATTTGTTCTCTTGTATTCTTTAAAGTTTAACAATTCATTCTTTATCTTAATATCTTTATATTTGTTTGGGGTTGGTTTTCTTCCCTTTCATCTTTTTTATTGTACAGCAATCTTTCTCCTCAAACCTACCACCTCTCTCTTTTCTTTCCTTCTTACTTTCTCTCCCCACCTTCTTCTCCTCCCTACTTCCTCTTCCTTTCTCTTTCTCCTTCTCCTCCTCTCTTCCTCCCTCTCTTACCCTCACTCCTACCCTAATTTCCCTTCCCTTCCTTCATCCCTCTCTATTGCTGTATCCTTTTATGCATATGGACTACTCAGAGGGCTGAAAAAGTTATTTTTGACTGGTCCTCGCACTTTTGACCAGTCCTCGAATTTATGACTGTCCTCACATTTTATGTTTTTTGCCCTATCTTATCACCATGGTGAAGAGAAGCAGTTGTGAAATGAGTGACATGGTTGTTAAGAATGCTACACGGGCATAAATGTGAGGATGGTCATAAGTGTGATGACCAGTCAAAAGTGTGAGGACCTGTCAGAAATTTCTTTTTTCAGCCCTCTGAGTAGTCCCTATACACATAGCCATGGCCATCCGGTCACATGACCAGCTAGCCACGCCCACCCAGTCACATGACCTCCAAGCCACACCCACAAAATAAGCCATGCCCACAGAACTGGTAGTAAAAAATTTTAGAACCCACCTCTGGTTGGGGGTCACCACAACATGAGGAACTGTATTAAAGGGTCGCGGCATTAGGAAGGTTGAGAACCACTGCTTTAGGGGGAGATTCTGGGATGTTGGGGAGCTGCAGTGTGGGACTGAGCCTGCGCCAGGTTTCCCAGGGCTTCCCCCACCTTTAGAGGCACCCCATTCTCTGCTTAATAACCATAGTAGGAAGAACAGGGATTGTGGCTGTTAAGTGAGGCAATCATGTGGGTGCCTTGTTTAACAACTGCCATGACTTATGATCGTAATGGGCAAGCCATTACGATTTTAGATTATTGAGGTGAGGACTTGAGGAGAAACATACGTAAAGTTAAGGAAGTTGTTCACTTTCACTTTAATCTTCTTTCCTAATCTTTTATACTGTATGTACCTTAACAAATAAAAAAAGCATTTGCAAACATGAACATCATCTTCCTTAATAGAAAAAAAACTGAAGTGTTCATCTAGAAGAGAAAATTAATAAGTGATGGGAAAATAATGAAGATATCCCAGAATTCCCAAGCAACAACACTGGTTGGGGAATTCTGTGAGTTGAAGCCCACACATCTTAATATAGCCCATGTTCTTGGGGTTAGGGTTTGGGTTGATTAAAATAATTGGGATAGTTTTAAAGATGAAAAGACGAGCTGGGTGGATTCTTTTTATTTTTTCTTTTAGCAACTTCGGAAAACAAGTTCATATTCAATTTTTGATAAAAATAATAATATGACAACCTGTATCTTAACTCATTTAATATCATCAGATCCATTATTAAATGTTTCAGAATTGAATTAATTGCATAGAATTAAGCTCTGGGCTCAAAGTTTAAATGATGACAAAATGTGAGATGAAAGTGTTTTGCAGTATGGAGACATGTTTCTTGGTTTGACTGGTTTGATTAAAAATAACTTATTCTGAAAAAATTAGCTCTTTTTAGGAATATAATAAACAGCTCAGGAAAACTTTCTACTAATAATGCTTATTCCCATTCCTGAGAAAATACAAATATGCTGATTTTGACTGGCATATCAATTTCCATATTTGTTTGTAAGTATTACCTCCGTAGATTTCTTGTGACTTTAAGAGTGTATGCTTGCTTTTAGCAGACTGAGGGTGTGGCAGGTTATATTCAGTCTTCAGTATTGGGAAAAGGTGTGAAACACAGACCGCCTCCCATCAAGCTACCTTCAAGTTCAGCCAGCAGTTCTTCAGGTAAATATCATTTCAAAGCACTTTCCTTTGTGTTGAGAAGATATTTGTGGAATAAATTGTGCTTTACTTGTTTAGATTTGTTAGTGAATCTTTTAGGTAATGGGAACATATATTAATAATTTTATTGATAAGAAAAGCATGGGCAACTGCAAGCAAGTTACTCAGAGCACATTCCCTTGCATAATAATAATAATATGCCTTCTCCAATATCCTGTCACACACCTGCTAGATGAGCAGACTGGAAACTAGGTAAACAGGACTTCGTAACAGCCTTCCAGAGAGCTGTGGCAGACAATTTCTCACAGTAGTAACATTGCTTGGAAGGAGGGGAAAAAGACATACCGTATATACTCGAGTATAAGCCGACCCGAATATAAGCCGAGGCCCCCCAATTTTACCACAAAAACTGGGAAAACTCATTGACTCGAGTATAAGCCAGGGATGGGAAATGCAGCGGCTACTGGTAAATTTCAAAATAAAAAAAGACTGGTCAAAAGTGCGAGGACCTGTCAGAAATCACTTTTTTCAGCCCTCTGGGTAGTCCTTTTGTGCATATGGACTACTCAGAGGGCTGGAAAAGTAATTTTTGACTGGTCCTCGCACTTGTGACCAGTCCTCGAACTTACGTCTGTCCTCACATTTTATGTTTTTGCCCTATCTTGTCACCATTTCTCTCTCCCCCTCTCTTTCTCATTCTTTCTCTCTCCCCCTCTTTCTCTCTCTCTCCCCCACTCTCTCTCTCATTCTCTTTCTCCCCCCTTTCTCTCTCTCTCCCCTCTTTCTCTGTCTCACTCCCACTCTCTCTCTCTCATTCTCTCTTTCATTCTTTGTCTCTTTCTGTGTCTCAGCCCTCGCCACCCCTGATTTCAAGCCCCATAATGCTCAGCCTGCCTAAAGAATGACGCCCTCTGTAGATTCACCCGCCCAACTCCAGTGCCCCTATTCCCCAGCCAACTTGATGTCACTCACTGTTAGAGCCAGGAGCCGCACATTTTGAAGCTCATTCTGCCCTTCTCAAGCCCCCAATGCTTTGAGTTTCCCTCCACCACCCAAGCAAACATCGGAGCCTTCTCTTGCAGAAGCAGAATCCAGCAGAGAAATGGAATAACGAGGGGGGGAATGGGAAGGAGAAGGGGTAATTAGCAGAATCCAGGCACAGAAATGGAAAACGGGGTAGGGGGAATGGGAATGGAGAGGAGAAGGTGTAAGAAGACGTTTCTTTAGATCACTGACACTCCCAACAATGAGTTTGGTGGAGATGTAAGGAAATGTCTTCCAGCTCTTCAAGATTGACTTTAAGCCGACAGCAAAAGTAGTGGGGGGCAACAGGGGTGTGTGTGTTTATGTATGTCCCTCCCTCCGCAAGAACTTGGAGGCAGACGTTGCTCCTCTGAGGAAAAGCGGAGGCAGCGAAGCCCTGGCTGTCACCTGGGAGAGGAGGAGGGCATGCTGGGAAGCTCCCTTCCCCACAGCCCTGCGAAGCTTGCCTGCCTTCCACGTGGCCCGGTTCGGGGGCGTGGCCAGCCACCAATTGCTACCAGTACGGCGAACTCACCTCAATCTCCGCTACCTACTCACCCAAGCCGGTCCAAAGCGGGAGCATTTCACCCCTGCCTCCCTGCAACCCCTAAAGCCAAAAAGGGGCACGGGGGAGGGGCACCGCACCTCCCCCACACCCCATTTTGGCTTTAGCAAGCCTCTCTGCAACCCCGGGAGCCAAAACGGTTGCAGGGAAAAAGGCTTTTTTTTTTCGTGACTCGAATATAAGCCGAGGGGGCTTTTTTCAGCCTGAAAAACGTGCTGAAAAACTCGGCTTATATTCGAGTATATACGGTATTCAGTTTCCTTCCAGTAGGAATAGTGAAACTGCAATCTGAAGAAGTTACTTATGTTCCAAACAAGTTCAAAAAAGTGAGGCGGTGTGCATCCTTTTTATAAGCAAATATTGGACTGCATAACTAATGTGTACTGTAGCAAAACTGGGGAAACAACTTTAGAAAATGAAATACTCTTTCTGATGTTGGTTCACAGAACAAATCCATCTATTAATTATGCTTTTCAGGTAATATTTTTAGTCCACAGCAGTCAAGCAGTCATCTCAAATCCCCAACTCCTCCTCCTCCTCCTCCTTCTTCTGCTCTTCCTCCTCCTAAGCCTCCCTGTGTGTCTCGGAAGCAGTCTCTGGATCTGAACCAATTGAGCATGCTTTCTTCAGCTTCTGTGTCTCCTGCAAGTGCTTCACAAAGTGAGTCCCGCCCTAAATTCTCCATTAAATCTTCATAGGCTTCTCATGATAAACTTCCTAACCAGCCGATCTGAAGAAACTAAATATCACATGTCCTAAATTGTGTATTAATTGTGCAGCACAAAGCAGGCCTCTTGTTCACTGTATGTACTTTGTTTGCTGTAACTGTATTTGGTTCTTCTGTATAATTATATATGTATGCACCCTCTGTGTATACGTTTTGATTCATTTTATGCAACCAACTTAGGTCTGTCTTTCATACAGCCTGATAATTAATGTAATCATAGAAGTTTCCAAAATACATATCTTTTTTCACTATGTCAACAGTAGCTCATTAAGACCAATTTAATTTGCATATTTTAAGAAAGTAAAACTATTTGAATGTCATTAATTATGGTGTAATTGTATCTCTATATGTGTATATAACATGATCAAGTCCCAATATGGTAATAAAATAAAGTTTATAAGTTGATTTTTTAAAAACACTCCTATACTGTTTTACAAATCATTGCTGATATCAAAATCATTACAAATCAAAAATATAAGAATAATTTCAGGATATTAGTGCAGTTTCTTAAATATCTTCAGAATTGATAGAAAGCTGGTTTGGATTTTTCAGCAGCATCAGTTTGATAAATCTCACAATAAAAATAACAGCTGTGAGTTTTTAACCACCCTTTGAAATATATGGGAGGTGGGGAAGGATCCCTTAGAGCAGGACTGACAAACTTGCGGTTCGTGGACTGGATGCGTCATGTGCTGGCCACACCCACGCCCACGCCCGGTTTAGCAAAGGGGAAAAAAGTTGCGATATGTCACTTGATGCCACTGTGACACTGCAAGTTTAACACCCCTGCCTTAGAGTATTTTTTAGACATTTGTCTATTCAGTTCTTTGTCTGCTGCATAATGTAGTCCTGTGATTTGCATGTTGCATAATCTAAAATTGTCAGAAGGAGGCTTAACAGATGTCATTTTTATGCCTTCCAGTTTTGCACAAAGAAACATAAAAGGAGCTTTGATAAGTTTTCCCAACTATCTGATTCACCTAATTTTCATTCCACTCCTTATATACTGCTGGGAAATCCCAAAGACTAGATTGAAAGTCAAAATAATTTCCTGGAAGAAGGCAATGGCAAGAAAATTACATGGGCACATCCACATATTCATGAGGAACCAAACTCAACTTGTAGGAGTGTTCATTTTTCTAGATGTATAAGTGTTGTTATATACTTGGCCCTCAGCTTTTAGACATTCAAATTTCTTTCTTTTCTTTCTGCAAAACATGGATGCTTTAAAAAAAAGGAACAAAATTAAAATAGCTTTAGAACATTTGGATTGCCTTAATTCCATTGATGATATTGCTTCATGCCAATTTTACATTTTAAATGCAATCATTAATTGTTGCTTTCTTTCTGTCTGCAAGTTAAGGAAACCAGTGATGGATAATTATTTGTATTTTCTTTTTCACTGTCCAGATTTTTATTCAAGCTGCTTTTCTAATGTTACATTATTGTGCAGATGTTAGAAGATTTATACGTTACAATGTTAGATGATTCATTTATTGTTTATAGCATTTTAATACTTTAAATACTGAAATTGACATGAGATAGTTAATAGCAAAGGAGTGATGTAAATGTGTCAACAATGTTAGAATGATTTAATGGAATAAATAGAACTGGAGTTGCAGATTAAGCATAGTGATATTTTTGTGCCATATGCTTCATTCATCAGAAACAGCAATTATTAACAGAATTGGCTGGGTTGGTGGTGGTGTTTTAAAGTGGAGTAAAATATCAAGCTAAGTAAGAGTCCACTAACCTTAGTTTTAAAAAAGGACTGGCCTTTTATAACAAACGAGTGCTTTTTATTTTTCTCAATGAGCAGGGTCTGGAACTCCTAAGCCAGCTACTCCTACTCCAACCAACACCCTTTCATCGACCCCACACCCTGCTGATGCTCAGAGCTCAACTCTGATTACCCATTCTGCTACCCTTACACCCCAAGATTCAGGCTTCACCCCTCAGCCCACTTTGCTTACCCCGTTTGCTCAGCAGCAAATGTCTCTGGGCCAGGCATTGCCTGTAATGACCATTCCTCTTTCCACCATGGTAACTTCCGTTACTACAGGAACATCTTCCAACCAGGTCATGACAAACACTGCAGGAGTTAACTTCATCAATGTAGTGGGCTCTGTATGGTAAGTTAGTTATTTTATAGTTTATAGTTACTTTCCACCATGTTCCATGTTGCTGTGAGCCAACTGATGAGTGATGAACTTGAGATGGGTTAACCAATTAATGAAATTTAACATATTTTAGTGCATTTATTTCATTCCATGTT
The DNA here is from genome assembly GCA_012654045.1 of Ptyas mucosa. Taxonomy (NCBI): domain Eukaryota; kingdom Metazoa; phylum Chordata; class Lepidosauria; order Squamata; family Colubridae; genus Ptyas; species Ptyas mucosa. Next base: position 6,467,664 of record WNWU01000064.1, on the reverse strand, counting down.
CTTAAACATTAGTTGATCATAATTATGTGAACATACAAAAAGTAAACTTTTAGAGCAAGTTTTAAAAACCTGGTTGAGATTAGTATTTTTATTATTGTATTATTTCTGTGTGTGGGTAATCTGTCCTCCATTCTTACCATCATGGAGTTAGAATTAAGAATAAAGAGAGCATCTGGCATTCTATTCATTCCTTGAATACTGTTCACATGTTATGTTGTTTAGATACGTTCTAGGTAGCTTCGGGATGGAATATGAGGACCTATAGATATGAATAAATTTTATTCAAGTGAAACAAAATATTTTGTTGTAATTTGATTAGTAAAACTGCATATTATTTCATACCATGTTAGTCTAATTCTTACCTATTCCTTTTGTACAGTGGAACACAAACATTAATGAGTGGTTCAAATCCCATGTTGGGGGGTAGTACTGGTGCAGTCCCCCCTGCAGGTATAAACCTGAGTAATATTTTACCTTCAGGAAATCTGATGCCAAATGCACTCCCTGCTGCAATGCAGCATACCTCTCAGCCAGGTCAGTATGAAAATCGGACATGCTGAAATGGGATGGTGATAATGATGATACCTATTAAAAATTCAACTTGGGAAAAGAAACTAGAAGGTTACTAACTAGTAAATTGCATAGTATATAGTGATGGGCATTTTGGACTTGATTTACAATTAAAGCCATCTTAACTATTGCCCTAGGTTGCAATCCTCTAGAGCCGTGATGGCGAACCTATGGCACACATGCTGGAAGCCATCTCTCCAGGCACACCAGCCATCTCTCCGGGCACTGTTGCTCTTTTGGGTTCCGGTGCGCACGTGCGCTGGCCAGCTGGTCTTTGCCTGTGCGGGAGCACCAGAAACTGGAACGTAAGCTTCCCGGCACGTGCATGTGTGCCAGGGAGCTGCTCTTCAGTTTCTGGTGCTCCACCGCGCGCATGCTGGGGAGCTCCTCTTCAGGTTTCTGGTGTCAATCCCCCCCCCCGCATGCATTCTCCCATTTCGGCACTTGGTGCCAAAAAGGTTCGCCAACACTGTTCTAGAGTTTTAAGTTTTGTAAGCATACGCAACTGAATTTTCTAATCAGTGACACAGACCCAGACAAATTCCAGGATTCTTTCTATGGAATACTGTAGCTTCTGGTAACTCTACTTTCTTCTCAGTCATCTGTTGATATTTATATGATGGCACTGATTTTCCAAATAACCTCCTGTTAATCAAGTTTTTGATTTAAAATTAAAATTATGTAAGCATTTTAACTTGCTACATTGGTTTCATAATTTTAGCATTTTGCAGAATATTTTATCTGCTATTATGCTTTCAGTTTGTGCTCTATTTTTAATCAGTTATTTTATGTGCACTGTATTTAGGATTTGTAAGCAGTTCTTGTGAAGTAATATAAATATAATAAGCTAATTCTGTTCCATTTCATGTATATGCCTTCTACCCTGACATGGCAGTAGAGAAACAGTACTCTGAAAGCTTGAATCATTGCTAGGATTTAAGTATTAAGGTGTTTTAATTCAGTTTACTGAAACAAGATACATTGTACAGTTTCAGTGCAAATTAACTCTACTTAAATTTTAAAGCTCATATAATTTTTATGAGTTTTAAATACTAAAATATTCCAAATTTTAAAGCTGAGCTTTAAAGTTGGAATATTTTAGTATTTAAAACTCACTAATTTTTTTCTTTCTCATTAGAGGAGGTATTTTGGAAAAAAATAGTTGCTTCTGTTGAAATGACCAAAATAGCTTTTGTCAATATTAATGGTTAGTTACATTGTTCGCTTCCACTTCAGATGTAATTAAAAGGAAGAAAAACCACAACATTTTCTTACCTAAATTAATCTCAGCAGGTGTCCCTTTTGGTTTAAAAAATGCTCCAGGCCTTCGCCCATTGAATCTTCTACAGGTATGATAATACATTTGGGCCTGTTTTTCTGTATGATTTCTCAAGACATTGAGTGAGGAAATTACCGGTAGATGTAAATACAAAAACCCTTATGTCCATTGACTAACTAGTAAAATATATTATCCTGTCAAAAATATAGAAGGATATATGTTTCTCTTGATATGAGGTTGGAAAAAATGTGAAAATAAAAATTTTTCATTGCAAAACATTGAGGCAAGGAAATTGTGGATCTGGAAAGCCAGTTCTCTATTTCAATTCTGAAAAAATGTGGAAATTTTGCAATTGAGTTAGGGGACTATCCCTCTGCCTTATTATCTCATTGCTCTTATTATTTTTAATTAATTAGTTCAAATTTATTGACTGGTCAAAGCTAGTGACTCCAATGTTGGGATTCTCACTGAATTATCCATGCTTTTGTTATATCCTGACTTGGTAACTACCTTGCTTTCTATATGGGCTTACCCTTGAAATTTGTCTAGAAGCAAGCTTAAATATATAGCTGCTGATTTGTACATAATGTTGGCAATGCTGTTAATATTTATAATGGCTTTGGAGTTTCATTATTAGATGGACTGTCTAACTGATACTATTTTATTTGGACATGAGGATTGGGCTCTTAAAATTTTCCTACTTTCTGAGATACAACTTTCTGGACACACAGAAAATGCTATCTCCTGTATTGGTCTCAAGCTATGACATGTGCTTCCTTCAGAACCACACTCAGACTTAACTCTGCTTTCAGAAAATATTGAAACACATTCCTCCTTTGATGTGTATTTTCAGTTTGAGTTAAATAATTGCCTTTAACTGTTTTTATAAAATTGTGTTTGTTACTTTTAGTGCCCTGTAAGCAAAAAGATGGACCATAAACAAAGTACTGCTATTTCACAAAGAAAAGTTGATGAGCTAGGTCTGTGGGACATCCAACAAACTAGCTTAAAAGCTCTGCTCACTTGTGCCTCTTACTCCTCCTTCCAGCTGTGACAGAGATTCCAGGCTTTGATCTAGTTGGAAATAAATACATATGTTTTACCTAATGGGGAATAGAATTAGTTGATGTAGGCAATATGAATTCTATGCACATGTACATCTATTGTTGCATAAAATGATACTTGCTGTGGAAAAGTACTTTGGTCACTTTGTTTTAGGCTTCATTTTTACTGTGATTTTACTCTGTGTAAAATCTTTTAGTCCCAATTTTCTTGACGTGGAAAAGGACTAAGGACACTGGGTGGTCACAGTTATGAATTCTAAATTCTATATATTTGTGTGCATCACAAATAAAATATGCAACTCTCCCAAGATATGCAACTCTCCTAATTCCTCTCTAAACTTTAACAGCTTGCAGGTGGCTCACTGATATTCAATCCTCTCCAGCAGCAGCAACAGCAACAACAACTCTCCCAGTTTTCATCTCAGCAGCTTACAACTTCTAGTCCTCAGCTACAGGGAGATCAGGTAGGCATACCCATTAAGAATAATATAATAAACAATAATCCATGCTGTCTCATATGTTTGTATGTACCGTGTTTCCCCTAAAATAAGACCCATCCCAAAAAGAAGCCCTATCATATTTTTGAACGCATGTGCTCAAATTAAGCCCTACCCCCAAAATTAGCCAGGGTGCAGAGGGTGAGACGAGGTAAAAATTAAGCTAGGGTTAAAGCTAGGGGGGTGGAGCTGCCCTATTTACCAGGCCTCGCACATCCTGACACTTGCCTTACCTTCTTCTGTGGCTGCTTGCCGCTGCTCACACGCATCGCCACCGGCCTCCATTTCACCTGTTATTGGCTGCAGAGAGCTTTCCAGAAGGCATATGTAGCTGATAAAAGAGCTCCGGATTGATCTGGAGCTCTGTTATCAGCTGCAGAGGGCTTTCCAGAAGGCATTTTAAGACGAAACGGAAGCCAGGGGGCCCCACGTGCATCAATCTAGAGCCCATTTCTCAGCTGCAGAGGGCTTTCCGGAAGACTCTGATGGTGAAACTGAGGCTGGGGGGTGACATGTGCGTGCGGTGGCAAGCGGCTGCAGAAGAAGTGAGCCGGCAGCAGGCTCCTGTCAGGTGGGGCTGTCGGTGCCGCCACCACGAGGTGAGTTAATAATTAGACCCACCCAAAAAGAAGCCCTAGTTATTTTTTCGGGGATCAAAAGAAAATAAGACCTGGTCTTATTTTCAGGGAAACAAGGTAGATATCAAAATAACTCCTTTAATTTATGTTGATAGTATCACTGGGGAGTTAATCTCCACAATACAATGGAGCTGTCTTCAAAGAAAAGCTATTGTGTACGTGTGAAAGTTTCTGTAATGACTGGAATTCTGATAATGCAATTTCAATTCACATGGAATGTTGACTGCCACAGGGAACCTTCCCATACCTGCAGTTATATTGTCTCCTTAGACAAGCAGCTGTTTTCTGACATACTGATATCACAACGTTCCATAGAAGGAAGGGTTGTATAACATTGCTCATATGTTCAGTTGAACATGCAGTAGCATTTAACAACAGCATTTATGCTTACATAACGCACCATAGTGCTTTACAGTACTCTCTGGGTGGTTTACAATATAAAAGCATTATTTGCATATTGCTTCCACAATCTTTCTCCTCATTTTATTGACCTCAGAAGGATGGAAGGCTGAATCAACCCTTGAGCCAACCCCCGCCAGGATTGAACTCCAGGCTGTGGGCAGAGTTTGCCTGCAAAACTGCATTTTAACCATTGCGCCACCAGGGTATGAGACTAAGATGGCATTGATCAAGCTCTTGGCTGACTTCTGGTGTGGGCAGGATGGGGGTAGTAATCCATCCTGATTGTTGATCTCTCAGCAGCTTTTTGATACCATTTAGATAATCTTGCAAGTTTGATAATACAAATCTCCAATCTCCCACTGTCTCTTTTGCAGCTTGAGAAATAAAGAAGTTCCTTTCTGTGTTTCTTTCTCTGCCCATTATGCAGCTGTGGGCTATGCCTTCTCTTATCTGATTTTCCCTAGGCAGCATCTCTCCCCTCAATCTCCCAAAATCAGTCCCACATACCATTACAGATTGACTTTGAAGAGCATTCAGAAACTGCAGCTGCTGTAGAATGCATGGATAGTTAATGGTACTGGTTTGTTCCTTACATGTAACATCACTACTTCATGAGCTATGTTAGTATGCTTCCAAGTGCAATTCAAGTTGCTGGTTGTCATCTTCAAAGCTCTTCATGGCTTGGGGCTGAGTTACTTAAGAGTCTACCTCTTCTAGTTGTTTCTTCCTGTCCCATCAGTCATACAAGATAGCATGTTCCCAATCCTGTTTGCTAAGGAATCCAGGCTTATGGGGCCCAGAAGATAAGCTTTTTTTTGCCATAGTGCACTCTGGAACATTCTCCCTCCAGGATTATGTTGGCCCTAAATTTGCTTGCATGTTGTAAACCCCTAAAGACATCGCGGCGTGCTTCGGCTTAGAACATTAAGCAAGTGAAGAGGCCTGTCTTTTGGCCGTATGGATGATAACTTTTTTTTGCTTCTGTGTATTGTAACTTTTTATATGTATTTGTTTTATTTTTATTATTGTTTGTGGCCCAGAGTTTTTGAGATGGGTAGTAATATAAATTAATTGAACAAATGGCTTTGTTCAATTGAGACTTTCATTAAGTTACCAACCTAACTCATACCCTTGCCATAGGAAGCATTCCCTTTACTGGAACGGCAAAATACTTGCCAGTTTTGCCACACATTAGAATTTTATTAAACGTCTAAGTTTGTTGATTTTTCAGGAAATATTTTTGTATCGAGCTTGAGGGAGGGAGGGAGGGAGGAAGCAGAAAAGAATTGTATTAAGAAATTGGAAAAATGATATTATTCCAGATGTCAAGGAATGGTTGTCAGAAATATGTAATTTATCTGTTTGGGGAAGGCAATATTCTTTACTAATCAAAGGATGCAGCAGTATGTTTCACTATAGCAAAATGGCAGAGATTCTGTATTATCTTAAGTAATAATAATCAATATTTTCATTGTTTATTTTATAGTAGTAATTTCATTGCTATATCAGTGACTTGATAAATATAAAATTTAAGATTTTTTTCTTTTTTTCTTAGTTTGTATTTTTAGTTTGTACTTTTAATTTTTTTTAAAAATCTTCTTGATGTTGTGGTTAAGGTGCTGGTCCAGAAACCTGGGGACTATGACTTCTAGGGCTCCCTTAGGCATAAAATCCATTTGGATGATTTGGGGCCAGTTACTCTCTTTCTGCCCAACCCATTTCAGAGTGTTGTTGTGGGGAAAATAGTATGCAGGAATATGTTGTTTTTCTCTGGGGCAGTTGTGATTAGGTTTTGGAGAACATTGTCATTAATTTGTTGCCACAGTTGGAACATCTGATTGCATTTTGGTGTGCTGAAGTTATCCCAGGTCATAGGGGCTTATTAGAACAGAGTTCACCCTAAGCATCTGGTAGACCTGGCTGGTTTCCAGAAATAGTTTGAGGTGTTCTATGAGTATCTAATCAGCAGTCCAGCTGAGAGCTTGGTCACAGCCTGGAATAGGTGTCAGAGATTTAGATTGCCACTAAGTGGCTTCTTCCTGTACGCCGATATCAGTGTGCACCTTGATTTTATGAGGAAATCCAGGAGATGAAGCATCAGAAGAAACATATAGTGTCCTTGGAGGAAGATGAAGACTGAAATTGACCAAGCATGAATAAGAACCCACATTAGGAATTATATTGTGGTGATAAGGATGGTGAAATTGCATGATTTCTTTATCCTTATTCTGCTATTCTGCTGATAGCTCCTTACCGGCTCTATTTAACCCTGTCGCTATTTGGGAGGAATGAATCAGTAGGATCATGTGGAGGCCCATTATGAGAAATGTTTCTGCTATATGGCAGATAAAGTTGCTCCAAAACGACAACTCAACAGTTGCCAAGGCTGGAGCTTGCAAGTTTAACTAGAGTTAAACTTTAGAGTCTGTGACGACTTTTTTTTTGCATAAAGTTTTTTATTTTTTAATATGTCAAAGTTTCATTTTCAATTAAACAGTGTATTGTCTGCGTATAAATAGTTTGAAAGATAGTAGTCATGATGTTTACAACAATATTCATTACACTGATATTAATTCTATAATAAAATAATATTTACCTCTATTTTAACAAATCTCCCTTATTTCATTAATCTTTTTCTTATATTTCCATGTTTCTAACTTCTGTTTTTGTTATCTAACCATTGATAAAATAAATCCCATATCATAAAATATTCAGTTTGTTCCTTTTCCTTAATTACAAGTGTTAATCTATTCATTTCTGCACATTCTAATATTTTTATCACATTTTCATCTGTAGGGATCTCTTCACTTTTCCACTGTTGTGCAAATACAATTTTGGCTGCAGTTAATACATGCAGGATCAAATATGCATTAGGGTCTGTGACTTCTAAGAAGTGGACAGAGTTCTCTAGTGTGGGAGTTCATCCACCTGTTTGATCCAAGTCACTCATGCTTGGTTTAAGGCCACGCAGGAGATGATTTGTGATTGTAAGTGATATCCACCTTCTTAGAAGAATCCATTACTCTACCCAATGATCCTGGATATTTCCATTCAGATTTCACCCTCCATTTTCTGGGGAAGTTGGTGCAGACAATGGTTTGGCTCCAGCTCTAGATTATCCTGGAGGAAATTAATTATCTGGATCTGTTTCAGTTTAGCTTTAGGCATATATTGGAGGGGGATTATTTCTGACTAAGGGTTAACTTTAGTACCTTCTAGAACTATGTTCTGCATTGTTGCAGCCTCATTAGTATTAATACACAGATGACAAACTGAACTACAGTTATAAGTCAAGAACCTCTGTTTGAGGTATGTTTATAAACGAAGAATTCATGGTGTATATACTTAAGTATGCTTTCCATCAGAGTTAATAAAATAAAGTTTCTGCTATAAAGTGGTAAAATCACTAAAAAGTATTACTGAAGCTGTCTCGTTTACAAAATCTTGTTTTCAGTGAAACTCACTATGTATCAAACTAAGAAATGCTTTGAAATGTATTTCTTCCTAAAGGAAAATAAATAAACTAACTATACAGATCATAAATATGTTTTGATATATCAACTTTTTTGCTAGGGTTCTGAGGAAGAGCCCCCAAACCAAGATCAATCCTTATCTGCTCAGCAAACTGCTGTTGTTAACTTGACTGGAGTAGGGAACTTTATCCAACCTCAGGCAGCAGGTACGTGTATTGAAGAACCAGCTTTATGGAGTGTTCCTGTGCAAATTCATTTTTAAAATCGTGTTTCCTACTATGGGAGTATTCTAGCAGTAAATATACAACTCTGAACACGTATGTTCCTGCCCTTTGGAACAAACTGCCCCCGGAAATACGCAAGATCTCCGACCTTCGTGTGTTTTGCTGTGCCCTTAAGACCCTGCTGTTCCGTCAGGCAGGGCTATCTATGTAAATTGATTTTAAATTGGGTGTCTTAAATTTTGGGTTTTAAATTTGGGCCGAAATATATAATACTTTTAATTACTTTTAAATTACTGTTTGTACTTTGTGTTTTTAACTGGCTGTACACTGCCCCAAGTCCTTCAGGAGAAGAGCAGTATATGAATTTAATAATAATAATAATAATAATAATAATAATAATAATAATAATAATAATATGATGTCCTTATATGAATTTTCTTTTTAATCAAATACTGTGTTGTTCAATATATACACTTTATTAAAACACTTAAGAATTAAATAAATGAGTACATTTGTTTTATCTATGAACAAACAAAAAGTCAGACTTCCAGATTTCCAGGTTTAATGTTTTCACTGGTTTCATATAGAACCAATCAGAACCAAACAAGGGCTGGAAGGGAACTTGGAAGTGTTTTAGTCCAGCCCCTTGTCCATGGCAGGAGACCTTATATCATCCTGGACAAATGGTTGTCCAATCCTTTCTTTAAAACTTCCCATGATGGTGCACCCACAACTCTGGGATGCATGGCACAACATAGGAGAACAAACCCATCAGGACAAGATTCAGCAGTCCATCTGCATTTAAAAGACAAAGGCCACTCTTTTGAAGACAATAAAGTCCACATTTTGGACTGCTGGTTTGAAAAAGGGGTCAAAGAGGCCATCTATGTCAAAATTTAACAGCCCTTCCTCAACAGAGCAGGGATATGACACCATCTATCTCCAGTCTACAATATAGTCCTTTTGAGAAGTTCCAAGAAGGCTTCACACCCATTTACACTACTCCAGTGACTCCGATGACACATAAACCTCCAAGCGGCCTCAACAACTCTCTAAAAGAATGCAAATGAACAGCTGTCTGCAAGGAGTATAAATCTTCCCCACCATCTAGTCAGCGCTGAAGAAGCTTCTTGGATGAGAAGTGAAACATCTTCAAAGAAAAACAAGGAAGTCTAGTTGCACTCTAGTTGAAAAAGCACCTTTGGGACAACCATGACCTAGATGAATGACAATAATACAATTAATTTACATTTGGTGTAGGTAAAGTTTGGGTCCTCTATGGCAATGAATACATTATGTGTCCCATAATTTGCAAATCACTATGGTGCTAGTCTCCGTTTCTATTACTATGTTATTCTTCTTATTAAAAAAAATTAAATATAGATGAGCTATGTGCTTAAACAGTAGAATTACCATAACAGAGACAAAACAGTTTGGTTGAATTTCACATATTCCTATGGCTAGTAAAAACTAGATATGGCATTTAAGAGTATTTTAATATACCTCGATATCCATATCATTTAATAACTATTTCAGATAAACATTACACAGAGAAAATCCAGGCATTCTCTGTATTATAGTTTTTAATATTGAAGTATTTATTTCATTCTTTTGGTGATAAAAATGAAATCAAAGTTAATAAATTAATGAAATTAAAAATAAATGAAATTTTGAAAAATAAAACATTTTTTCTTTTTTTCTTGGCAATCATTACAGGTCTTTCCCCATCAAATGGTTATGGCGGTAGCAGCATAAGCAACTCTACTACATCATCATCATCTAGGTACCCAGCCAAAAAGTAAAAAGAAAAAAAAAAGCTTCACTGGTATCAGAATCCTGAAACTTGCATTTGAGAGATATGTATGTATTCAATAATCATCTTTTTAAAAAAATGTTTTTTCATGAAGCTGAATTTGTAGCTACACTGAGACATAGCAATCAGCTGAAATTTGTAAAAAAAAACTATACTGTTTTTTAAGATGAAATTATTTATCTGGAAATGTTACATAAATTTCAAGATTAAATGATATCGTGAAATAATGGAACTTCATAAATGTAAGATGTTTATTAAGGGTAATGGTTTTATGAGCAAATAGTAAATACACCTCTTACTAATTATACATTTTTGGTTATTTTATCCATTAGTTTCTGTACTTCTTTATGTCGTGCTTTTGCCCGACTGATACAGTCTTGAAGCTTTGCTTCTGTTATTGTGCTTCCACCTTAAAAAGAAACAGAAAACAAGGATACAATGTATTTAATACTGTCTGAGCTTTTAAATTGCCCATTAAATTACATCCATATATTTGTGATTAACCAAATGTTTTTAGTAGAATTAACCAACAAGACATTCTCATGATTGAAAAATTCCCTTTTTATCACCGTGTAATCCCTTAATTTGGTATAGAGTCAGGGTGACTGGATGGATCTAAGTGTTTACTGGCCAGATGCCTTTCCTGATGTCACATGTAGTTTGAGTTTTTTCTTTGCACTTGAGGAGAGAAACATCTGCCGCTACCTAGGATTGAACTCTTAACCTTCCAGGTGGGAAGCATCTTCACCACTAGGTCACTACGCCACTCAATGTTCATGATTGAAACACATCCCATAATTTCTGTAGTGCAGAAATGGAAAATGCAGTATCACAGATACTCTCGAATGGCACCTACAAAATTAAAATTAAATTAGAACATTTGGGAAATATTAATTCTTAACAATTTAGTATTAATACCTGGTTTATGAACAGAACACAGTTTGTCATCTTCGATAGTCACAATAGTTAAAGTCCCAGATGCCAAGTCTTCTTCTTCTGCTGTTGGGTCAACTACCATTAGTGTGCTGTTGAAGATATATGCACATATGTGCCAAAATTTAACTTTTCTGAGATTTTTTTAATCCATAACAATTATATATATTTACTGTTCAATTAGACAATACAGTGCATGTAACAGCAACATTAAAAAGCACCATCAGGTTTCTTTGTTCAGTTATGTACTTTCCAGATCACCTGGATTATTATTGCTAGCATAAGCATCAATGCTGAAGCCATTTTCAATTTAATTCAAAGACTTCTAAAGAAATTAATTTAAAAGACATATTGTTAACTTTAGGCAATAAGGATTTCTTCAATCTGAGCCTTTCTCTGAGTAAAAAATAACTAAACTGATCCTCTCAGAAAAATAGCTGGACATTTATCAGAGCAACTATCATCTTATCCATATTCACATGGACCCATTGGTGTGTGTGTGTGTGTGTGTGTGTGTGTGTGTGTAATTTGATTTATATGCCGCCCTTCTCCGGAGACTCAGGGCGGCTTACAATGTGTTAAGCAATAGCCTTCATACTTTTGTATATTTATACAAAGTCAGCTTATATAAATTTCTTCTGTTCATCAGTGAGAGAGATTTCATTTTAAGTGCATGCATATAGTGTTTTTAATTTCTTCCTCTCCATTTCCATCATTTATAAATGCTATAATGACATTCAGAGAACTTTCCTGAATTGAATTGAATACAAGACAACAAGACCAGAAGACCAGAAGACAAACTCAGGATCCAAATGGATCTTGACAAACTTGAACAATGGGCTCAATCCAACAATATGTAATTTAATGTGGTGATTGCTTCCTCTCAAAGAACGTAAATACAAAGATTAATCCCCTTCTTCCTAAATATCCTAGCACCAGGGTGCATGCTCCAAAGAGTGGGGGAGTGGGGGAAAAGAAAAGCTAAAGTAACATTGAAAGCAATAGTGGTTCCATGATTTTTCACTTGGTGACCGCATCAGTTGATGACTAAATTGATGGTCCCAATTGTAGTTGCTAAATGAGGAATATCTGGATACCAGAAACAATTTTCATGGATTTTTAAGTGAATCTCCCTCCCTCTGCTCATACCATGTTCTTTTGGAGTACTAGAGGGCTCCCAAAGGAAGAGGCACCCAAGTATTCTTTGCTAGTATAGCTGCTCAAATCTGGGGTTAGCTGGTAACATGGTATTATTTATTATAATCTACACATATACTTTTTGACCTCCACTTACTCAAACAACACAAATGACGTTGCCACTGGTTGCTTTTTAATAGTCAAAGGATTCTTCTCTTTCAAATTAACTTCCACCAAACCAGTTTCTGCATTTATTGCAACAACAGGCAAAAGCACTGAAATAACAAAGAATAGATATGGAAAAAGCAAGACTGGAAAATTATTTCATAAAGCACATTTTTATAAAGAAAAATAGAGGCATCCTCAAATAAACACAGAATTGACAGATTGACAGAAATGTAATAGGTAGCTTCTGATTTAAAAATATTCAGAACAAGGAAATCCTTCTGTGAATTGTGTCCTTTCTAACAACAAAATTTAGAAAGAAGTATTTGGCCATTTGTTCAAAAAATTGATAAGGGAAAAACAGCAATGACTGTAGCAGTGGTGGGTCCCAATAAGGCTATATTTTTATCCTAGACTTGATTTGTACCTCATCTAACTTCTGTGGATAAGCCGGTACTTTTGTCAAACCCTGGTTGCCATTACAATTGCTGTTTTCCTTCAATCCAATTTAGTGCTAACCCTGCACTGCATTTAAATTTTAAGTAAATCTCAAAGTATATGAACACAACTTACCATTTTTCAGAGCTGCTAAGAAAGCACACATGCAGGCGTCAAGAAGGTTTCCATCATAGTCTAAGCATATAATGTCACAATATAGAACCCATACAATCTAAAGAAATAAGACCTGCTGATGTAAATACTGGAAAAGCTTTCACATGCATAAAAAATAACTTTGAAATATTTGTCTAAGTCAGCATATTATTTCACATCACATTGTTTGAAATCTGTTATCAATAAGACAGAAATATTTTATTCATTCTAGCAGAATAACAGAAAGGGAAAAACAGGATCAATTTAATAATGGCCGATTTATACATATACATTTATCTGGGAAGGGCGAAAACAGCCTTTCCCACTCCCTTGGAAGCCCTACGGAGGCTGAAAGGGTTCATTTCTCGACTCCTGGTGGGACAGGAAGTGATGTTTTTTGCTGTCCTCAGCCTCTAGAGACTCCTAGAGAGGCTCCTAGAGACCCCCAGAGAGCTCCTAGACACTCCTAGAGAGGTTCTGGAGGCTGGGGACAGCAAAAAATGACACTTCCTCTCCCACCGGGAGTTGGGAAATGGGCCCTTTCAGCCTCCGTAGGGCCTGCATGGGAGTGGGAAAGGCTGTTTTTGCCCTTCCCAGATAAATAGAGAGGATCTGGAGCCAAGTAAGAAAGAAAAATGGGCCTACCAGGCCATCATGTGCCAGGAGTGGGGGGTGGGTTGCGCACGCATGCTGGCACGCGATAGCAAAAAGATTAGCCATCACTGTATTAGAGCATAACCGCTAGAACAGCTCAATATTACCAAATCATACAGACAGGAAGGAAGGTTTAAAAATATTGTTGTTCATTAAGACCTCAACAACTATCATCTGATTAAAACTAAATGTGGTGTGCCCAAAAATGACTGTTTGGGCCAATTTCGGCACAGAATATACTGGCACATGTTGAGTAAATGTGCAGTTTGCAATTGTTGCACTGATGGTTCTAGACTTGTGCATTTCATACATACGTTGTGCTTCCACAGTGTGCCTTACTTTAAATGCTGGACAACCCCCTATTAATGAGACCATGCTAGGTACAGCAATTTTGTTTTTGTATTATTTCTTCTGCCCTCCATGTGTTTTCCAGCAGTTTCCCAAAAACTGCTTAGATATGCACTCATCTAGTTTAAGGATGACATAATGTCACAGGTCTGTGCTCAGTTTGTACTCACATTCCAGCAGTATATAGACCAATGGCAGACTTGCTCTAGAGCAGGGGTATCAAACTCAATTTCATTGGGGGCCACATCAAGGTTATGTTTGACCTTGGGGGGGGCGGTGTGGCCGGGGGCATGGCCAGCTTGATGTTACTAGTGTTGGGGGCGTCTGTGGTGGCCCGAGCGCTCTGCCAACGAAAATGGGCTCCCAATCTCTGTTTTCGGCTGCAACGGCCTCCTGAAACCCGCTGCCAGTGAAAATGAAGCTGGAAGGCTGCATGCAGCCCTCCTGAGTTCCATTTTTGCTGGCAGAGGCACTGCGGGCCAATCCCTCGCTGTTTCTAGGTCACCCCACGGGCCAGATCTAAGCACTCCGTGGGCAAGATCCCGCCCATGGGTTTGACTGAGTTCTGCTCTAGAGAGAACTCAGTATCTGATATTTCATCTAGCCATCTGATGCCTAATATTTGCAAAGACTAGCCATGTAGAAATGGTTAAGCTATTTTACTTGCCTTTAATACAGTCTACATTTCACAGGCACACCAAAGGGCAGTCAGCACAACAGCTCTGTAGACATTCAATTTTAATGTTGCACTAATTCCTTGATGTTCCCACAATCTACAAAAGCAAAACTTACCTTTGTTATTTTGCAGTTGATTCCTAAATGGTCACTATGTGGGAGAGGATATTGTCAAGGTAATTGAAATGGGATAGTTCCTTTCTTTGCGATTGGATTCTGTGTATGGTGCATGACATGGTCTTTTGAATATTTTTTATTTAGTGCTTGACTTACAATCACAATTGAACCCAAAATTTTGTTGCTACAGTACGCGAGAGAGATAAAGTGAGTTTTGTCCTATTTTACAATCTTTCTTGCCACAGTTGTTAAGTGAATCACTGCAGTTAAGTTGATAACATGGTTGGAAAGTGAATCTGGCTTCCCCACTGACTTTGCTTGTCAGAGGGTCAAATTTTGATCACGTAACCATGGGGATGCTGCAATAGTTGTAAGTGTGAACAATTGTCATAAGTCAGTTTTTTCAGTGCTGTTGTAATTTTGAATGGACACTAAATGAATGTCAAATGCCGGGGAAATCAGGCAAAATTCTTCAGTAGTTGTTGCATAGTTGCTGATTGCCCTTGTAGACGTATATAATGGATGCATCATTCCTAAGAAATGGATCCTTACTTCCATAAAGACTGGAACAACTCAAGTGATTTTTTTCTAAAAGTACAGGATCACCAACTTTGTATATCACTGCAGGTATGGTGTCTGCCCCTGGGCTTTTGTCATGCTGTTGCTGAGTAGAGAGCCCTAGCATCTTCAGTCAGTTTCTGTGACTTCAACTACTATTAGTATGTCACTGGGGAATCCTGTCTATAGCCGCATCACTAATAAATGGTCAGTTGAGGATACCTTCAAAATGTTCAGCATGGAGATACTCGTGGGCGAATGGAGCTTCTGTGTTTTGCAGAGGACATAGCCCCAAAGGTGCTTTTTTAAGAGGCAACTGGACTTTCTTGTTTTTCTTTGAAGATGTTTCGCTTCTCATCCAAGAAGCTTCTTCAGCTCTGAGGACATAGTGGCGGAAAGGCAGCTGGATGTGAGATCCAGACTGCTGATAATTCTCTCTAAAATAAAAAGAGATCTTGAGATTGCTCATGTATTCTAAATAACTGGGGATTTTTTCATGAATTGACAGCAGAAACAGGATTTTGCAGCTGCTCGCAATCAGCTCAGAATTGCAGAGCCTATCATGTTCTGAGCCATTAATGTAGCCTTTTTTAAGAACTCAAAATTCAGCCTAGCCTCACTTTTTGGATCATCTTGAAATTTAATTTTCTTTTTATTACCCCTTCAAGACTGAAAAGCCTTGAAGCTTTGCAGGGTAACAAGAACTTTGAGAGAAGACATAGATAGAAGAAAGTAGATGTTAGAACTTGATGTATGGAATTTAAAGATTGCTGGGAGAAAGAAGAAAATACTTTGCTTTGTAAATATTTAATTGGGTGTAATGGGCATATCTATTTTAGTACATCTGACATATAAATAAGGGTTTGTTATTTCTGGTAATGTTTAATTTTAATTTTTGCAAGGTTTAATTGTTAATTGAAATTAGATTTTGATTATTATAGAAAGGAATTTGGGATTAGGTTTTAAATAGAAGTGGGGATATACATTCATACTGATGTTTGTTTATCTTGTTAGTTTTCCTTGTATTTCCTCTGCTTTGGCATTCAATCAGGCATTGTGCATTTTACACAGCTTATTTTGGACTATCCTATGTGCACTATTAAAGCTATTTTCTTGGTAACAGTTCCGGTGGACATTATGATGCTTTTCAACAACCCTCTTATCTCCTCATCATTCTCCTTGAATTATCACGCTGCTTGCTGAGTAGAGAACCCTTTTCAGTGCAGATGAATGAATAGGATCTCTGAAAACATTTCCAGTTGTCCTCAGGACTGCCAGCAAGATGTACGATAGCAAGCTTGGTCTCTAAACCAATGCTGAAACCACGCTGGGGTTCTTCAGCCTGGCAACATTAATTCTTTTCATGGCCTTCTGGTCATTGCTTGGGTCTGATATGGAACTTCATTTTGGAGATAATGAACCCTGGCCTTGGTCATTCTGATATCCTGTCTTTTCTTCTGACAATGATGAGTCAACAAAAAGTGCTTAGAGTGGGAGTGCAGCTAGGAGGTCTGGTTACAGGTAGTCAGATAGAAAGTTATATTGCTGTTGAGGAAGTCATGTGCTGCAATGGACTTCAGTAAGAGTAGAACATTAGTGTTACAGTTGCCTACTGTATATCTCCCAATGACTCCCTGCCAGGCTGCAGAATCACATCCTATTCTTGTGTTAAAGTTGCCGAGCAAGATCAGCTTGTTTATTCTACTCACTGCTGATAGCAGGGTATCTAATTTTTCATAGTATCCATCTTTCATCTCATCAGGGTTGGTCATTGTAGGGGCATAGGCACTGATAAGGGTGACTTGACTTTTATTCTGTAGCAGAAGCTGCAGTGTCATAAG
Source organism: Ptyas mucosa (assembly GCA_012654045.1). NCBI lineage: Eukaryota > Metazoa > Chordata > Lepidosauria > Squamata > Colubridae > Ptyas > Ptyas mucosa. The sequence continues at coordinate 6,450,685 of WNWU01000064.1, read as the reverse complement.
CCAGTTGTTCACACCCTTGGAGAGATTAATAGGTTTCCTTAACAAGGTGACTCTTTATGGTAAATCTAATTCCAGCATTGCAACTATAATCACAGTCACAACTGACCCAGGAATAAAGGGTATCCACCACCAATTTCAGTCAGTTGATCTTTATTAGCAAGACAAATCTCACTCAGGCCTTCAATGTCAATGTTGTATCTTACAAATTCTTTGGCAATTAAAGCTGTTCTTCTCTCTGGTGTGTCAAGTTGTTCAAAAGTGTGCACATGCTCCAAGTGCCAATGATAAGCAGCATCACTTGCATTTTTGTGTTTTGACTGCCAAAGTGGGATCCTGCCAGCCATGGTAAACTGGCCAGGATGTAGTGAAGCAAGCAATGTTTTAGGGTACCTTTTCTAGCCCCTTCCTAATACTGCAGAGATGAGGAATGCATTCCTAGAGAGGGCTGCTCAATCCCCTGGACAGATGCCGTGTTCAAAAACTGGCCATTAAACCTGAGTCACCTGTGTGCAGATCTATGATTACAGCTCCTAGTGTATCCACACCTACTGCTCTGTCATTCACCCATGTTATTTTTTTAAGAGTGATGACGATAATGGTGTTCAGATTAGCATGTAATATGAATTAAAATGAGGGTAAGTTATGCAGTGTCTGCTTCATTCTCTCTTCCCAATTTCCATCTATGTCCAGTGGCAAGATACAGTCTAAACAACTGAAAATGGGACTAGGCGTAGCAGGTGACCAGAATATCTTCTGTGCCTTATCCTGTTCTTCATGTTCCACAATACTTTCAGAGACCATGACAAGTCCTTCCAATGGTCTCAACAGCTCAATATGGAGTTTGTCTTCACATGCTGGGATAGGCAGCTGTCTGTCTCACCGAGGGCTTAAGACCCTTCAGTTCCCCTCATCGGGTTTAGCCAATTTATCAAAGCTGTTGCCAGAGTGTTCAAAACAGGATATCAGTCAAGGAAGCGGTTGGACCAATGGACCAAGATGGATGCTCAAGAAGTAAAACAAAAAAATTGTTGCCCTCAATGCAGAAAAGATACTATCAGGAAGCAGGGCAGAACAGCAGCAGTGAAATAATGAGAAGTTATTCTAGGATATTTTAAGGAGCTACACAGTGCCAAACCACCACCGCATTGCCCTTATCCAGCTATTGCACATTTACCTCTGTACCAGGGGCGGGTTCCAAAACCTGTTGCTACCGGTTTGCTCATGGGGGCATGCGTGCTCATTCGTGTGATGGGTGGGTGGAGCCTCCCACCGCCGCCGCTACCGGTTCGCCCAATCTGGGGCGAACCAATAGCAACCCACCACTGCTCTGTACTAATGTGTATGTTTCAATTGACCACATTTGAAATGTGCTCAACGAAACATATTCAGTGCAAGCAAAGTGTTAACTGTAATCCAGCTTCAACCTTGTTTAGAAGCAAAAGGTGCTTCATAGCATGCATGATAAAATAAAATCATATTTCGTATCTTCCCTGTTCGTTTGAATTTGTTAGTTTAGGAACATCTCAGCTTCTCACAATTCTTAAAATGAAATGTTTACTCACCTTTCCATCTAAAATGCATAGATCTTCTTTCATTATCATCTGTGAACTGAAATAATGGCATAATGAAGAGGACATTCCATTTATCTCCAATACTGCTTCTGTATCATCATATTACTACCATGTTTCCCCAAAAATAAGACCGAGTCTGATTTTCTTTTGACCCCCCAAAAAACGGCTAGGGCTTTTTTTCAGGAGGGTCTTATTCCCCCCCCCCCCCGATATACTGGTATGAGGTGGGGGGTGAGCGGCCCCTTCCACCAGCTTCCTGAAGGGTCACAGCAGGCCATCCCACCATCCACAAAACAGCTTTGTCAGTGCCACTCAGGCTGCCGTCTTCAGCAAACGTGGTAATCTCCCCCCCCGCCCCCCCACCTGCACATCATCCTTTCAAAGAGTTTCACTATGACAAAGAGGCGGCTGGAGGCAGCATTTGCATCGGGTTGGGCTTTCTTCTGTCTGAGAAGAGAGAGAGAGGGAGGGAGGGAGGGAGGGAGAAAGAGAGAGAGGAGAGAGAGAAGCAACACCCAAGCTCCAGGTTTGGCAGAGCGCAAAACGTGGTCGCCACCTGCTCCATAGCCACAAGGTGAGCGGCGGAACAGACGGGTCCTCGGCTACAAGGTTGCCTGGTGCCATGGGCAGGACTGGGGTTAGCAAGAGTGCACTGGAAACATCTCCAGGCACCTGGAGACACAGAACTCCCGGCCTTCGCTGGATCAGCTGACCCGCGGGCCACTGGATCAGCTGATCAGCAGCCATGAGGTGACTGGGGAAGGGAAGGGCTGCCTCCTATGCTGGCCACGCCCATTCCCCTCACTACGGCTTATTTTGGGGGTAGGGCGTTTATTAGGGCCCCCCCAAAAAAATCAGGTTAGGGCTTATTTTCAGGGTAGATCATATTTTTGGGGAACATGGTACTACTTATACTACTATTAGTACATATGTTGGCTTTCATTCATGTTGAATTCTTCCCAAAAACCTAGATTGTCATAATGTATCAGCATGGTATATGTGTGCATCTGCAGTGTGGCCTGTTGTAATTGATAAATGGAAATGTTATCAATGCACAGATTTTTTTAACTGTCATCCAAAGCTTTTTGAATGGCACCCAATAATATACAGTACGTTTAATAGCATCAAACATCATCATCTGCCTATCTCAGATCTTTGGAAAATACTTGGTAAGTGGACAAAAATGACGAATCCAGTCTAAATGCCTGACTGGCTGTGTAATGAACCATAATAATATCTTGAAAACCAGCATGTTTTCTCTCCAGGTTCTGTACAGACTACAACTAGCAGCTTCCCCAGCTGCCCTACCAATCTTAGAGCTGTCTAGCTGCTTACCTGTCTATTTATTATAGCTGCCCCACCCCAAAAGACTCTGATATTGAAGTCTAAATTTCTTACTTTTCAATGATATCAGCAATAAACTGACTAGCAGCCTGAGCCTCTTCGCATGGAGGTCCAGGTCGAAATCTTGATGAACAAAGTGGAGGAAGATCTACATTGGGAACTATATGAATAGAGAAATAATCATAAATATTATCTGCATGATAGTAATGTCATATTTGAAGAAAAAAGTGAATAAAGAGAACTTACTGATGTATCCCTTGTTACTGGAATCAACGGTGGGTGCTGCAAATTCCTGTACACAATGTATAGTTGAGGAAGGGCAAAATATAAGAATTAGAAGTCGGTTTAGAAATAATATACTGTATTTTTTGGAGTATAAGACACCCCCCCCCCCAAAAAGAGAGTGAAAATCTGGGTGCGTCTTATACTCTGAATGTAGCCCCGCCCAGTTTCTCAAATGGAGATTTCAGATGCTGAAAAAAGCATCAGAAATGAAGCTTCAGAAAAGAAGCCCCCAGAGCTTCAGAAAAAAAGCCCCCAAACAAAGCTTCAGAAAAGAAGCCCCCAAACAGAGCTTCAGAGGCTTTTTTTCTAAAGCTCTGTTTCGTATGTTTTCAGAGGCAGGAAAAAAAGTTTTTTCTGAAATGGAGTTTCAAAAGTTTCAGAGGCAGAAAAAAAAGCAAAAAAAAGCAAGGCACAGAGCTCACAACCAAGGAACCTGTTGCTAAAATTCACCTCTGGGAACAGCTGATTGGGGGTATTCCAGGAGGCCGATCCACCTGCCAATCAGCTTTTTTCTTATTTTCCTCTCCAAAAACTAAGGTGCGTCTTATAGTCTGGTGCGTCTTATACTCGAAAAATATGGTATCTGTAACTTGTAAAGTCAACACACATATTTTGCCTGAATTTTGATGTTTTTTATTATTTATTAAAACAAATTAACTGAATACATTAGTTACACAACTCAGTTTCTAAGGTTGAATGTGGCAAGAAATTGGTGGTATGGTCAAAGCCAAAACTAGTGGGGACAAGGTCTGAATTCCTACTTTCTTTTGTGCATGCTCACTCTTGCTTTCTCTCAAATGATTTCCTTTCTCATATACTACAAAGTGACTACTGAAATATAAATTATATCACAATTTTATATCTGAAAAGTCAATTCTTGAAATAGAGATAGCATATCATCCAGCAACACTGGAAAGGGACATGAGTAAATTTGCCAATCTACTACTTCATATATTGTATGAAGAATATTTCACTTCATTTTTAACAGTATCAGAGTTTGGAATACCTCATTATAAAAATTTCTACAATTGCCATACTGTATTACACCCTTATTTTAGAAGAAAAGTTACTTTCTTTCAGTTATAATTTTTTCCTTTATTTTCTGTTTTATTTTCCTTTATTTTTTTCTGTATTACTTTTCCCTTAGTATATTTTCCTTACTAGTTGTTGCAATAGGCAGAGGATTAGGCTCCAAAAGAAAATTTTTTAAAGTACGTTAGAGATTTCCTATTAGAGCTGAACAAGAGAATGTTTCCAAAAAGATACTCACAGTATAGGTAGTTCTTGCTTAACAACAGTAATTGGGATTTGAATTTCCAATGCAGTAAAAAAGTGACTATCCTGCTTAGAGATGGCAATTCGAGCAGTTTCTGTTGCTATCATTAAGTGAAAATTTCATCATTAAGCAAGAACCTCACATAACTGACTTGTGTCTTCCTGCCCACTTTCCAGAAGCAAAGTCAATGGGGAAGCCAGCTGGAAGCTGCAAATTCCAAATGGCTTGCAAAGATGGGTAAGTAGTACAAAGTGAGGTCACAGGATTACTGCAAGTAATGCATGTGGGCTAATGAGGGGCTGCTGAAGTGCAAACATATTATGGAAGACAAGATCCCTGGTATCAAAATCTAGTGGGGCTCCTCAGGAGAAAAAGTGCTGAGAGCAACTTGCAACCTTTCCTGCTGGCTTCTCCATTGATTTATTTGTGGGAAGCTGACATCCAACAAATGGTGATTACACCTGGATTGTGATCATATGATTCTGGGGGTGATGCAATGGTTGGAACTTTGAGGGCTGGTCATAAGCATCACTCATTTAGCACCTTTGCAACTTTGAATGTGGGCTGAACGAGTGGTCATTAACAGAGGACTACCTGTATTAACTTTAAAAATATATCCATGAACCTACTGCTTTTATGCCGCATATGACTGTAGTATTCCCTAACTTCAAAAGTGCAGAGCCATCTGCAGTTGTAATTGAACCTAAAGAAAGAAAAAAAAACACTTCATAAAATCTACTTGAGAAAATATGTAAATATTACATTGATGCATTCAAAATAAGAGCCAGTAGTTTAGGGTAGATTTGATTTAAATCAAGTTAAATCACTATTAAAAAGGCTTGATTTAAATCAACTAAATTTAAATCATAATTTTTAAAGAGCAACTGTCATCTCTGTCCCGCAGCGGCTCCTCCTCTGACCCACTGGTGACTCACTAACCATCCCATTCACTTTAATGGGACAGCTGGTGATGCTGCAGTGACACAACAAGATGAGGGACGTGGCAGGCAGCAGGTGAGTGGATGCCCACTCACAGGCGCTAACATGTTGGATCTGAAATGAAAGGTGCTCTTTAGTATTATATTTATAAACTGCTAAAGTTTCACTTTCATTTTTACTGCTTACCCTTCCTCCTCCCACTTAGAGCCTGGTGGTACAGATGCATTTCTCTTCAAACAATCATAGAGTTTGTAGTGTACATAGATTTGCAAAACAATGGGATAAAGGAATATTCCTGAACTTTGTTTTATGATTTATCTCATCGTTACTGTGAAATTGCGTGAATGCATCAATGCAGTGCAAGTTATCTCAGCTTGCAGAGCTTGGATTCATTGAATGAGTTTACCAAAAATGTAAATATTGCAGAACATAGTCTCATGCACATCGATCAGGGATATAATGCTCCCGGTTCAGACCGGTTCGGCCGATCTGGTAGTAATTGTGGCAGGTGGTTCGGGGAACCGGTAGCGATGGTGGCACGAGACTCCGCCCATCCGCATGGTTATCGTTACTTCCTGGTTTTAACCAGGAAGTAATGTGTTTTTTACCCTCTGCGTCCACGCATGGATGTGGCACGTGAAGCAAGCACACACGGCACATGCACTTACGAACCAGTAAGGAAGGTAAGTAGATTTCACCCCAACATCAATTCAATTTTTATTATTACAGTCTTAGACCAGAAACAAATAAAAGCACTCCGTATATACACACTTAAGACTTCTAGTTTAAAATAATAAATGACAACTAAATCTATAACAACATCCTGTGTCCATTATACATGGTCTGACTATACAATAGTTGCAATCCAGTGGTGAAATCTAAAATTTGTTACTACCGGTTCTGTGGGCATGGCTTGGGGGGGGGGGGGGGAGATAATGTGACTGGGTGGGCGTGGCCAATTTTTTTTTAACTTTTAAAACCATTTTTCTACAACTTCTTCGGTGAAGAGGTTGTAAAAAAATGCTTTTAAAAGTCTTTGACGATCCCAGCTGAGCTGTATGATCATCGGAAGCTTTTTTCTTACTTTTAAAAGCATTTTTTTGGCTGAAGAGGTTGTAGAAAAAATGCATTTAAAAGTTAAAAAAAAAAAGCCTCTGATGATTCTGCAGCTTAGCTGGGCATGGAGGGGGACAGGGATTTTTGCTACCAGTTCTCTGAACCACCCGCCTCCATTGCTACCGGATCGGGCGATCTGGTCCAAACCGGGAGCATTTCACCCCTGTTGCAATCCCTAAACTGTATGGCCCATTGTGGGTTCAACGCTAAAAAGGAAATGGCTAAACAGTGCAAAGGTTAGCCACAGTTGTTATATACATCACTATGGTGAAGAAGACACATATTTGCAACAAATCCCCAGTGCTGGTACGCAGAATCTGGCCACCTGTGCTGTAGTTATGGCCTGTTCATCCTTAAGCAGCCACTGAAGATAGGTAGTGTTGGAGCAGCCAGGATACCTTGCAGTTATTGGCAGAGTATGTTTTTTCCTAATCTCCATATACAAGGAACATCTAAGGAACAAGTGTCCCACAGTCTCCACCTCATGCTACATAACTAAGTTCCATTTCATGCTGAATAAACTAAATTTTTAATGTATCTTAAATGGAAAACTATTTTTAGATAGATATTTACTCCAAAAGCATTTTATTAAAATAAATTTGATTAAAAAAATTTTAAAAATTAAATTTTAAAAATCCAATATTTTTTTATCATCTATTTTTATCCATCCTGCAGTGATTACATACCACCAGTTTTTCAGAATCATATAATAATACAATGATTGAATTTGTGTATTTTTTCTTGGAAAGTTTCTTAAAATCTTGTCTTTCTAAATCCAAGATGTCATAAATTATAGACTGTGAGGTTTATAACCCAAATGCAGGCATCATTTTCTTCCTTTCTGAACTTAATGTTGCATGCTACTATAATGTCCTAATTTGGGCATTGCTGCTCAAATTATTAGAGAAACAGATCAAAACAGAGGGGGGAAATCCTTAAAGAATTCAGAAGGATTTGAGAAAGCTATAGAAAAATAGAGAGAACTACAGAAGAATGGGAAGGCATCGGTAAGATTCGTAATTAGAATGTTTTCAAATCATAACTTCATTTAAAATCAAAGTCAACTGCAAACTAGATTACTTATAAATTTGGGAAACTATTTAGAAAGGAAAATAACATTTTATCAGTCCTGTACATTATATATAAGCCTATAGCCTTATTGTATATTATACAATAAGCCTATAGGAACTATCGAAACATTAAACCCTTAGTTCACAAATACCTATGAGTTATATGGGGAGGTGCAGACAGAGTCCAGGGGAGGCATGCAGAAACTTTTAGTTGAATGTTGTTACAATTAATCTACCGTATATACTCGAGTATAAGCCGACCTGAATATAAGCCGAGGCCCCCAATTTTCCCACAAAAAACTGGGGAAACTTATTGACTCGAGTACATCGGGGATAGGAAATGCAGCAGCTACTGGTAAATTTCAAAATAAAAAAAGACTGGTCAAAAGTGCGAGGACCTGTCAGAAATCACTTTTTTCAGCCCTCCGGGTAGTCCTTTTGTGCATATGGACTACTCAGAGGGCTGAAAAAGTAATTTTTGACTGGTCCTCGCACTTACGACTGGTCATCATTTATGCCCATTGTAGTATTCTTAACAACTATGTCACTCATTTCACAGCTGCTTCGCTTCACCATGGTGATAAGATAGGGCAAAAACGTAAAATGTGAGGACAGTCGTAAGTTCGAGAACTGGTCACAAGTGCGAGGACCAGTCAAAATTACTTTTTCAGCCCTCTGAGTAGTCCATATGCACAAAAGGACTACCCAGAGGGCTGAAAAAAGTGATTTCTGACAGGTCCTCGCACTTTTGACCGGTCTTCGCACTTATGACTGGTCATCATTTATGCCCATTGTAGCATTCTTAAAAATGGTGTCACTCATTTCACAACTGCTTCTCTTCACCATGGTGACAAGATAGGGCAAAAATGTAAAATGTGAGGACAGTCGTAAATTCGAGGACTGGTCAAAAGTGCAAGGACCAGTCAAAAATAACTTTTTCAGCCCTCTGAGTAGTCCATATGCATAAAAGGATACAGCAATAGAGAGGAATGAAGGAAGGGAAGGGAAATTAGAGTAGGAGTGAGAGGAAGAGAGGAGGAGAAGGAGAAAGGAAGAGGAAGTAGGGAGGACAAGAAGAGGGGGGTAGGAGAAAGTAAGAAGGAAAGAAAAGAGAGAGGTGGTAGGTTTGAGGAGAAAGATTGCTGTACAATAAAAAAGATGAAAGGGAAGAAAACCAACCCCAAACACATATAAAGATATTAAGATAAAGAATGAATTGTTAAACTTTAAAGAATAAAAGAGAACAAATATGAAAAAATAGCAATAATTAGAAACACACATACAAACATACACTGTATTTTCTTTGAACAGAGTATTTGGTCGGTTCACAAATTTAAACAGTGTTTAGTCATTTCACTTAAATTTACAATTTCTATATTTCCTTTTTGCCATATTTATTCCTCATCTATTTTTTTAAAAAACCAATATATCCTTCATCCTCATCTCTAATCTTAATCAAATTCAATTTTTTCCTTCTATTCGATATTATACCCTTTCCCATTGTCATCTATTTTTATATCCATCCTCACATTGGTTAATTATATAATATTACAGTTGTTCAATACAAATTCAACATTTTAATATAAATCAATTAGTTATATAACTATCTTTTTTGTATATTAATCAATACGAACAAGAATATTCCAATTATTTCCATGCAATCCAATTTCTTACAAATCAATTAATTATATTTACCAATAATAATAAACCAAATAATTTCCCCCATATATTTTTCCAAACCACAACTTAACCATTTCTGCTTTCAACACAATATACAATTAATAGTATCTCAATTATTACAATTCCCTAGTTAAATAGAGCTTTTTCTTCTTTTGTGTTTTAAAATCTTGAACTCTCCTCTTTTGCCATTTGCCATAAATTTCCCATTGTTTGCACCTACCTTTTTTGATGAGGAAAAAGAAAAGAAATCTGCCTTTCCAACGTTGCAAGCAAACAGCAAAGTCAACAACCTGCTTTAGTTTCGGTTTCAGCTTGAATTGCCCAAGGAGAAAAAAAATGTGCTCCAGCAGCACTCTTTGCAGCTAGCAAAATACTCCTGCCCGAAACAGCTGAGAGCAAATCAGCTGAGAGTCAGGAGGCTGTTCAAATCAATTTATGGTAATTAACCTATACTGAAGCTGAAAGGGGCTGTTTTTTCTATTTTTGCAGACAGGGGTCTACTCATTTGTTTTCTTTTAATACTGATCAGCTCTAGGGCGGCCCTTTGAAGCCCCCCCCCCCCGCAAGAATTTAAACAGGTTTTTTTCCCTCTAGCCATCAGCTGGGACTCAGGAGGCAGCAATAGATTGGGAGTGGGCGGGGTAAGCAAACCCCATTCTCCCGCCGTTCCCTAACTTGTCCTGCATTCTTTCCAAAAAGCGGGACTTTTTAAAAGTCGGACGTCTGGTCACCTTAGGAATAAGGCTTTTTTTTTTCGTGACTCGAATATAAGCCGAGGGGGGCTTTTTCAGCCTGAAAAATGTGCTGAAAAACTCAGCTTATATTCAAGTATATACAGTACTTTTCCCAAAGCTTCATCACATTGTTTTCATTGTTTATTTGTGTTCATTTCAGTGTTAGATTTTTTAGGGAAAATGTGCACATTAAGAGAGGTGTTATGGAAAAGATTAGGAACCCCTGCCTTAGATACACTTTTCATTTCAGTAGAAGAGCCAAGCTATCTAGGTCAAAACACTGTTTAGCCAATTAGTTAAACCAACTAAAGGTATTTTGACTAACTGAAAAGGTATCTCAATGTAAATTGGCCATACATCTCAAGCAATCCCGTAACAGATTATTTATATTCTGCCCAGAAAAGGGCATGTCTCTAAGCCTGATTAGGCAACCTGCAACCCCTATGGTCTTCTAGCTCAGGGGTTCCCAACCCCTGGGCCATGGCCCACTACTAGGCCATGAGCCATTCAGAACCAGGCCATACATATGCGCATCCACACTTGCGCAAGTGTGTGCGTACACTCCATTTGCACAAATGGAACTGCGAGTGCATGCAACTATCTCCACTCCCCTCCCCCCCACCAGTCACAAAGCCGGAAAGATTGGGGAACTCTGTTCTACCTAATTTGTTGTCACAATGGTTTCATTTCATCCATAGAAAATGAAATAACCAAAACAGACAGTGCAATTAAAATCCTACAATGTTGTACAATGATGGCTCAGGGTTAGCTCATTTTTGCTGTTTCTCATCATATCCACTGTACAGCACAGTAAAACATTTTACCACTGCTGCTGAAAAATTGTGTATTCTAAAAGCAAGCTTTTTTCTCCGTTCTTTTTCTTGTGAGCAATTCAAAATGATTGTTTTTATTAAAATTTATGTCCATTTTTGTGACACCATGCAATTTATCAGATATGTACTTACTAAAGGTAGATAAAAACTGACTTTTCTGCACATTGTTTCTCATCAGTCTTTAAATGCTTCTGAAAGGTTGGCAAACCTGCTGAGCAGGGTGACAGCCCTCCATAGGAGACCAAATGATGACAGTCTGGATATCCTTTCAATTTATCTACAATTCTGCAGTCTTGTGCCCTATATAGTGATGCTTCATCATTCTAAATCCTACTTAAAAAAGCAAACAGTTTACATTATATCATTATCGCACACATCATGCCAGAATTTGTTGAGAAAAGTACATGAAGCTTTGGTAGCAATGAATGCTTATGGATATTCTGCTATAGAATTTGCTGGCACAATCCTGAATCCATTGTTCTGTCAACAGAAATTTCAATGCTCATAAATGAGATGCCAGAAATTACTAAAACTTCATATACATATTCCAACAAAGCAATGAATGATGCCTTAGTATATTGACATGATATAAAACATTATTGTAAAAGTTGTTTAGTGAGAATCTTTTTATTGATTAATAGGATTTATATGAAGCTCTAATCCAGTGATGGCTAACCTTTTTGCCATCACATGCCAGGAGGGGGGGGACGCGTGCGTGCCCACACTGATAACTCTATGTACCCTGCCCTGTGCGCGCAACCCTTCCCCCTGCTCCAGGCACGCAATGGTCTGGTAGGCCCGATTTTCTTTCTTACCTGGTTCCAGATCCTCTCTATTTATCTGGGAAGGGCGAAAACAGCCTTTCTCAATCCCTCGGAGGCCTTCCAAAGGCCTCAAACGGCCCATTTCCCACCGGGAGTTGGGAAATGGACCGTTTCAGGCCTTTGGAGGGCCTCCGAGGGAGTGGGAAAGGCTGTTTTCACCCTCTGCAGATGCATAGAGAGGATCTTGAGCCAGGTAAGAAAGAAAAACGGGCCTTCCCCACCCCTCCACCCCCAGCCCCTCCGGAGGCAGGAAACAGCCTGTTTCTCTACTTCTGTGGACCCAGAAGGCCTGAAAATCAGTTGGCCGGTGCACGCATACATCCCAGAGCTCAGCTGGTGTGCCCACTGATATGGCTATGTGTGCCACCTGTGGCATGCGTGCCATAGGTTCACCATCACGGCTCTAATCACATTCAGAGTGTATAATATAATAGGATTGCAGATAGTTCTATATAAGATTCACAAAATTTCTCTCACCACTGCAGAAGACAGAGGAGGAATAATATGTTCATGGAATATCAATCAAAGACATATTTTATGAGTTGAACATAAAGTGTCTTTAACTAATTTTCTATGAACAGCTCCTTCCATCACTGACCACTCAATTCAGCAAGATCTTTGGTATTCTGGGAGTCTTTTGGGGGACTGGCAAGGAGAAGACGATGTGGAAAGAGCCAATTTCTGTAGTTAAACCAGATGTTGTGATTAGTATGAATCATTTCAACATATGACCATAGTGGTTAGTCTTGATTTTTTTCATATTCTTGCTTAATCAGAATATATTCTCTATGCTATTCTTCTCATTATTTCTCAAAACAAACTCAACTACATATTGAAGACTAGTATCCCACAATTAGTTTGGAATACTATGAGCAAGAATAGTTATTTAATAGTAAAGCATTTACCTATGTTGATAGTTGTGGTCCTAAATTCACCAAGGTCCCTTCCATCGGGCCGACAATTTTCTTTCTATAAGGATTACCAAATCAGGAATACATAATTAATCTTATTAGATTACAGTATACAAATTTGAGTTTAAAAAAATCAGGATTTGACAAGCAAATTGGTATGATATGAATCATCTAAAAACAAAGGTATAATTATTTGGACTCAAATGCAAATATATTCAGATTTAAATAGACCTGCTAAGTAAAAGCCGGTCACTGGTAACCAAAAGTTGAATTTTCAGTGGTAAAACATTTGATAGGATTTTTTTGTATGTTTATTGAGGAAGTCCTGACAATATGAAAATAGCCATTAAAAGTCTGTGGGGACTGGGAAAATCCTGAATACATCTTGCTTTATTCTGGTCATATCAGATCCTGTTTTAATCCAATCTGCTTCTATGGAGCAAGTGATGAGAGCCTCCAGATACTGCATGTCTATCTTCATACAAGGAGTAGATTTGAAAAATACATTTAATATATACAGATATATACACTTTGTACTCACTAAGAATCTTCTGTAATATTCCAAAGGTTCTACAGTTCTAAAACAAATAGAAATTTAAGTAAAGTATTTTAGAAACAAACAAATCAAGTTGAACATTTTCGGATAAAAATAACATTCTCAACTGGATAGTAATTTTGAATTTCCAAAGTAGCAGAAACTGTTTGTGGGGATGCCATCTGACTAGGATTTGTGGGATTTTAATAGCAATTATTGCATCCAAAAGAAGCAAATAAGATTTTTATGACTATTAGGCTAACAATCTATTCTCTCAACTTTTGCCCACTGTGGCCATTAAAATCTAGTACAACTGGCTGGGTCAGAGAGTAGTCAAAATCTCTTTATATGAGCAAATTATACCATTCCAGACAAATGGCTGTCCAGTCTCTGCTGGAAAACCTCCAGTAATGGAGCACCCACAACTTCTGAAGATAAGCCATTCCACTAATTAATTGTTCTCAGTCCAGAAATTTCACTTTCACTTTAATAAGCTTCCCCTTATTGCTTCTTGCCTGCCTTTAGGCACTTTGGAGAATAAGTCGACCCCCTCTTCTCTGTGACAGACTCTCAAGTACTTGAAGACAACTATCATGTCATCCCTAGTCATTCTTGTCATTAAGGCTAGACATACTTAGTTCTCTTAGCTATTCATCAGAGTTTAGTCTCCAGACTGCTTATTATCATCATTGCTCTTTTCTATTGTTCTTCTCTGCACTTTTTCCAGGATCTCATCATCTTTTTTGAAATGTGGCAATCAAGTGTGGCCTCACTAGTGCAGTACAGAATGGTACTATCACTTCTCATGATCTTGATGCTATCCCTGTGTTGATGCAGCCTAATCATGCATTAGCTTGTTTGGCAGCTGCAGAACACTCCTGGCTCATACTTAGGTGGTTGTCCACTAGGACACCTAGATCCCTGTCAGTTATTACTATTGAGCTAGGTACTGCTTTTTTTTTTTTGCCTAGCATAGGATCTTACTTTTCTTACCATGAAACTGCATATTGTTGGATAGGGCCCAGTCAAGTCTGTCAAGATCCTTTTGAATCTTAAGTCTATCTTCTAAAGTGTTAGCTATTCCCTCCAATTTGATGTTGTCTGAAAATTTTATGAGTTCCCCTTCTTTCCTGTCATCTGGATAATTTATGAATAAGTTGAAGAATACTGGACCTATGACAGAACCTTGGGTACACCACTGCACGCTTCCTTCTATGTAGACGTAATTCCATTGAGAACTATCTGCTGAGTGTGGTTTGTCAGCCAACTACAAATCCATCTGATGGTGGTAATGTCTATCCCGCATTGTCACTATCTTACAATTTGACAAATGCCTTACTGAAATCTAAGTAAACTATGTCCACACATTTCTCTTATCCAGTAATTTAGTCACTGTCAAAAAAGACAATAAGATTTGTCTGGCATGATCTGTTTTTGACAAACCCATGATGGCTTGTAGTAATTGTTTTGCTCATTTCTAGATGCTCACAAATGCACTGCTTGATTATCTTTTCCAGGATTTTCCCAGGTATTGATGTCAAGCTGATTGGTTCATAGTTTTGTGTAATCAGTTTTTCCCCTTTTTTGTAGATTGGAACTACTTCAGTTCTTTTCCAGTCCTCTGGCAGTTCTCCCATGCTACAGGAGCCTTGAAAGATTTGGTTTTGAAACCACATTTATCAGTACCTTCAGAATCCTGGAATGTAATCCATCTGATTATTTGAACTCGTCTAGAGTGGATACGTGTTCTCTTACCATTCTGTTGCCCATTTTGACTTATATTCCTATTCTATGTATCCTATTGTGCTGTTTTTCATCAGTTGGACTACTTTTCTTTTGCGTGAAGAAAGATGCAAAGAATGAATTCAGCAATCATGAGATATTATTGGAAGAAATTGGTGGGTTGGTAACTAAGAATCACAGTATTATTGTGGTTCCATTTCTGTCTGATAACTAATTCTACAAGGTGACAATAGGCAATAAGGCAATGACTTTGATTCTCTGAGCAGGGCAGGGGACTACAGAGTTCCATTTTTTTCCTCTCTAGCTATTTAGTGTTTGAACTGGGGGAAATCATCCAAAGATTGGAAACACAGCATCGTCAACATTCTAACAATTATTACATGATCACCAAATCAGAAAGATTCAAAGCAAAAGTAACTAAAAGTAAGGCCTCCTAGAGCCCCTGGACCATTCTTGCTAGGGGAAATTCATCTAGCTTTCCAAGATGTTTTCTTTTAGAAAAGTTAAACATGTACCTATTGTGTGAAGTAAGAAGTTTTCCAAGGCCAAAGAGTCTTTAAGATTACTGTTATATTGCTTTATTTTATATTACTTTAATTTTTGAAATGTATTTTGATCCTGAAGGAAATATGAGTACTGAAATAACTTAAAAATGAAAACAAAAAACTATTTTTAAAAACTAATCCTTAAAGAAGGGTTAGACTCCGTGGAACAGGAGAACAAGCAAAAGTTTTGGTTAAGGATCAGGGAACATTCTTAAACAGGCCCTGCTCAAAACAGACAATTCAATTAAGCCAATTTCTTATTATTTTTCACTGGTCCTCTTTCACTACTGCAGGAAGGCATAAATCCTACCAATCTCAATGTGTTCTAAACTTGAATACAGCAAGTTGAGGGTGTAATTCAAAAATACGCATTCGCACAAAGCTGAAACTCTCAGTGGAGGGCAATAACGATTCAGTACATAGGTGGAAGGATTTCTGCAGATTGTTTCCTGGTGAAGAAAAGTACACCTTTCTCCCTTTTTAACAGTAAGAAGCAAGGGAGAACTTCCAGAAACCGAAAATGCCTGATCGCAAGTTGCGAGAATACACGGACGCGAGCGCTCGCGCCCAAGACCCTCCGGAACAAGAAACGGTTTTTGGGCACGAGGGGAAACACCCTGCGCTCCCCGATCGGCAGGAAACAAAACATTTACCTGAACGCGGCCGTTACGGTCGCCGCCATCGTCACTGGCTTCTTCGTTTAGCAACTGATATAGACTGAAAACAATCCAGCTGCGGAAGCCGCTACTAAATCGAGTCTGCGATGTAATTTGAATTAGGAAAAGAAGAGATTGGCACGTTGTCGGCAGTTTCGGCAAAAACGAAAGCGAGCGGTCTCCCGGATGGTAATGGTAGCTGGAGGTTAAAAAAATACTTCACCTAATTTTCTGAATTCAATATTACGAGAATCTTACAGTTTTCCTTATACATAAAAGTAAAGAAATGCAGAAATTCTGCATAGTTTGATTAATTTGATTACTTGGGTGGAGGATGATCTCTTGGATGAAAAGCTACGCTGAATTTTTTAAATTGGGGGTTGCAAACCACTTCCGTGATTGCTGCTAAGATTATTATGCAGAGGCACCTTAATGTCAAATCACGAATCGATTCGAAGGAAACTTGGTTTGTTTACAAGAAGACCGTCCGCATAAACCTGTCTTCTTTCACATAGTACTTTTCTAGTTCTTAAACAGTTTACAAATGCTCTGCCAGTATAAACAAAACCGCTGCTTATTGAAGTTATTGGCATTTTAAAGACCAGACTTGCAGTAGACTGAAAGTAGGGGCACAGTTAATTTTGTACCTTAGAAAACGAACCGACGAGGAGCTTCAGAATACAAAAGTGTATACAAAACAGCTTCTCCAATACAAAACTGTTCGAAGATTGCTGCCAAAGATCTTCATTTCCGTATCAGTGCTCACTCAGACTAATTTCAATGCATAGAACAGAATAACAGACTTGGAGGTCTTCTAGTCCAGCTCCCTGCTCAAGCGGGAGACCTATACTATACCATTTCAGACAAGTGGTTGTCCAGTCTCTTAAAAGCCTCAGTTGCGGAGAACCCACAACTTCTGCAGGCAACGTATTTTAAATAACCCCCATATGTTTTTCACACGATATGAATGTGTTTATCTCACATTCAAAAATATGAATTTCAAAAAAGCATATTTTTAGTTTTGTCTTCCTAAATGCCTAATCATCTGAACCAATAGGCTGCGCCATACACCGGAAGCTCAGGCTTTCTCGTCCTCGTCATTCTTTCCTTCCGCTTTCGTGTCTCTTTCGATGAATCGATCTGAGTACTGGCTGGTTGAACACGCCTGAGCGGAGAACCGAAGTGCTAAAGTAGCGGACGATGGAACTGGGCTGGCTGGTCGAAGGGATCGTGGTATTAGCGGCTGCAGGGCTGGCTCTGGTGAGAAGGGATCAGTGCTGGCCCTAAAGCATTTCGGGGCGAAGAGAATGAAGGCAGAAAGGCAAACTTCCTCGTAGTGGGCTCTCCTTTCTTACAATCTCGGCCTCCAGACTTATTTTCTGTCATTTTCCTGACATTGCAGGAAAATTTGGCCTACGGGATTCATTATATCCGAGGTTCAACTTTATATCCGCAAATTTAACAAAAATGCCTCGGAATGCATGCAATACGTCCTTCCTAGAGTACGGAGTAAGCAGTTCACCGTCTCATTCTTCACAGACTTTAGGCAGTTTATAAATTCAAAAATAAAATTGCATTGTAAAACTTCAGTAATATCAGATGATAAGAAAAATGCACAAATATATAAATGCACATGCTTCTGACTACAGCTACACAGACATTTGGACGGAGACATCAGTGGGTGTGTGTGGGTTTCTAGTTTAGTTGTGCACTTCTTTATCTAAGATTTTGCAATTCAAGTCATATGAGTTCATCTTTGTTTACAATATAGTTTTACTTAAAATTACTTTAATAACTTCTGATTTTTTAAAACTATATCTTTCTGGTTCATACTGCCCTTTGAGGTGTTGTTCTTATTACCTTGTCAGAGAAAGCTGGGCTACTGACTTGGATACAGGTAGTCCTCAACTTACTGCCACAATTGAGCCCCAAATTTATGCTGTTAAGTGAGAAATTTGTTAAGTGCCTTTTGCCCCATTTTAAAACTTTTCTTGCCATCTTTTGTTAAGTGAATCACTACAATTGTTAAATTAGTAACACGGTGGTTAAGTGAATCTGATTTCCTCATTGACTTTGCTTGTCAGAAGGTCACAAAAGGGGATCGCATGACCATTTATGACAATTGTCATAAATATGAACCATTTGCCAACCATCTGAATTTTGATCACATGATCATGGGGATGCTGCAAAGGTTGTAACTGAAAAATGGTCATCAGTCACATGCCATTGTAACTTTGAACGGTCACTAAATGAACTGTTGTAAGTAGTTCTTGTAGTTATATAAAAACCTGTAGTTTTTACTCAGAAATTTTTACTCAGAAACCTTTAGGAAAGGCTCAGAACTCAGCCTTTCCTAAATTAGAAACTAAAAGCCATTTTAGTGGTAGGAATTACTTTTATTTAAATGCTAATGTGTTTATACAGCAATACCAATCATGCAAAGTGCAGAAAAAAGTAAAAGAAGCCAAAAAAATTAAAAGCATGGGACAAAAGAAAAACAAATATGGCTTAATCTAATCAACACTATACAGTATTCTTTTGTGTTCATTTATCTTTGCAAATGATCCTGTCATATTTTATGCAATTTATATATTGCCTTTTGTTCTTTAAACTCTCATCTCTCTTTTTTAGGAGCTTATCAGCAGCATAATTCAGCTTCCTTTCAATCCACATACTCTCTTCATATGTTTGTTTTGTGCTTCGGTCCTCATCTACTTTCTCTACACAAAATATTCAGGGTATCACTTTTAGTCCTGGTCACTCTTTTTTGTCATAACTATTGCCAAACCATAACATGTAACTATCATCAACCTGTGAATTCCTACTTTCATATGCTGTCATAATAGTTTAAATAACACCAATTCCTAATTTCTCATATATATTACTTTCATTCAAAAAGGAGTCATATCCTTTTTCTCAACATACAATATATTCCTCTATGTCTCTATATCTTCATTTCATCTGTTACACATGAATGTTGAATACTATAATTGTGTGTTTACATTTTGATTAGTGCAGATTCTCCCCCAATGCACACAATCTTCGACATTGAGATCAAATTTATTTCTTTTTCTTAATTTTATTTATCTATTCTCTATTCACTTTAAAAACTTTAACATGAATGTTTTAATCTTGCAAGAATGGTATTGCATTATTATTACAGCACTATCAGCTACCACTCCTCTTTTACTTCCCTCCCAGATTGCTGTCATTGCATATATAACTGCAAGGCAGTCGCCAAGTATTTATGAATATGAAGATGAGAACTTATTTCTGAATGATAAGAAATCTGTGCCTAGCCTTCATGACCCTGCAACATGTGAACTTTCTGTAGTTATACCTTCATATAATGAAGAAGAACGATGTAAGAATCAATATTTATATATAAGATATTTTGCTTTATAAAATTATTTTATCCTCAGTGTAGTTTTAATGAAACAAGACCTGCAGTTTTGCTTTTTTCCACATCTTACAGTACCATCAATGATGAATGAAGCTCTAGATTATCTAGAGATGAGACAGGTACGTATTTG
This sequence comes from Ptyas mucosa, assembly GCA_012654045.1. Lineage (NCBI taxonomy): Eukaryota > Metazoa > Chordata > Lepidosauria > Squamata > Colubridae > Ptyas > Ptyas mucosa. The sequence goes on along the minus strand of WNWU01000064.1, from coordinate 6,431,090 downwards.
CAATAATTCAGTAACATTTTTGAAAGTAGAATTTTCTGATAGTAAAAGAACAAAAAACCCTGTCAAATGAAAAATGATTCTCTTTATTTTTATAGAAGCAAGATCCTTCATTCACATATGAGGTCATAATAGTTGATGATGGCAGCACAGATCAAACCACAAAGGTAGGAAATAAAGGACTCTTACAAACTTCAGATACTTGTCAACAGTACAGATGCTCTTCATGCTTATGAGCACTCATTCAGTGAGTGTTCAAACTTGTGATGGTCCTGAACAAGGTTGGGTTACAGTTAATCTTTGGAGTTTTGACTATTGTAGCATTAAATGACCTGCATGATCCTCACTTAATGACTGCAGCTGAGATTGCCAGAATTGTTACTAAGCAATAAGATAACATGACATTGTGTTTTATGATTGAATTGCTTAGCGACACCAATTCTGGTCCCAGTCATTGTTTTAAGCTGAAGACTACCTGTTTTGTTTGTTTGTTTTTTGAAAAATACTTCTTGTTGTTAAAGTTTAAAATCACAATACCAGAAACAATACACGCATAAGGAAAAATATCAGAAAGCTGTAAAAAGTAATTTTATCTATTCCATATCTCATTATTATTGTTGGTGTTATTATTTTGAGGGTCTGATTCCAAGATATCTACAATGTCTATTATTTAGCCAGTGATTGCTCCACTTTGCAAGCTACCATTTTTATTTAGTGATAGAGAACTGAAAACCTTTCCCTTCAGTGTACACTCAACTGAAAACATGGTTGCCTATGTATGTCAGAATAGCCTTTCTGTATATACCGTATTTTTCGGAGTATAAGACACCCTTTCTCCCCCCCCCCCCAAAAAAGAGGATGGAAATGTTGGTGCGTCTTATACACCGAATACAGCCATTTTTGGCCTCCCAAAGCCCCGCCCTGCTGGTTCCATTTTTGTGAAAAATGGGCCTGTTTTTTGAAAAAACAGGGTGCACAGAGGGTTTGGGAGGCCTACAGAGGGCTCCTGGGGACTGGGGAGGGCAAAAACGCCCCAGTTTTTGCAAAAAAATGGGAGATTTACCCTCTCCCAGGAGCACTCTGCAGGCCTCCCAAACCCTGTGTGCGCCCCATTTTTCGCAGAAACGGGCAAAAAAGAGGGCGCATAGAGGGTTTGAGAGGCCTGAAGAGCACTCCTGGGGGCCAGGGAGGGCAAAAGCAGGCCCATTTTTGCCAAAAAAATGGGGCGCGCAGAGGGTTTGGGTGGCCTGCAGAGTGCTCCTGGGGGCCAGGGAGGGCAAAAACCTTTTTTTTCTTACTTACCTCTTTGAAATCTTGGTGCATCTTATACACTGATGCATTTTATAGTCCAAAAAATAAGGTACTGCACATATGCATTTTTTGTTTTATTGTTTCTTGACTTTTCCCTTGCTTATATGTTACATTGTGGTAACAGAGCACAAAGAGCTTTGTATGTGTTTGTGTGTGTGTGTGTGTGTGTGTGTGTGTGTGTGTAAAACAATTCACAGCTAGAATTGATTCTGCCAGAAAAAGTATAATATATCTGTCAAAGTGATAATATATATTTGTCTAAAATAATTATCTCCTTCATTATGTGCCTTTGTGTTCAATTATTACATAGATTTATATGAAACACTAGCATTAATTTTCAGAGGACATTATGAAATATTTTAAATAACTGATAGTCTATTATGGTCTTACTGGAGATAATTTGAGGAAATGAGTAAAGAAAATGATGCATGTATTGTTTGTCAACAATCTTTGAAATAGAAAATTTTGGGGTAGAAAAATAGTTTTTAGCTAGGCTATAGTTATACTTGTTTTAAGGACTTGGTTATTCATGATTTGTCTACTAACAGAAATTAAACACAAACAAGAATTAAGCAAAATAAATAGAAAGGGAAATAAACTATACTAATTATTAGTAAATTATTTGGCCATTATATGCTGAATATTTATTCATTCATTCATTCACTTTGTATAGGCATCTATCTCATATTCATAATTCTGGCCAGTTTAACCATTAAAATACCAAAGCAATTCAAAAATTACAAAGAAAAAGAATCTAATCATATTAAAACCACTACAATGAGCAGCCAAGATACAAAACATTCAAGGCATTCAAAATGGAACAGGCTCCATTCCATCACATTAGTCCTATTTATTGGTAAGATATGCTGTGTGCACAATTATTAGGCAAGTGAGTATTTTGACCATATATCATTTTTATGCATATTTTCCACCTCCAAGCTGTATAAACTTGAATGCTTAGTGGATATAAGCATATCAGGTGATGTGTATTTATGTAATAAGGGAGGGTGTGGCCTAAGGAGATCAACACCCTATATCAAGATGTGCATAATTGTTAGGCAGCTTCTTTTCCTCAGGCAAAATGGTCCAAAAAAGAGATTTAACTGACTCTGAAAAGTAAAAAATTGTAAAAGTCTTTCAGAGGGATACAGCACTCTTGAAATTGCTAAGATATTGGGGCATGATCAAAGAACCATCAAACCTTGTGTTGCAAATAGTCAACAGGGTTGCAAGAAACATAGTGAGAAAAAAGATGCATATTAATTGCCAAATATTTGAGAAGAATCAAATGTGAAGCTACCAGGAACCCGTTATTCTCCAGTGCTATCATATTCCAGAACTACAACCTACCCTGAGTGCCCAGGTGTTCAGTGCTCAGAGACATGGTCAAGGTAAAGAAGGCTGAAATCCAACCACCACTGAACAAAACACATAAGTTGAAATGGCAAGACTGGGCCAAGAAATATCTAAAGACAGATTTTTCAAAGGTTTTAATGGACTCATGAGATGAGAGTGACTCTTGACGGACCAGATGGATGGGCCCATGGCTGGATCAGTAATGGGCACAGAGCTCCATTTCGACTCAGACGCCAGCAAGGGGAGGTGGGTTATTGGTATGGGCTGGTATTATGAGCTAGTTGGACTTTTTCAGGTTGAAGATGGACTCAAAATCAACTCCTAAACCTACTGCCAGTTTTTAGAAGACACTTTCTTCAAGCAGTGGTACAGGAAAAAGTCTACATCTTTCAAGAAGACCATGATTTTTATGCAGGACAATGCTTCATTGCATGCATCCACTGTGTGGCTAGCCAGTAAAGGCCTTAAAGATTAAAGAATAATGACATGGCCCTCTTCCTCACCTGACCTAAACCCTATTGAGAACTTGTGGGCCCTTCTTAAACGGGAGATTTATGTTGAAGGAAAACACCTGTTCTCTGAACAGTGTCTGGGAGGCTGTGGTTGCTGCTGAACAAAAAGTTGATTGTCAACAGATGACAGACTCCATGAATGGAAGGCTTATGACTGTTCTTGAAAAGAAGGGTGGCTATATTGGTCGCTGATTTATTATTATTATTATTTTGAAATGTCAGAAATGTTTATTTGTACATTTTAAGTTGTTTATTATTTTCACATTAACACATGCAAATAAACAAGTGAGATGGGGAAATTTTTGTTTTTCATTTAGTTGCATAATAATTCTGCATTCTAATAGTTGCCCAATAATTGTGCACACATATTCTCATAAGAAATCCCAAACTTCACTTTTACTTTCTTAAATATTCAGGTTTGAGGTCTATTTAATATTTTGGGTTGACCAAGAGCACTGTAGTTGTTCAATAATAAAATTAATCCTCCAAAATGCAACTTGCCTAATAATTGTGCACACAGTGTAGATTATCCAATTAATTCTAGATGCCACTAAATATATGTTAAAGGAGGTACCTTTTAAGAAAAGCTATGCAGCACAGGGCTAGCCTGCCTCCTGAAGTTGTGGTTCTACCCCTGCAGCTTTTCAAGAAAAGAGTTTACAACCTTTCCTGCCCTGGACAGGGATTTGGACTCTATGACTTTTAAGATCCCTTCCTATCCTAGGATTCAATAATACTTTGAAAAGGTGCAACAAGGGGCTGAAGAACAGTGTCTCTAACATAGTATTTTGTAATGTCAAATTTGCCTAGGGCACCACTAAGACATTGGGGGTTGACTGGATTATCAGAACACCCTCCTAGCTCTGCTCACCACAATCAAGAGGAGGACGAGGGGAAAGGTCTTCCTTGAAATGATGAGGAAAGAACCCCACCCCCAGGAAAAGACAGATGGGTTAATTCTGATTGTATAAGACCAAGCCTTAGGAAACAAATGCATAGAAAACCAGAATTGAGAAGGGAGCAACAGACAGCAAATGCCATCTCTGTGAATATGCTGAACAGTGGACCACCTAGTTAGCTGCTACAAGGAGATTGCATGAATTGATTACAAACAACGGCATGACAAAGTTGCAAAAATGGTGCATTGGAATATCTGCAAGAATTACTATTTGCCTGCCAACAACAAGTGGTGGGACCATAAAATTGACAAAGTAATTGAAAATGAAAAAGCTAAAGTACACGGGGACTTCAGAATTAAAACAAAAGCATCTGCCACATAACACCTTAGAGTTAGCAATTGTTGATAAGAAAAGACAAAAAAGTCTCAACAGTGGACTTTCCAGTACCTGGAGACAGAAGAATGAAGGAGACGAAACTGGAGAAAACCACAAAATATAAGGACTTGCAAATAGAACTATAACAACTGTGGCAAAAGAAACCAAGATAGTACCAATGGTTGCAATCCCAAAATGTGGAGCACCAGTTGGACACCATTGGCATTGACAAAATCACCATCAGTCAATTGCAAAAGGCAGCTTTACTTGGGAACAGCTTACATCCTGTGACAGTACCTTTAACACCATGAAACAACATCTGTCTGGGAAGGATTTAATAGGTGAATAAATTAGCAGGAAAAAGATTAGAAAAATTCAAATGGCATTTTCTAAACAAAAAATATTTTTGCCTGATACATGTATATTTGAAACTCTTGACCATCAATTAGTAGCAAGTATATAGCATTCAAAATTGTGATTACTGTTGTTTTATTCTGATGTATTATTTTTATAGGTTGCACTGAGGTACGTTAAGAAGTATGGTAGTGACAAAGTGAGAGTACTCACTCTGGTGAGGAATCGTGGAAAGGGGGCAGCTGTTAGAATGGTAATAAACTCACCTGCTTTTCCTTTAAGTTGCATATTTTCTTTCTCAGAGGAAACAAATGATTCAATCTTTACCTTTTAGTATGAACATTTAAATTAAATTCAAAAATATTACTGAAGGTATGGCAAACTTACTGTTTTCATATTTACAATTTATAGTGCTTATGTCTCTGGAGATTTTCAGTCATCTAGGTCATAGTTGTCCCAAAAGTGCTTTTTCAAGAAGCAACTGAAGCAATGTGATATATGCAGTGTAATGCAGTGAGCCATGTGCAGATGTGTTTCTTTTGGGGAAACAAAACAACCACTTCATAAATGAATGGTACAACATAGGGAAAAAACCCCATCAGGACAAATTCAGCAGTCCATCTGCATTTAAAAGGCCATTCTTGAACACAGCAAAGTCTACATTTTGGACTGAGAGGACTGTTGGTTTGAAAGAGGGGTCAAAGAGGCCATCTATGTCAAAATTGAACAGCCCTCTTTCAACAGAAGGGGAAGGATACAACACCATATATCTCCAGTCGACAACACAGTCCTTTCAACAGTTCCAAGAAGGCTCCACACCAATTTGCACTACTCAGGTGACCCTGATGACACAAATAAATCTCCAGATGGCCTCAACAACTCTCTAAAAGAATGAAAATGACCAGCTGTCTGCAAGGAATATAAATCCTTCCATTTTCCACCATCCAATAAGAGCTGAAGAAGCTTTTTGGATAGGAAATGAAACTTCTTCAAAGAAAAACCAGAAAGTCCAGTTGCCTCTTGAAAAAGCACCTTTGGGGACAACCTATAGTGCTTATTTTGGCAAGTTGCTTTTGTTATTTTCGTAAGTGCTTATTTTGGTAAGATGGAACATAGACTGGCTATTTGATTTAATGGATTAATAGGGGAAGGAATTTCTATTAAACCAAATGCGTCTTAAATGACAAAATAATTTTTGAGCCCATTTTTGACACCATGAAAAAATATATTTTTCAGGTTACAATCAATAAAACTTTTGACAGGATGCAGTGAACGTTATCCAGACTACTTTGCCAAACTGACTGTATTCTAAATTTGAAATGAAGTCTCTTTCTGTTTGAAATTTAATAAAACTTGGATCTACAAGTTTTTAGTATATTAAACCCAGTGTCTACTTATCCAGGATCCTTTGATTAAAACCATCTAAGTCCCATAGACATTTACTAGATTACCATTCCAAATTTGCAAAGTTAATTTAAAATATTTGTTCTTTGGGAGTACTTTTAATTTAAGTTGTAAATTAAAATTACAATTAAATTAATTTGTACTTTTAATATTTATTATACATGTCCATAAATTATTATCTTCAAGTTTGAAAGGCATGTGATAAAATTAATATTGAAATGGATGTATTTAACAGTAATTTCACTTTTATGGCCATCTTTGAAAAATACTGCATTCCCCCCCCCCCATCCCATGTGGTGAGCCCATCTCTTTAATAGGGATACAAAAGAGAATAATATATACTTCCTGTAATCTTCTCCAAGACACATGGAGTTTTGGTATTTTGTCTTTTCAAAAACATAATATTACTTAACATTAAAATTAGCCAGAGCACCAGTTTTATCTAATGGTTAGAGTGCTGGCCTAGAATCCTACAGATTGTGAGTTCTTGGCCTCCCTTTGGCATGAAAGCCAGCTGGGGGACTTTGGGCCAGTCAATTCTCTCTTTACATCCAAGTTGTTGTTAAGGGAAAATGAGAGAAATTAGGTATATTTACTCGGTTGAGCTATAAAAATATAATCATAATAATGGCTACAAAAAAATATAGACCTGCTGATTTGGTAAACATCCTGATTGAGTTGCTTAGTAGCACCCTTGTCTAGAACCATTGTTATTGTTCTTGACTAGAGATTGGTGAGGTTTGTAGCTATAATTCAAACAGAGCTTTGTGAAGTTGTTCTTAGTCTTGAATGTGACTATTGGTACACGGAAAGCTTATTGCATCATGTTAGTTTTTAGTTTTTTAAACAGATTATTCTATTTTAAACATAATTAAAAGGGAAACTGGCATGATGCAAAGCAAAGCATTAGTCTCCAGAGATATGATTTCACATAGGTTGTGCAGACAGTCTTACAGATTAAAATGGTGGCTCACCACAATTGTTTGGCAAAATTCTTAATCAGTATTCTGTTAAGCAGTGTCATTAATTTGGTTTCTGGCAAATTGCAATTAGTGACTGGCCATATCCATTGTGGCATCCATTTTGTGAACAGGCAGTCCACCCCATACTAGCAACATGATTGTGTTCATACTGTCAAATGTGTTCTCTGGTCATAAAGTTTAATACCTAAATTATAATTTTGGGGGGAGGATTCTATCAAAACAAAGTGTGACTTTTTTGTCTTTTCATAATAATCTGAACTAATTTAGGTCCTTACATATTTTTTTAACTGCAGGGTGTATTTTATTCACGAGGAAAAAGAATATTGATGGCAGATGCTGATGGAGCTACAAAATTTAAAGATATTGAAAAAGTAGAAAAAGGTCTTGAGAGTCTCCAACCCTGGCCTGTGAGATTCTATTTGTCTACTTTGTCTCCTTTTTGTTGGATTAGTAAGAAGATAAATATGTTTCCTTTTTTAAGTCTTAAGACAGGATCCAGAGAAGATTGAACATATTTAATTTCTTAAATTGTGTAGAATTACAGCAAACATCGTTTATCAGGTTTGCATACATTTTTTAATGCAGTGTCCTAGTTTGTGATTTGTAGTTTGGGATTACTGCAAAATATTTCCTTTGTCTACATGCAAGGGAGTTTAGGCTCAAGATGGAACAGTAGTATGAGCATTCTCAGGTGATTATTTTTTCTCTCTGTTACCATTTGCATGCCCTTTGGAAACACTATAATCAAATGTAATTTCTTGCTGCCATTATTTTTTTAATTTAGTTTTAATTTAGCTGAGCTGTTTCTTCAAACAATATGCTTTGCATCTTATGGAAGTACAAAGCATCTTTCTTTGAATAATGAAAGCAGCTGCATGATTTTTTAGGCTTAGCCAGCTGCTTTAAAAGCTGCTTCCAGGTCTCTCTATACATGTACATGGCAATCATTGTGTCTCAAAGAAACAGCAGGAGCACTTATAAACTCATCACATGCACCTGGAAGAAGATACAATGGCTTTTATAAGTTGAAAGGAGTGCTTATATGAATATAATTTGGAAACTACTTGTTCTTTACTCTGCTTCCCTTAAAGCTGTTAATGTTTTCCCTCTAGGAAATGATGGCTATTGCCTGTGGCTCTCGGGCTCACTTAGAGAAAGATTCCATAGCACAGGTATACTTTTCTTGCCTCTGTTTTTTTCTTCTGTACCTACTGTCAGACAGACTATTCCTTATAGACAGATATAAATGCCTTCTTTTTTAAAATCAAACCTATCGTCCTTTACTTTGCACAATCTCTGGTTGGAATACAGAATGTGGGCTCTTATTCAGCAGTATACAGCCAGCCTAAATAACTAACACATTCATTACTACTGAGTATTTCTAACACAATTATCAAAGTCTCCATTCTGTAGTCTCTAAATTGAACAGTTATTTTAAAGTATTTTTATTAGATCAAACTAATTAAGAGAATAAAAAGTATATATACAACAGTATTAACAATATTTGAAATGATAATGATAAAAAAGTAAGAAGGGAAGGCCTAGGTTCCTTTTAAACAGAACAACTTCAAACCCCCTCCCTCTTTTCCTTGCCCTTTGTTGAAAAAAAAATCAAATGTTAACAAACAACACATATCAGTAGATCATTACTGCATATGAGGTTCAGATTTATCTTTCCAGTTTTTTTATGGTAATTGTTTTAGTTGATTCCCATACAAGGAAAATTTACAATACCTGATATCTTAGAAGATTAGAAGAGATATAGCAAAGAATATCAGTTCAGGAATATTGAATTCAGCGTTGATATTATTGCAAAATGGAGCAATAGGATAGGTTCAGACAACTATTAGTTAATGTTCCAGTCCTGAGTTGTATCTCCAACAACTGATTATAAATAGTTCTTAAATTGTGACTGTAATGGGGCCTGGTCATTACAGTCACAAAAAAAATTACAGAATTACAGAAAAACACAGTTGGAAGGGACCTTGGAGGTTTTCTGGTCCAATCTCCTGCTCAAGCAGGAAAATCTATATCATTCTGGACAATTGACTGTCTAATCTCTTCTTAAAACCTCCACTGATTAATTGTTCTCACTGAAAGGAAATTCTAGGTTGAATCTCTCTTTATTAAGCTTCCATCCATTACATCTTGTCCTGCCCTCAGGTGCTTTGCAGAATAACTTGATCTCCTCTATGAGAGTCCCTCAGATATTGGAAAATTGCTATCATGTTAATCATAGTATTTCTCTTCATTAGACTAGACATACTTAATTCCTGCAACCATTTATTGTACGATTTGGTCTCCAGTTCACTAAACATCTTTGTTATTCTTCTCTGCACATTTTCTATAATTTCAACATCTTTTTTGTATTATGATGACCAAAACTGGTCATTTCAAGTGTGATCTTATCAAGACAGTATATAGCAGTACTAACACTTCACATGATCTTGATGCTATCCATCTGTTGATGCAGCTTAAGACTGCAGTGCAGGGGTGAAATTCACTTATCTTCCCTACCAAATGTGCATGCTCAGAGGCTTAAAATCCTCGCAAAAAAGCGATGTTATGACATCCGCGCAGGTGGGCAGAGCCTCCCACAGCTGCCACTACCGGTTCGCCCAAGCCAGATAGAACTGGCTGAATTTCACCCCTGCTGCAGTGGCTTTTTGGCAGCTGCAGCACATTGCTAGCTCATGCTCGAGTTGAGCCAGATACCACCTATTCTATACCTGTTGTGATGGTCAGTAAACAAGACACCCATGTGATTGCCCCACTTAACGACCCCTACTCTCCCTGATGTGAATGTTGAACAGAGCAAAATATGCCTCGGGTGTGGGAGGCCTAGTAACTTAGTAGTAAACAATTTAAATTTATACTGTGGTTTAAACATAATATTGGCAGTGTATTTTCTGCATTATTGGATAAGTATCTCAGATCATTTAGTTCAAGATGGACCACATTGCAAAAGCAGGGTTATAAATACAATATTTCAGATTTTATTTGAAATGCCGATCTCTTGTTCAAGTACAATTCTAGAAATACGTTGAACATAAAATATTCAGTAGGACTGGGCAGCATTATAAATTCAAAGAAAGAAAGGTGCTTCAGAGTTTGGGTTGGTATATTCATAGCACTGCTAGCATATAAATATCAGTGCTGCTCTTGCACTTTGGTACATTTGTTCTGTAGAAAATTCTTATTTTTTTTTCTTATACTTGTCACAGAGAATATAGTTTATATGTAGTTCTGGTGAGGTGATCATGGTAAGCTTGTTATAGTAAGGTGATTATGGAAACAGAAAAATTCTAGAATGCATTTGTTTTCTTTACTTTAGACCTAATATTTTGTGTATTTTGTTTACAGCGTTCATACTTCCGAACCTTTCTAATGCATGGATTCCACTTTCTAGTCAGGTTCCTTTGTGTTAAGGATATCAGAGACACACAATGTGGTTTTAAACTCTTGACCCGGGAGGCTGCTTCTCGGACATTTTCAGCTCTTCATATAGAACGTTGGTTGGTATATTTCTTTCAGTTAATTGGAAACTGGTAATGTGTGCAAGGTTATGATGCATAATCCAGTATGTACATATATATGCTAAATAATTTTATGACTAGAATGCAAAAGCTTTCAAGCATTGCAAAGACGTGTGTGTGTGTGTGTGTGTGTGTGTGTATCTATCTATCTGTCTATCTATCTATCTATCTATTTATCATTTGATTTATATGCCGCCCTTCTCCGGAGACTCAGGGCAGCTTACAATGCATTAAGCAATAGCCTTCATACTTTTGTATATTTATACAAAGTTAGCTTATTGCCCCCACAATCTGAGTCCTCATTTTACCTACCTTAGAAAAGATGGAAGGCTGAGTCAACCTTGAGCCTGGTGAGATTTGAACTTGCAGTAATTGCAGGCAGCTGATTTTAATAACAGTATTCACTGGGTCTTCTTATTTTCAATTTATGAAGAGAGCTCTTCATGCTTTTATCAAAATTAGAAGAGTTACTTTTTGTCTTTAGGACAGACCAATATAATGCAATTAAGGGCCACACTGATAAATTAAAAATAATCCTGGGCTGCAGTGGAGTAACTGCTAGGTCTTTCTATGGTAGCAGTCAGTGAGGCTTGGAGGTGCTAAGCAGCATGTCTTTTAGAGGGGATGACTGCAAAGAACTAGACATCAACAGCTCTTTTCTTGTGGCAGTGATGCTTAGCAGCAGTGAATTTGTAGACTTTTCCAAAAGTGCTACAGATCTTATGTTATACAGGCCTGCTTTAGATATCATTTAGATAAGTAAAAGGATGCATACCTGTCCCAGTGAAGTTCAAATCTACTTTTAAAAAAATACTATTTATTTAATCAGCAGAAAAAAACAGTAGAAAAAGGGTGCCCCTTTTTTAAAAAAATGCATATACATTTACACTGGAGGAAATGGGTGAACTTTTTGCTAATCTGTTAGCCAAGGTATGAAGGAAACTACAACACTGTCATAATGGGAGACTTTAACTACCTTGACATCAGCTGGGAAACAAAATCTGCAGTGAGTGGGACATCAAACAAATTTCTGAATGTCTAGCTGACTTCTTTGTCATCCAAACGCTGAAGGTGGGAACAAGAGGATTGGCTATACTGGACATAATCCTAACTAGTATGGATCAAATGGTTAAGGGAGTACTCTAAAGCACCTGAGGACAGGACAAGAAACAATGGGCGGAAGCTTGTTAAAGAGAGATCCAAACTAGAACTAAGGAGAAATTTCCTGGCAATAAGAACAATCAATGGAACAGCTCTCCTGGACTTGTAGGTGCTCCATCACTAGAGGTTTTCAAGAAAAGATTGGACATCGATTTTTCCAGGATAGTATAAGATCTGCCTTGGGCAGGGGGTTGGATTAGAAAATCTCCAAGGTCCTTTCCAGCACTATGATTCTATGGGATGTAAATTCATGTATGAATGGAATGGTCATAAGAGACACTAGTGCTTTTCATATAAGCTGCTTGTGAGACTTTGCTGGTGAAATTGGATCCTAGGAGCCAAATGAGATTGCTGCAATTATACCAATCTCCTTGCCTCCCCACTTGATCTGCTTGAAGTTCTAGCTGGATTGACAATAAAGTTCCCCAAACAAATGGTACAGAGGGACTTTATTCTGTCTTTCATGGGCACAGACAGTTGGAACTTCATGACAACCATGGACCTGACTCATATCAACTGTAACATATTAGACTAATGGGTCTAGTTGGCTTTCAGAGGTAACCTAGAATTATTCCTGTGATTCTGATGCATGGTTTGACTTTGACCCTGATTTCCCTTTGGAAAGAGAATGATCACTTTCTTATGAGATCTTTTGGAATTCTTTCCATTTTTATAGTTGTAATACTGCAATGTGTATCATATTAGCTGATGCAAAACATGGACAAAAGCTTTTTCTAGATTAAGGAAATGTGTAATGACTTCTTTTTTTTCTGTGCTCTATGAGCACGCAAGCTGCAAAAATGACACTGGTGGTAGTCAAGCCTTTCACAAAACTCTTATAGGTTGGTGCTGATTTCAGTGATGTCACAGAGATGGCGGTTGAAGATTCGCTCAAAAAAACTCATTGTGTATGACAGGAAGGGGATTGGTTTATAGTTGGTGAAGTCTGCATGGTTGCCTTTGTTCTTGAAGAGAGAAACAGTAACAATTATGGCACAATTAGTAGGTACATGACTAGAATCCATAATGACATTGAAGAAGCTTGTCAACTATTTAGTTGCTGTGCCATGAAGTTCTTTCAACTTCCAAATATCTGACTAGTAAATTATCTGAGCTATATGCTTTTGAATTTCTCATGACATTGATAGGTAGTCCAGTTCTTTTCATTATTATGTAGGAGCCCTTCCAGTTAACCAATAGTTTGCTTTCTATATTAAGTGATAATAACAGCACTTGGTCTTTTTCATTGAACTGCTGTAGTTTTAAACCCTTATCATCTTACCTCTTCTGTTCTTCCCTGGCTCTTCCTAAACATTCTTGGGCAATGTGTCCTACTGCCCTTGATTTGTTTCTCTGGGTTAATATGCATTCTACCCATGTTTCCCCGAAAATAAGACCCTGTCATATATATATATATACACATACACACATATATATTTGCCACCAAAAAGGGCACCAGGTCTTATTTTCAGGGGGATGTCGTCCACTGATTCACCTCACTTATGCACGTCACCCCCTGGCCTCTTTTTCACTATCAGAGACCTTCATCTGGCAAGACCAGTAAGGCTTTCCTGAAGGTCTCTGCAGCCAATAACAGAGCTCCGGATTGATCTGGAGTTCTGTTATCGGCTACAGAGGCCTTCTGGAAAGCCTTGTCAGCTGCAGCAAAAGAAATGGGCCGAGGTGTGTAAGGCCTGGCTGCAACTGTCCAAAGGTAAGTAGTATGAAAACTCCACCCCCCATCCCCACCCTAGCTTAATTATTACCTGTGCACCCTGGAGTCTTAATTAGGGCTTATTTTGGGGGGGTAAGGGCTTATATTGGGCACACATGTAAAAATCAAGCTAGGACTTACTTTCTGAGTAGGTCGTATTTTTGGGGAATTAAACTGTAGGAGCTTTCTAAATTTTCACACAACGCTTCCTTAATAACGCTCAACCTACCTTGAATTTACCTCCCAACTTCTAAATCCAGTGGATACCTTTGGGATTTGCCTATGGGCCAAATTCTGTACTAAAAATGGCAGCCAGGTATCCTAACTTTTTGGTTTTTTTGACCTGCATATTTCGAAGCATAGCATTTAGGGTCTGATGGATCTTTTTAGTTATGCCATTTGCCTAGGAAACATAAGGACCGGTACACACTCCTGTTATCTCTAAATCAGGGTAAAGATATTTAAGTAGGGCTGAGTGAAAATTAGATGCTTGATCCATGAGGATCTCCTTTAGTATGCCTATTGTATTGATTTTGACCAGTTTCTTTGTTATTTATATTTATTAATGGAATTGTTTTCAAATAACAAGTTGCATAGTGACATACAGTGGTGGGATTCAATTTTTTTAACAACCGGTTCTATGGGCGTGGCTAAGTTGAGGGTGTGGCTTGATGTCATATGACCGGGTGGGTGTGGCTATGTGCATAGGGACTACTCAGAGGGCAGAAAAAAGTCATTTCTGAACGGTCCTCGCACTTATGACCATCCTCACATTTATGCCCGTTGCGGCATTCTTAACAACCGTGTCAGTCATTTCACCACTACTTCTCTTCACCATGGTGGCAAGATAGGGCAAAAACGTAAAATGTGAGGACAGTCATAAGTTCGAGGACGTCACAAGTGCGAGGACCAGTCAAAAATTACTTTTTCAGCCCTCTGAGTAGTCCATATGCACAAAAGGATACAGCAAGAGAGGAATGAAGGAGTAGGAGTAGGAGTAGGAGTGAGGGTAAGAGAGGGAGGAAGAGAGGAGGAGAAGAAGAAAGGAAGAGGAAGTAGGGAGGAGGAGAAGAGGGGGAGAAGAGAAAGTAAGAAGGAAAGAAAAGAGAGAGGTGGTAGGTTGGAGGAGAAAGATTGCTGTACAATAAAAAAGATGAAAGGGAAGAAAGCCAAACCCAAACAAATATAAAAATATTAAGATAAAGAATGAATTGTTAAACTTTAAAGAATAAAGGAGAACAAATATGAATAAATAGCAATAATTAGAAACACACATACAAACATACAATGTATTTTCTTTGAACAGAGTATTTGGCCAGTTCACAAATTTAAACAGTGTTTAGTCATTTTGATTAAATTTACAATTTCTATATTTCCTTTTTGCCATATTTATTCCTCATCTATTTTTTTAAAAAAACAATATTACCCTTCATCCTCCTCTCTAATCTTAATCAAATTCAATTTTTCCCTTCTATTCTATATTATACCCCTTCCCATTGTCATCTATTTTTATATCCATCCTCACATTGGTTAATTATGTAATATTTCAGTTGTTTAATACAAATTCAACATTTTAATATAAATCAATTAGTTATATAACTATCTTTTTTGTATATTAATCAATATGAACATGAATATTCCAATTATTTCCATGCAATCCAATTTCTTACAAATCCATCAATTATATTTACCAATAATAATAAACCAAATAGTATCCCCCATATATTCCTCCAAATCACAACTTAACCATTTCTGCTTTCAATACAATATACAATTAATAGTATCTCAATTATTACAATTCCCTAGTTAAATAGAGCTTTTTTCTTTTGTGTTTTAAAATCTTGAACTCTCCTCTTTTGAACTAAATTTCCCATTGTTTACACCTACCTTTTTTGGTGAGCAAAGAGAAAAAGAAATCTCTCTCCCTGCGTGCAGCAGAGCCTGCTTTACTTTCATTTTCCTTTTAGCTAGGGGAAAAAAATTACTCTTTGCAGTTAGCAAAGAGGTTGCAAAAAAAAAAAGAGCTTGCAAAAGAGCCTGCACAAAACAGCTGAGAGCGAATCAGAGTCGGGAGAGTCAGGAGGCAGATCTATTCAAGCCTAAGCGAAAGCTGAAAGGAGTTTTTTCCTGCTGTTTGCTTGCAAGGAGGTAACTGCTGCCAGGCACAGGGCAAAGGGTGGGGGCCACCCTCCTTGCCATTTAGCCCCCCCGTTGCCCCTTTGCCTCTAGCGCCCCCCTGCCACCCCGCCCCCCTAAGGCAACCCACGGCCCGCAGTACCGCCCCCTTTGGCAATCACTGGCTTAACTATTTAACTCCTTAACAACCGGTTCTACTGAAGTAGAATCCCACCACTGGGTCTACTCATTTGTTTTCTTTTGACACTGATCAGCTGTAGGGCAGTGCTTTGAAGCCCGGGGCAGCTACAAGGCCAATAAAATTACCAAAAAACACCGAACTGTTTGTTAAATTGCTGGCTCGCCCACCCCTCGCCCAGTGGTGCGGAGGGGAGGGGCGAGCCAGCAATTTAACAAACGGTTCGGCTGAACCGCCTAGAACCGGCAGAATCCCACCACTGGTGACATACAATTAGGATATACAGTATTCCTTTACTGGATTGGAGCAGAGGGCCCACAATATCTATGGCTATTTTGAAAAAAGAAATGGGAAACAAGGACACTCTTGCTGGCTCTTCTTCCACGTTCCTGTACACACACGTGCACCGGTCAGCTGGCCTTTGCGCGCGCGGTAGCACTGAAACCGAGAAGAGCAGCGTTCCATCGCGCATGCGCATGCTGGCACCGAATTTCCAGGTTTCCATTACACACGTGCAATAGCCAGCTGTTCATCGTGCACACCTGTGCCAGAAACTGGATGTTTGGGTGCTGGCGCGCGCATGCATGGTGGAACACTGCTCTTCTGGGTTTCAGCGCTCCCATGCGCACGAAGGCCAGCAAGGCCGTGGGGTCCAAGCGTGATGGTTTTGCGTGCCATTTTTGGCACGCAGGTCGGCACGCGGTGACATAAAAGGTTAGCCATCACTGGACTAGAGCATCTCAGTTCCCCTATTAAAGTGATACAGCTGGGAAGGATCCTAGGTTCCTTCCCCTCCTGTTTATTCTCCTCCTTTGCTTCTACCATACTGGGCTCTTTCATTACTCCTACTACTTTAGTCTCCTCCCTCAAGCCCCTTGTTGGAATCAAACCTTCAGCAATTGGAAAATTTATTCCAATCATTAGATTACATAATAATTTGGGGATTGTACCTGTCACCATTATTTATTCATTTGACTATATTTTGGCTGTAACAAATGGGAGTCTGCACAACAAGTGTCCACAAACATACTTGTGAGTTTTTCCCCATATATAAATGCAGTCCTCAACTTACAACAGTTCATTTAGTGACTGTTCAGTTACGTCACTGAAAAAAGTGACATGACCATTTTCACATGACCATTGCAGCATCCCCATGCTGCACATTATCAAAATTCAGGTGCTTGGCAGCTGACTCATTTATGATGGTTGCAGTGTCCCAGTGCATTTGATCACATTTTTTAACCTGACAAAGCAAAGCCAGATTTGCTTAACAACCAAGTCACTAATTTACCAACTACAGTGATTCACTTAACAACTGTGGCAAGAAAAATTATAAAAAGAGGCAAAGCTCACTTAACAAATATTTCACTTAGCAACAGAAATTTTGAGCTCAATTGTAGTCGTAAGGTTGAGGACTACCTGTACTGCCTTTTTTACTAAATGAGGATATATAAAAGTCTTTCTATTTCCACTGGCCACAGGTTGGTTAATTGTTTATTAGGACAGCCCTTTATTTCAGAGAGCCATCCTTTAGCATTTATTTATTTTTCAAAAATTCACTTTTCTGTTATTTTGGTTAATTAACTTTCATCATACAAATGGTATCACTTAACACATTCTTTTTTTAAAAAAATAATTTTTATTGAGTATTTTACATTTTTAAAACCGAACACAATAGCAAAACAAGAGGGAAAAAAACACATACTTACATCAAACGTTAAAATACAATACTAACTTTACTTTACTTTACTTTATTTATATTTTATATGCCGCCCTTCTCCGGAGACTCAGGGCGGCTTACAATGCGTTAAGCAATAGCCTTCATACTTTTGTATATTTTATACAAAGTCAGCTTATTGCCCCCACAAACCGGGTCCTCATTTTACCCACCTTAGAAAGGATGGAAGGCTGAGTCGACCTTGAGCCTGGTGAGAATTGAACTCGCAGTAATTGCAGGCAGCTGGATGTTAAATGCTGCTTTAGTCGGAGGCATTAGCCTGCTACGCCACTCAGGCTCCTTACTAACAACAGATAATATATAATTTTACAACTTTCTGCATCGACTTTTGTCTTTACTCTTAACTTTTATCTTCCCGCTCCTTCTCTTTATTTTTAAATATTCATAATTAACCTTTTTGTAAGCAGGGTCATTATTTACATTTATGTCCAGTATATTAATATCAAATTTCACTTTATATTCTTATTTCTTAATTTGATTTTTGTTTTCTAACCATGTTCCACATTTTGTAATAATTTGAGTTGTCTCTTTCTTTGATCTCCATCGTTAATTTGTCCATTTTGGTGCATTCGAGTTTTTAAATTATTGTTTCTTTTGATGGTGTATTGGTCGACTTCCACATTTGCGAGAGTAATTCTGGCTGCCGTTAGAATATGCAATATAATATAATCCAGACTTTTTTCCATTTTTCTATCAATCATTCCTAGGAGGAACATCTCCAGTTTAAAATCCATTTTTTGGAATGTAATCTCTTCCAACCACCCTTTATTTTTATACCAAAATTTCCTCACCCGTGGTAGTATGTCCCTAGTTTGTGACCGCATCTCCAACATTGGGGTGATAGGTTGCGGTACATTTTTGCCAATCTCGCTGGTGCTAAATGCCACCTATAAAATGTTTTATAGCTGCTTTCTTTGTATGATACTGCCATGGTCAATTTATAATTTTTTTCTCACAATTTTTCCCATTTATCCAATTCTACGATATGTCTGAAATTCCTAGCACAACCTATCATCATTTCCTTTACTGTTTCTTCTTCCAATTTGTATCCTAATAGGTAATTATAAATATTTGTAATTATTTTTCTTCCCAATCCTAATATTAATTTATCTAATTCCAATTGTTTCCTGTTTATGCCAAATTGTTCCTTATCTTTTTTAAATCTAGTTTTGATTTGTAAATATGGCCACCATTCCAAATTTATTCCTTTTCAGATCTTGTACTGATTTTAATTCTCCTTTTGTGTCTAATAAATCTGCGTATCTCACCATTTTATCTAGGTCTGTGGTATTTGGATTATCATTGCTTCCATTGTAGACAAAACCAAACTGGGACTTTCATATAATGATTATTTTTAATTTTTTCCCATACTTTCAATAGTGCATCTCTTACCTTGTGACATTGAAAATAAGTGTGTGATTTATTTTTTCCATTCCATAGAAAGCCATGCCAACTGAGTTGGAGATCATGGCCTTCTATCGTTAATATCTGCTTGTTTTTAAGTTGTATCCAATCTTTAAGCCATGTTAGGGATGCCGCTTGATAGTAAAGTTCCCATTCTGGTAAACCGAAACCTCATTTTTTCCTGCTATCTTGCAGTAATTTGAATTTAATACATGATTTTTTTCCCTGACCATATGAATTTTGAGGTCAATTTGTTCAGTTCAAAAAAAATTTCCTAATGTAATTGGTACTGCTTGGAATAAATATAGTAACTTGGGTAATATGTTCATTTTTATCATCAAAATTCTGCCAATTAATGATATTGGTAGTTTAGTCCAGTTATCCAAATCTTTTTGTATTTGTAATAGGAGTCTATCATAAATTGTCCCTCTTTATGTACACCTTTCTGATAGCCAAATTCCTAAATATTTAATTTTCTTTGTTCTTGAAATTCCCAGCTCCTCCTCTAGTTTTTCACTCTGTCTGTTGTTTAAATTTTTAGTCAATATTTTAATTTTGTCCTTATTCATTTTAAATCCTGCTACCACGCCAAATTGGTTTATGTCTTGTAATAAAATGGGTCCAGATTCCTCAATAATAAATGCCGGATCATCTGCGAATGCTTGGACCTTATATTCTTGTGACTTAATTTTTAATCCCTTTATTTCTTGATTATCTCTAATTTGGGACATTAATGTCTTCACCGACAGAATGAACAACAGAGGAGACAACGGGGTAGCCCTGTCTTACTCCTCTAGTTATCTCAAAACTTTGTTTGTTCCCCATTAATTATTATTTTTGCCCTCTGTAATGTATATAGCTCTAATCGTATCTATAAATTTTTCTCCAAAATTCATTCTTATTAATTGGCTTATCATAAAGTCCCAGTTTAAGTTGTCAAAAGCTTTTTGTGCATCCAAAAAAACCACAGCTACCTGTTTTTTGGAGTGAGCTTTGTAATATTCTAATGCATTGATGATAATTCTTATATTATTTTTTATATATCTGTTGGGTAGGAATCCATTTTGATCTGAATGTATAATTTCATTCAATATATTTTTAATTCTATCCGCTATTATGGCCATAAATATCACATTCTTATACATTCATATAAAAATTGAATTGTCTTTTTAAAATAAATTTACATACATTGTTCGAGTTTAATTTTTTAAAAAAATAAAAATAGGTATTTTGTAAAGTTTTCCTTGGTTTTGCTCTTAAATTTTGCTTTGTACAGCAAAATTATAAACAATTACATTTTTATGCCAATGGATCTTTTTCAGATGTGTTCTTTTTTAGGTTTTTTTCTTTATTTTTTCTCAGGAAAATGGTCACTGTAAACATAAACGTAGCTCCTAAACTGCCTCAGTAGAAGGGAGGTACATAGTATTGGTATAGGATTACCTTTTTCTTTAACATAATAATCAGTTACTTCCCTAGCTGGAAGTCTGCTATAATAAGCCCTTAAAACCTTTCCTGTTTTAAACTGGGTGCCCTTTCAAATGTAGCAAAATAAGCTTTTATATTCCATGGTTAATTTAGGATGTCTTTTTCTCTGTCTCCCTCCAGATCTGTTCCTCTTTTTTTTAATTAAACCTTTCTTCT
Organism: Ptyas mucosa; assembly: GCA_012654045.1. Classification (NCBI taxonomy): domain Eukaryota; kingdom Metazoa; phylum Chordata; class Lepidosauria; order Squamata; family Colubridae; genus Ptyas; species Ptyas mucosa. The sequence continues at coordinate 6,410,388 of WNWU01000064.1, read as the reverse complement.
TGCTGTTGCCTCCACTTTTCAGTTATGATATTGACCCAACTATCTGGGCCTAGCCCTTTTTCTGGCTGTTCTGTATTCTTTTACTACAGGTTTAGGATGGACACTTGCCCCTACCAGAGTAGTAGCCTTCTCTGTGTCCAAAGGAGAAGCAGTCCCTCTATGTTTTCCATCTTTTTTTGTTTAGTGTAGGCTCTACTGAAGATTGCATATTTGAGCTCCTTCACTACCAAGGTGATGCCCTTCCTACATGTGAGCTACTTATAATGTCTTCATAAGAAAATATTCACAGTAAGTTGAATTGATCCTGAGTGGCGACAATGGAGTTTTCAGGCACAAACCAGTGGCCTAAGAAACCAAATTGTTTGTATTCACTGACCAAAGGTAGCGTAGCTAGCATGCTAACCTACTAGGAAGGGACAATTAGAAGTTATCTAAAATATTCCAGCATTATACAATAATTAAAATGCCTTTTCTTTTGTCATCTCTTTGAAAAGTAGTAATATATCAGTTCTGGTTCTGCTTTTCTCATGGCTGCTCAGCAAACTGCCAGTGCTTTGCTGGGACCCAGTGTACTCTGTAGTTGTTTACATGTTCAACTCTATCTTGAAACTTCAGAATGACTTGGTTGTTTTAAGTGAGCAGGATTTGGCCATTTCCCAGGAACACCCTTCAAATGTAGTTTTAAAAGCCTGGCTTCTGGGAAGGTGTGGTGAACTCTGTGAAAGATGACTCTGCAAAAGCAGAGCTGGTGAGTGCAACAAAGAACAAGGAATCGTTGAGTAGACCTCTCTGGATAAGGAGATGACCAGAGATCACTTGCATGTACTCCAGACAACTGCTTCTTGTGAGGAGACCACAGGATACAGTTTCTGCGGGTTTGAGTGCTAGCTGATGAGACGATGAGATTAGCCATCTTGCTTGCAACAGAAATTGAGATTTTGAAAAGACAAAGTTTGCAAACATGACTTTCTACTCACTTTTGGAAATTGTTTATTAACTACTTCTAAACTATTAGCTTTGGACCAACAAATCTGAAAACACTGGGTGAGTCTGCCTTCAATCCTGAATGAAAGAAAATTTTAATCATAAATTTTAAGAACTTAAAAGTCTTAAACAATCAGCAAAAATAAAAATTTGGTCTTAGAAAATTGTAACCACACTAAGGATCCAGATAAATTTGATATATTGAAACGTTTACAATAAAATTTTGGATTTAATTATAAAAAAAGGGCTTCTCTTGGAAAATAATTTTGTCTTTATTTTTACAAGAAAAAACAAGCAATTTCATGAATTCAAAAGCTAGGGAACACTAAAGTTTTTAGATAAAGTTTTAGATAAAGAAAAGATTTACAAACCTGCAAAATGTTGCCAAATGTTCTAATAATGAAAATACTGAAGACGACTTGAAGAATGAAATCAGAAAATAGTAGCCACAATATTGGGCTTCCAAATGAAGAAATGGTGGACTCAAGATAATTCTGCGAAATTTCTTAATAAAAATTATAAATTTTAGATTTAAAGGCCTCAATATGTTAATCAGATATATTCTTATCTTTATAGATTTTACTTATATAGGTTACTTTCCTGAGGTATGAAACTGGAATTTTAACCCATAGTTTTTGTTTTTGGCTTCATTGATAATACTAATTAAGTTTATTATTATTACTACATACTAGTATGTTTTTAATATGCTGTAACTTGTCTAGTGTTGCTTAGAGGATTAAAATGAATAATGAATAAAATGAATAAATATACAAATATCTACTTTACAGTTGGAAAAATAAGAAACATATATCACAATTATTTTTATTTCATGATAGAAAAATTTAAATTGGCAACATTATTGTCATACGCTTATGGAAATCTATTAGAAGAATTTGAAAATATTTATTCTGTTCTTCTTCCAGGGCTTTTGATGTGGAACTTCTTTACATAGCTCAAAGCTTTAAAATCCCAATATCAGAGATTGCTGTCAATTGGACAGAAATTGAAGGTCAGTTAAAAATTTTACATTTTGTGTCATTTTGATCAGTTCTAGAGATCAGGTGAGTTCCACTGGTTTGGTGGTCTTAATATATTCCCCATGATAATACAGAAAGGTTAAATTATTGTTCCACAAGACTTTCTAATACAAGTAGTCCTCAACTTATGACCAGAATTGGACCCAAACTTTCTGTTCCTGAATGAGACATGTATAAAGTGAGTTTTGCCCCATTTTACTACCTTCCTTGCCACAGTTGTTAAGTGAATCATTGGAATTGTTAAGTTAGTAACATGGATGTCAAGTGAATTTGGCTTCCCCATTGACTTGACTTATCAGAAAGTTGCAAAAGGTGATCACATAACCATGGGATACTGCAACTGTCATAAATATGAGTCAGTTGCTAAGTGTCCAAATTTTGATCATGTGACCATGGGGATGCTGGAGTGGTGATAAGCGTGAAACACAGTCATAAGGTTTTTTTTCCAGTGCTGTTGTAACTTTGAATGGTCAGTAAATGAACTTGTAAATCAAAGACTACTTGTATAGTTATTAAGAAAATTAAGCTATTTTCCCCACACTGGGTCTTTTGCATGGTGCTCCTTAGTCTCCTAATATGCTTTATCCCTCACTGTCAATGTAATTATGAAACTATTTATTTTTCAGTAGATCTTATCATTTTTTCCTAGTAGTTAATAAAGATTATGGTATGATGGGAGGTAATAGAATCCCTGTTGGGTGATGATTCTGAGAAACTACTCCAGTAATTTTACCAACATAAACCAAATTCAAAACACTCCATTGTAATATGTACTCCAGTTTGACTGCATTTCAAATTTAAAACCCAAAATAATTTGAAATTATAAACTGTACTTCACAAAAGTTTAGCCTCTTATTAAAGTTTGTAAATCTGAAAAGGTGCTACCTAACTCCTGATTTTTGAAATAAAACAGCAAATAACACTAATGCAATGAGCAATGCATTCTTACATTCTTTAGTCACCATCTGCTAGTTTGAAGATGTCATATACTGCTGTTCTGTGGGGTAACTTGCTTCTGTACTACTGTACTGGCTACAAAAGACTGTTACTTTATTGTATAAATAACATCGATACTATAACAGCAAAATAAAAACAAGCACTATTAAGAGTCTTATCAACAGTTAGATACACAGAGATATACATATCAAATCTTCAGCCACCTGATAAAATTATTTTTAATAGTAAACTTTAAAAAACAAATTAAATTAGTAAGCTCAATTACATTAAATTGAAAATGTGTATTTGGAGATTGCTGTAAGGAAGGGATGAGATACATACTTTCCAACTCAGCAACTAATTGTAGCACTTCTTATTTTCCTCCATAACTAACAGAATCAATTTCATAATGGCTTCTGAGTGGGCCAAGTGTTTTGTTTTTTTGTGTTGCTCAGATGATTCAAGTTCACAAATATTCCATATAACCAGAACGGTTCTGCACAGATAGCACACTGTACATATGACCACTCATTCAGCAACTATTCAAAGTTATGACAGTGCAAAGAGACTTACAACTGGATTTTGAAGTTACAAGCATGCCACATGATCACAAGCTGGGCACTTGGCAATCCATTTGCACTTAGACCAGTTGCCAAGCACTCTTGATCACATGATTACGATTTGCACCCTTCCCTGCCTATTTCCCCAGAAAGTCAGTGGAAAAGCTGACAGAGTAGATTGCAGGTCCCTAGGGTAGTCTACCCATGCACCCTCTCCAGACTGTCCATACTTTGCTGGCTATTGTGCTAGAGCCGTGATGGTGAACCTATGGCACGCGTGCCACAGGTGGCACACAGAGCTATATCTGTGGGCACGTGAGCGTTGCCCTAGCTCAGCTCCAGCGCACATCCGTGCACTGGCCAGCTGATTTTTGGGCCTTCCGGGCCCACCGGACATTGGGAAACAAGCCATTTCCGGCCTCTAGAGGGCCTCCAGGAGGGTGGGGAAGGCCTAGAAAGCCTCTGGAGCCTGGGGAGAAAATGGGCCTACTGGGCCCACCGGTAACCTTTTTGCCATCCTGTGCCAAAAGCGGGGGGAGCTTGGGGGGGTCATGTGCACATGCGTGGGGGGCATTGAATTATGGGTGTGGGCACGCACGCACGCTCCCCCCGTAAAGGTTAGCCATCACTGTGCTAGGGAGTGGGAAAACTAGGGAACAATAATCTGCTAGCAAAATGATACAACTGAATATTGCCTATTTTCACTTGAGATTATAATTTTGGGCCTCTTTGATACATTTTACATTAAAACTATAAATTTATTATATTTCAGAGCAAATTAAAATTTAAAATTAGTGATTTTCAAATAATTACCTTTTATATGTATGTTTAACATAAATTTTATTATTTTTAATAATCATAGGTTCTAAGTTGGTTCCCTTCTGGAGTTGGTTGCAGATGGGAAGGGACCTGCTTTTTATACGACTACGATACCTGACAGGTGCTTGGAAACTTGACACCAGAAAATTGAATTAATTTATTCATCACCAAAGGATTGTTTTGATAAAAAAATATATGATTTTTTTTCAACAGTATAAATTAAGGAGAGAAATGGATCATGCATTACAATTTTTTTTCTGAATTTTCTTCAGTGGCCAAAAATACAACTTTTTTTCAGCTTTTTTTTTCAAATACTGAAATCAGTCTTCTTTTAACTTTTGTTTTCCATTTGTACAAAATACTGATGGAAATTTAACTTTAGAAAATGGCATTTCACTCTGGATTGCTATTTTCTACAAAATCTATAAAATATTTTCTACAAAAAAAGCAAATGTAACCATAGCAATGTGTGTGTTTTTGCGTACATCACATTTCTTTGCACAAATTATAGCATCAGTTTCCTGAGAGTACTGTAATACTGTACAGTAGTTATTGTAAACAGTCAGTTATATTGCAGTTTATTTTTGTGAAAGAATATTCAGAAATTGGACTTTTACATTAAATTCAATATAAAATTGCTGAACTTATTCACCATGTTTTAGATTAAAGATACATCTGATGGACAAATTCCTAATCTGCTAGAATTCTGAGCACAAGAAAGTGTTTAGAAAACATAACATACTGGCAGTTTTCAATATTGTGGCCCATTAGTTGTCATCATGTGTTGCAACTAATTCTACAAGATTTTCAAGATATTTTTGTGTATCTTTATTGTGGGCAATTTTCTCAACTGTGATAACTGTTCATTTAAAGCACTCAGATGTCAAACTCGCCGTGTCACGTTGCCATCACGTGACATATTGCAACATTTTTCCCTTCTTGGAGCTGGGTTGGGCATGGCCTGTGTGTGACATCTCATGGGCTGCCAGTTTGACATCCCTGATTTAAAGTGTTGATGAGCTGGTATTTAAAACATTCTTAGATTGTTGTTACGATGAGAATCAGTATGGCATAATACTTTAAGATTTTGCATTGGGTCCAGGAAGTTTCAGGTTCAAAGTCCATTTTCAGCAGGAAAAGTTCATTGGTTTGGGCGAGTCATTTCTCAGCACAACCTATTTCCTAGCATTATTGGGAAAAATTAGAAAAGGGAATGTGATATATATTACTTTGAATTCCTGGAGGAAAGGTAGGGTATAAAAAAACAAGCCAACTATTAAGGATATAAAGTGTAAAGACTGAAAACCTTACATAAACTATTTTTTGTTCCTTGGGGATGTTTATATAACAGCATTTCTCTTGGAGTTTTCTTATCTCTTTGTGTAATAACCCAATTGATTGAGAATTAATACATTAATCTTTAAAAATGATTACTAAGTTAACCAGGGAAAGGGATCACTTTTTATTGCCTACTCTTGAATGCAACAGAGAACCTAGTCATTGAATTGCAACATTAATTCTAGTGTGTTTGGCTAGACAAGCTTCATTATTATATCATACATAAAATGTAGAGCAGTGAGATTGAATATCCCAGAGCAGGTAACATCCAGGGATCATACTGGCACCTTAAAGTGCCTAAAGTAAACAATTCCATAATGAAATAAAAACCGAATGAAAAAACAGAGTGCTCCATCCCCGGACGGAAGCGTGGGTTCGTTTATCGTTTCACTGCTGCTTTACAGGCATTCCCCACAGCTCGATAGGCGGAAGCCAAGTTTAGTCTTCAATAAGCTAACCGCTTTTGTAACGTTTCTAAAGCTGTTCTCCCCATGTTGGGGGTGAAGAAAGCCTGGGCACTAGCTCAACTATTACAATCCACTTGCTTTATATCCGAATGCCTCACTGAAAAATAAACCTGAATCGTGACTTCACTGCCTGGAGGTGGGGAAACAGGCTCGTCCCTTGACCCACGGGTGGTGGATGGGCGCTCACACTAAAAAGGCGTTCTTTGAGAGAATTCTCGGCCGCGCAGAGACGACTACATATATAACACTCATTCGCTGTTGTCGCCTTCATTCAGAACCGCGGTATAAACACTTCTCTACGAATCGGGAAAGTACAGGTGAAACTCGAAAAATTAGAATATCGTGCAAAAGTTCATTTATTTCAGTAATGCAACTTAAAAGGTGAAACTAATATATGAGATAGACTCATTACATGCAAAGCGAGATAGTTCAAGCCTTGATTTGTCATAATTTTGATGATTATGGCTTACAGCTCATGAAAACCCCAAATTCACAATCTCAGAAAATTAGAATATTACATGAAATCAATAAAACAAGGATTGTACATAGAACAATATCGGACCTCTGAAAAGTATAAGCATACATATGTACTTAGTACTTGATTTGGGCCCCTTTTGCATCAATTACTGCCTCAATGTGGCGTGGCATGAATGCTATCAGCCTGTGGCACTGCTGAGGTGTTATGGAAGACCAGGATGCTTCAATAGTAGCCTTCAGCTCTTCTGCATTGTTCGGTCTCATGTCTCTCATCTTTCTCTTGGCAATGCCCCATAGATTCTCTATGGGGTTCAGGTCAGGCGAGTTTGCTGGCCAATCAAGCACAGTAATCCCATGGTCATTGAACCAGGTTTGGTACTTTTGGCAATGTGGGCAGGTGCCAAGTCCTGCTGGAAAATGAAGTCGGCACCCCCGTAAAGCTCCAGCATGAAGTGCTCCAAAATCTCCTGGTAGATGGCTGTGTTGACCCTGGACTTAATGAAGCACAGTGGACCAACACCAGCAGATGACATGGCTCCACAAATCAACACAGACTGTGGAAACTTCACACTGGACTTCAAGCATCTTGCAGTGTGTGCCTCTCCATTCTTCCTCCAGACTCTGGGACCTTGGTTTCCAAATGAGATGCAAAAGTTGCTCTCATCAGAAAAGAGGACTTTGGACCACTGAGCAAGACCAGTTCTTTTTGTCTTTAGCCCAGGTAAGACGCTTCTGACGTTGTTTGTGGTTCAGGAGCGGCTTGACAAGAGGAATACGACATTTGAAGGCCATGTCCAGGATCCGTCTGTGTGTGGTGGCTCTTGATGTACTGACTCCAGCCTCAGTCCACTCCTTGTGAAAGTCCCCAACACTTTTGAATGGCCTTTTCCTGACAATCCTCTCCAGGCTGCGGTCATCCCTGCTGCTTGTGCACCTTTTTCTTCCACACTTTTCCCTTCTACATAACTTTCTATTAATGTGCTTTGATACAGCACTTTGGGAACATCCAACTTCTTTTGCAATTACCTTTTGAGGCTTTCCCTCCTTATGGAGGGTGTCAATGATGGTTTTCTGCACAACTGTCAGGTCAGCAGTCTTTCCCATGATTGTGATTCCTACTGAACCAGACGGAGAGACCATTTAAAGGCTCAGGAACCCTTTGCAGGTGTTATGGCTGATTAGAGTGGGACACTTTGAGCCTAGAATATTGAACCTTTTCACAATATTCTAATTTTCTGAGATTGTGAATTTGGGGTTTTCATGAGCTGTAAACCATAATCATCAAAATTATGACAAATCAAGGCTTGAACTATTTTGCTTTGCATGTAATGAGTCTATCTCATATATTAGTTTCACCTTTTAAGTTGCATTACTGAAATAAATGAACTTTTGCATGATATTCTAATTTTTCGAGTTTCACCTGTATCTGGTCCACTATGCATTTATGACTTAACTGTGTATTTTAAGTATTTTGCGTGAGCGTGAAACATAGAAAAGTTCCTAAGGTACTAGTAGGCAAAAGGATACGTTTGGCTTCCGATGAACCACGAACTCGGAATCCCACGGACTAAATTACTCAAAACGGACTAGATTAAATTACCATTGGCTGGTTGTAATTTTGCATCATGAGAACGCAACCTCACGCTTTCTCGCGTTTCCGAGTTTTTGCCTCTCACGAGATGGCTGCCGCAACTCTTCCCCCTTTTCCTTTCCCCGGTTGGTCAGCGCGTTTGCAGATACCGCCTTCTCCCTGCCGTCGCGCACTGATGAACGCATCAACTCTCATTGCCACGTCTCTTCAGGGCAGCAGCCTTTACAGCAGTCGCCGCGGCCACAGCGGGGAAAGTGCGACGCGGAGAGAATTGGGAGGGCTGCGCTACGCCCTGTCCCCGGCCTGGCGGGCTCCCCGGCCTGGCGGGCTGGTGGTGAAGGCGCCCTGCTCATGGTGCTGTTGGAGAGGCGGTGAGTCGGATTTTGAATGGCCGCCTCCTTCTCATCTGTCTCCGTGGTGTATGGTGTGTAACCGAGACACCCCGTTGTAGCCAAGCACGGCCCTGTGGCTTGGTGTAGTGAAGGCCGCCGTCGTGCTTTGCTTCTGTCGTTGTTGGTCGCCTGAGAGAGAGTTGTGCTTTATCCCGTTGCCCCTTTATCCGTCGCGTTGGGTTAGTGAACAGTTGCTCTATTCAGTTATTGACCTTCCCACTTTCTTCTTCAGGGCTTTTCCGTTTCGCAAACATTTTAGGGTTTTCCTTGCTCTTTCTTCCCCTCTTGTGTTTCATTAGCTCCCATTCAAGCAACCTTTTTGTTGAGAAGAATGGAATACTTCTATAGGAAGTAGACTGTCTTACCTAGAAACATCTAACTGCGTTTATTCAGGCAGCTAAGATCGGACCTGGTCAGTACTTGGATGTAGGACTTAATGGGAAGTCGAGGGCTACGGGTTAAATTTAGATAGTGGACAAAACATCCCGACAGAAGAAAATGACAAGCTGCTTCTGTGGTATTATCAAGTAGCAGAATTTGGGTTCCTTTTGAAAGAGATTTACTTTCGTTTATTGTTGATAATGAATATTGCTGCTATTGTATGATGTTCTTTTGTTGGAGTCTGCTTAAACTTCTTAGAAATCCAAACTTGCAAGATGTGGCTCCACTGAGTAGTGCCACGTGCATTTAATTGTTTGTATAAAAGTTATGTGACCTGTATACATTTGGACAGAATACATATCCTTGAAGAGTATGAGGTTTACTTTTGAATACAGGTAGTCCTTGAGTTACAATAGTTCATTTAGTGGCCATTCGATGTTAACAAGGAGCTATTTATTTTCTATGGAGAAATGTTCATGAGTGCTTTTTAAAATAATGTTTACTTTATTGTAAATGATCATCAAATTAACAAAAGAGCTATAATTTTTTTTTCTGAAGTAAATTATGTTTACTTGTTATGTATGTTATGTTCTTTCCTTTTCAAATACAAAAATACCCTGTTTCCCCAAAATAAGACATCCCCTGATAATAAGCCCAATCCGGCTTTTGAGTGCATGGCAATAAGACCAAGCACTTATTTCAGGGTTCAAAAAAATATAAGACAGGGTTTTGTTTTTGGGGAAACACGGTATAAGCAATTATTACTACTATTGGCTTATTTATTTATTTATTTATTGGTTCAATTTATATGCCGCCCTTCTCCAGAGACTCAGGGCGGTTTAACATAGTTGTTTTCATTATGGCTGGAAACGCCACTTGAATGTGTATTATATTTAAAAGTATAGAACTGAGAAGCAGTTGGAGATGGTATATACAGTAGTACATAATTTTACATAAACAAATCCATGTCAAGGAAGAATTATGGGGTTCAGAATATTACAATACAGAATCTTTAAAATTGATATTGCAATGGATGTGAACAATGCATACCTGAACATAAACTCTGGATTTCAGTAAAGCCAATTTAAAAGATTTTTCAAAGAAAAAAACTAAATGGATTGATTGCCTTTTGTTCTTTAGATTCCTTAGTTCCTTTGAAGATCTCATCAACTTCATTCAACCATGACTTTCTGTCAAACTCAAGCCTAAGGACAACACAGTAAAATTCAATTGAATCAAATCCTTTATTTCTTATACCTAATGGATAGATCTTCCCAATATTACAGCTGTAACACTCTACCTTAACAAAAAGTGATACTAGGATGTGGCTACCCTGAACCCTATCTAGCTCAGGACTGAGCAGTCTCCTAATTTGGGCTTCCTTCTGGAATGTACCGTGTCCTCCCTGCAAAAGGTCTTGTGTTGCCAAGACTCCCCTCCACTGCTTCTCCAGGTGCACCTTCTATCACAACATTTCTTGATGTTCATTTTTGTCTTACTCCGTTTCCACTTCATATTTTCAGTAATTCATTCTTTAAATCACTTGATTGGGCTAATTTATATGAGATTGCTGTAAAGATGATATAGAAGCAGTAACTGATACAAAAAGTAGTGGCAAGATTATTGGTCCTGCCAATATAGAATTGTACCTATATCTAATAGCTGTATTAGTTTTAAATATTGATTGCTGATAGGCTTTCTAGGCTTAAAGGTTCAAAGTTATAGAGTTGGAAGGGACTCGAGAGGTCTTCTAGTCCAACTCATTGTCAAGCAGGAGATCTATACCATTCCAGACAAACAGCTGTCCAATCTCTACTTAAAAACCTCCACCTCAGCTTCTAGAGGAAAACTGTTACACTGATTGTTCTCACTGACAGGAAATTTCTCCTTAATTCTAGGTTGGATCTCTCTTTAATGATCTTCTCTACTCATTTGTCCTGCCTCAGGTGCTTTAAAGAATAACTCTACCTCCTCTTCACTAGGGCACATTCTTAAGTACTAGAAGACAGCTGTCATATCACCCTTAGTTCTCTTTATTAGGCTAGACATACCTGGTTCCTTCAATTGTTCATCATATGGTTTAGCCTTCTGTCCCCTAATCATCTTTATTGGTGTTCTCTGCACTCTTTCTAGAGTCTCAAATCTTTTTGTGTCATGGTGACCAAAACTCGATGCAGAATTCTACATGTGATCTTACTAGTGCAATATAAAGCAGTACTAACATTTCACGTGATCTTAATACTGTCCCTCTGTTGGTGCAGGCTACGACTGCATTGACCTTTTTGGCCATTGTGGAACACTTCTGGCTCATACTTAAGTGATTATCCACTAGGACTCCTAGTTTCCTTTCACAATAATGCTGTTGAGCCAGGCACCACTTATACTATAGCTGTGCATTTGGTTTTTCTTGCCTAAGTGTAAACCTTCCTTTTCACAGCACTGATTTGCATTTTATTGGATAGGGCTCAGTTTTCAAGTCTGTCGATATCTTTCTGGATCTTGATTCTATCTTCTAAGGTGTCTAGATTAATAAATAAATAGACTATCTTCTATTCCTCCCCCAGCTTGGTGTCATCTGCAGATTTGATGAGTTTCCTTCTATCCCTTTATGTAAATTGTTGAAGGGTACTGGACTAAAAGCCTTGTGGTACTCTGCTACATGCTTCCCACCATGTTGATGTAGTTCCATTAAGAACTACATGTTGAGTGCAGTTGGTTAACCAATTACAAATCTATCTGGTAATGATGCAAACTATACAACATTTTTTCAATCTTACCAAAGTAGGCTGTGGTCTACTTTGTCAAATGCCTTAATGAAGTCCAAGTGTATTACACCCAAAGAATTTCACCGGTCCTTAATTTTGTCACTTTGTCAAAGAATGCAATAAGTTTTGTATGTCATGGTGTTTTTGACAAACCTATGTTGGCTTTTAGTAATAGCTTTGCTTGTTTCTAGGTGTTCGCAGATTCGTTGCTTGATTATCTTTTCCAGGATCTTCCCAGGTATTAATATCAGACTGATTGGTCTGTAGCTTGCTGAGTCCATTTTTCTTCCCTTAGGAAAAAATATTTCAGAACCAGTTCTAGAGGTTAAGGTAGCAGTTTAGAAAGAGGAAGACCATGAGTTCTAGTCGCTGGGTGACTTTGGGCCAGTCATTCTTTTTCAGCCCAATTTACCTCACAGGATTGTTGTTGTGGGGTCAACAGGAGGAAGATCTGTTGGATATGTTCATCGCCTTGAGCTATTTGTATAAATAATATAAATAAAAAAATAAAAAGTACTGGCCATTAGCTGTCAAGCTGTAAAATGGCATCATACCAGGATATATGAGGCTCCTTTCCAGAACTGAATCTGCCTGTCTAATCTGCTCATCAATAGGGCCTGGTAAAAGTTCCCTGCCTTCATGACACCTGCAGGATGTGGCTGATAAAACAGGCCTTTGTCATAACTCCCACCTTGTGGAATGTTTTCTCCCAGAATATATGTAATCCCCTCCTTGCTGCAGTTTTGGAAACGTTACATTTTTTATTTCAGTGTACTTTTTGCTGGCTGTGAGTACCTATCTTAGGTTTTTTTTTTGAGTTTTTGTGATGATTTTTTGTTTGTTTTTGATTGATATTGTTTTGATTGACATTATGTTTAGTTTTCTTTTTGGTGATATTGTACACAGCCAGACTCATTTAGAGAGTTTATAAATACTGTAAAATACATAAATTCATAAATATTTGCTCATTCCTCATTCATTCTTTCTGTACGACCAATTAATTGAATGAACTTCTTTTTGTATTGGTCACAGTGCATCCTACTTTATTCAGCTTTTGAATATTTCTCGAGATATACTATCTCTTTTCCACAAACTGAACAGAAGCACATTCTTATTTAGAGCTATTCTTATTTCTGTTGAGAAACGTTCATTGCTTGGAAAAGAGCACTCTGCCATTTTACCATTATATTTTATTTTCTATCTACCATGGTACCCAAAGTCATATATTTGTTCTAATTTGTTATTTAAGTTTAGCTTGCAATTGAGGGGGGGTGTTTATTGCAGGTTTTTTTACTAATGTATATATTATATCATTTGTACAAACTTTGTCCCAAAGGTGCTTTTTCAAAAGGCAAGTGGACTCTTTTGGGGGGAGGGGAGGGGGGGAGGAGTGAAGACGTTTTGCTTCTCATCCAAGAAGCTTCTTCAGCTCTGACTGGATGGAAGAGAATGGAAGGATTTATATTCCTTGCAGACAGCTGGTCATTTACATCCTTTTAGAGAGTCATTGAAGCCACTTGGAGGTTTATCTGTCTCCTCAGGGTCACCTGAGTAGTGCAAATGAGTGTGGATGTCAGGGTTCCAAGGAACAAAATAAAACTCCGAGGCCTGAGGTTCCTCAAAGTTCCAATTTATTTAGAGATGTCATGTTGGCACATCTGGGAAAACCCGAATCTGAAAGCTTCCAGGTTTTCCACACCCAGCTAACAGTTCACAGCCCTGCCCCATACCTACAAGTTCATCACATAGTCCAATCAACTCTTCACATTCAACTGGATACAATCTCCAGGCAGTCTACAGCAGGTGCAGACAAAAGTGTCCTTGAATACAGAATGATGTTATGACTAACTTTCTACCGCTCCAACAAAACCCCCCTCCCAATTTCCCAGGCTAAAATATGTGGCAGTTAGGAAGCAAAAAGGAAAACTGTCTTCCAAAACTGACAGTGGAGCCTTCTTGGAATTGCTGAAAGGACTATGTTGTAGACTGGAGATAGATGATGTTCTAATCCTCCCACTCTGTTGAGAGAGGCTGTTGAACAAGAATAGGACATCCTCTATCTCCAGTCTACAGCACAGTTCTTTCCCCGGTTCCAAGAAGGCTGCATGCTCATTTGCAGTTTGAAATAGTTTAAACCTGTATTCCAAATTATAAATTTTATAATCTGAAACCACTGTCCTAATAGTTCTTTTGCCTCTGGTTTTGTTGTATATAACAATGAAATTTTGATATATTCTGTTTTTAACAAATTAATATTAAAGCATAATATTTTAAAAACACATGCAGCATCTTTTTAAAATTGTTTCTTTATGATCTTTCCTAAAAGTATATTTACTTTTAATTATTGCTTTTGTCTGTGCAAAGTGTATATGATGAACAGCTGCTGCAATTTCCTTTGTTTTAAAAGGTTCTGTGGCATAATTTGCTTCCTTTTCATTTGTAGAATTGGGAAATTGTTACATAAGAATCAGGGCAAAAAGTGCCAGAGGTGGAAGAGGTGGATTGCTTCCTGGTCATGCCCGGTGGAAGGAGGGGACCCAGCCGGCAGCAACTAAGCCGTTCAGCTTTGCCTTCTCTTCAGACATTAGTTGGTGGGAACTGTGGCAACGGAACAGGTCTGAGAAATAGGTAAAGTCTTAAGTCTAGCATTGTGCTTCTAAATGTATTTATCCCCTGTTATCATTGGATATTGTTATGTCCAAAAGAGTACCAGCCATTGATAATTTGTCCATAACCTTGATTTTTTTTTTTTTTTGGTAAACAAGTTTTATTGGGTTTTTTTTCTCCTCTCCCACCTTCACCCACATCTTTCTTTTTTTTTTGTACAGTGTTGGTCGTTTCTTATCTTATACAATTAGTCAAATTCAAATACATTTTACTCAATTACAATTTTTATCAATATCATCTTCCCCCCTTTTCCTTTTTTTTTTTGCCTCGGTATTTCTATACTTGCATACATAAACACCTTCTTCATTTATCCCTAAATTCTAACTTTACTATTTGTACATATTTATCCTCTTTTATTCTTAAACAATTCATTCTTTATCTTAATACATTTATATTTGTTTGTTCAGCGCTGCCTTTCTTCCACTTCACCTTTTTTATTGTACAGCAATCTTTCTCCTCACACCTACCTTCTCCCTCTTCTCCTTCCAACTTTCTTTCCCCACCTTCTTCTCTTCTCTACTTCCCCTTCCCTTCTCCTTCTCCTCCTCTCTTCCCCCCGTCTTACCTTCTCTCCTACTCTGATTTCCCTTCCTTCCTCCCTACTCTTCCATCCCTCTTTCTCCTTTCTCCTCCCTTCCAATTATTTTCTCCTCCTTCTGTTTCTATTGCTGTATTCATTTTCAATTTAATATTTTCCATTGTGGAGTCCAGGCAACTCCGATCCCTTGTCTATTTAATTATTAACAGTATATTTCATCTTGTTCTCTTTTTTCCTTCAAATCTTTACTCAAACATTTTTCTAATCACTTATCTTTTTACTTTTACCAATATATTTTTTCTGCTTTACTTCTTGCAAGTACAGTCATGGCCGTAAATGTTGGCACCCCTGAAATTTTTCAAGAAAATGAAGTATTTCTCACAGAAAAGTATTGCAGTAACACATGTTTTGCTATACACATGTTTATTCCCTTTGTGTGTATTGGAACAAAACCAAAAAAGGGAGGAAAAAAAGCAAATTGGACATAATGTCACACAAAACTCCAAAAATGGTC
>WNWU01000064.1:6365461-6394522 GCA_012654045.1 Ptyas mucosa | reverse complement strand
GACCATTTTTGGAGTTTTGTGTGACATTATGTCCAATTTGCTTTTTTCCCTCCCTTTTTTGGTTTTGTTCGAATACACAGAAAGGGAATAAACATGTGTATAGCAAAACATGTGTTACTGCAATACTTTTCTGTGAGAAATACTTCATTTTCTGGAAAAATTTCAGGGGTGCCAACATTTACGGCCATGACTGTATAACATTTAAATCATTTTTATCATTTCAATTTCATTCAGTTTAACATTCAATTTCAATCATTGAATATATTTCTCAAAATATCTTAACAATATATTCCCACTTATTCAAGTATATATTTATAAAGCGCATCTTAATCATTTCTCATTTTACCCAATCCAATTAGTTCTTAAATTATTCTTAATTTGTCTTCTCTTTTTAATTATATTTCAAATATATAGTTTAAAATATTCCAGTTATTACCTTTCCCCCTACTGATTTATTCATAGTATTAAAACTTATCCTATACTCCAATATTATGGAGCATGTGACATTTATTACAGTTTTCCCATTGTTTCTACTTTTCTTTTCCTTTTTTGTATCTTTTCATTATTAATCTTAATGTACTTATTTTGTGTTTTAAAATCATGAAATCTTTGCCCTTTATTTCCCATTGTTTTCCATCCCTTTTCCCTCTTTCTTATATTTCCACTGTAAATCCCAGTGTAATCATTTATGTTTTTAATATTTTTTCTTCTCCTCTACCCTGTTTTCCTTGTTTTCCTTTCTTCTTCCATTCTTTTGTACTTTAAAATTCTGCACTCTCCTATTGTGCCCTATATTTCCCATTGTTTCTCCTTTCTCCTTCCTTTTTTGTCTTTTCATTGTTAATCCCAGTATGTTTATTTTGTATTTTAAAATCATAAAATCTTTTATTTTGTCCTTTATTTCTTATTATTTTGCATCCCTTTTCCCTCTTTTTTATCTTTCCACTGTAAATCTCAGTGTAATCATTTAAATTTTTTATATTTTTCCTATTCCACCCTCTTTTCCTTCGTTTGTTTTCTTTTTGTCCATACTTAATATTGCAATTGTTTAATTTTCCATAGTCAGTCTCTTTGTCTTTGTCTTCTTCATTATCCATCTCTCTTTCTTGTTTCTCATTAGTTGTTTCCTTTTCATCTTCAGTGCATTCTAGCTCTGTCTTTACCTCCTCAGATTTCTATTTTCCATGCAAATTTATAATCATTTCCTTTATTTCCAAACACATCGTCTTTATCAGTTCATTAAGTTTCTGTTTCATTTTATTCTTTCTGGGTTGATATTATTCCAGTTTTAAATTGCATCAAGGTCCTTCTTTTATAATCATCAAAGTCTATCCTCCTGTAGGCAAAACGTATCCTCCTTAGTTCTCGCCAGTTATCTTTTTAAAAGTTCAAGGGTTTTTTTTCCCCTTGTTTCTTCAAAGGTTTTCTCAAAGTAGACAATTCCATGTCATGCTCTTCCTTCTCCTGCAGATGTCTCTCTATAATCCACAGTTCCACTCGACTAATTAACAAATCGCCGTTTTATTTATAATCCACATCTGTGTTTACCGAGTCATAAAAGAGAAAAAGCCAGTTTTCACATCTTCTTTCACCTTTATATACCACCAATTAGTTTATAATCCAATCCAGATTGAATCCAAGTTTTAGATTTATATTTCCATTTGTCAATCCCTTTTAATTCTTTATTCGGGTTCTTCTATGGCGCGCTTGTCATTCTCACTTTCTCTTTCCATCCGCCATCTCCCCCCGCCGCTATTTAGCCGCAAATTCCACGCTGGGGTAATTTTAGTGATAATTTAGTAGTTAAAAATATTTAGAATTTTCTTTTTATTGTCTATGGATTAGCCAATCACTCACCCAACAGCAGCACTCTGTCCAAATCTTCCCTCCTGCACATTTACCCTGATCGCCGCCCCCGATCACCGACTCAGAGAGAGTTTCTCGGGCTATCCAAGGGACTTGCCTTGTCCCTCTTTAGACATGGAGCTGCCTCTCTTTCTTCACTGTCCCTACAGGACAGCTTCGGTCCGAAGACACCCCCCCCCAAGTGTCGGTTTGTCTGGCTGGTTTTTGTCAAGCTCATTGGAGCCCAGCATTTTCCCAGCCAGTCATGCCGCGCCGCTTCGGGATTCTCCCAATAATAACCTTGATTTTTAAGGGAGGCTTTTGCCTTGTGTTCAGTGTATTGTTATGATACCTTATTCATCTCAGTATGACCAGAGCAGGACAGCCTTGATGTCTGGGGTCTAACTTGCATATTTTTGAAGGGATTGAAAGCTCCAATAGACAGGCAGTAATGTAAGTGGACAGTTTAGTTTTTCAAATTGTTTCTGTTTTGGGGAGGGAGGAAAAATTATATAACTTTCATAGATAGTTTGTTAATCAGTCTTTTAAAACATTTGAAGTTTCGCAAAACAAAACTAGGTTGCCTGCAATTGCCAAACACCTATATATTCAGCTAAAACATCTTCCGTTTTGGAAGCATCAATAGAAGCATCTGAAACCTAAACTATTGTTACTAGGAAAAAATGGAATTCCTAAATTTCCAGTTAATACATTGTGTAATGGAAAACTTAATCAGATAATGCAGTATATCGTCCATAAAACTTATGCCATTATGTTATTAATCTTTATATCTCCATATGACTGTTCATTACATTAATCTATGTTACTGGGCTTTTAAAAATCTATTGCAAATCTGATCTGTTGTAATCAAACTGATAAACAATTTAACATCTAAATACTAAATACCATTGTTCAACCAGTGGGTAACAATTGTTTTTGGTTTCAGGAATGGTAGTACTCTCAGTCTTTCTGCTCCTCCTATCACTGCCCTGATTACTCCTGAGCCTGTGAGGCACTGCCGAATCCCAGAGCTCCCTGTGGATGGAAACCTTCTATTTGAATTCCT
Source organism: Ptyas mucosa (assembly GCA_012654045.1). Lineage (NCBI taxonomy): Eukaryota > Metazoa > Chordata > Lepidosauria > Squamata > Colubridae > Ptyas > Ptyas mucosa. The sequence continues at coordinate 6,391,611 of WNWU01000064.1, read as the reverse complement.
CTTTTTCATCTACTTGCTGGTGTCTCTTTTCATTCAATATATTAATATTTACAAGACCGTCTGGTGGTATCCATATAACCACCCTGCCTCCTGTACATCACTGGTGAGTTAATCTTTGCTTACCCACCCCAGGATTAATGAGTGTCTGTAGTTAATTAATAAATATATGTATATCATCAAGCACTAATCAATACTTCCAATAATCATATGGCAGGAAAAAAAAGGAATTGCAAGAACCTTGTATCTCAGTTTTGTGGACAGCATTTATGGGTTGTTAGTTCCTCCCCTCCACCCAGTTTCAAACTCTCTTGAGACACACAATCTTTTTCTTACATTCCACTCTGGGAGAGTTACAGTAAATGTGGCATTTAATGTTATGATATCAACATAGGATACAAAAAGAAAGGTTGTAATTGGTAGACTATTTATCCCTGATACTTTGTAGAATTTGATTCATTTTAATCTGAAAAATACCTCCCTGCCAACATAGGAAAAAAAAGTCTTGATATTCAGGGTTTTTGGAATGTTCCCTCAGATATGCATATCACAAGAAATTGGGTAAGAGAGCTAGTACGAGCAACAGTGGCATAGTGGTTATAATGCAGCACTGCAGGCTATGTATGCTGACTGCTGACTGCCTGCAATTTGGCATTTCGAATTTCACCAGGCTCAAGATTGCCTCAGGCTTCCATCCTTCCGAAGTGGGTAAAATGAAGACCCAGATTGTTGGGGGCAATATGCTGACTCTGTAAACCACTTAGAGAGGACTGTAAAGCACTGTGAAGCAATATATAAGCCAGTGCTATTGCTAATATCTTAAAAAGTAGAAACAAAATTCAAAATGATTTTGTTAGAATAGAGAAATTAGTTAAAATAATAAGGTAAATAGAAATCCAAAGTTCCTCCCTTAAGAAACAAATCAAATGATGGCATATCTGGAGAGTACTGTGTTTCCCCAAAAATAAGACCAGATCTTATATTTTGGGGGGGACCAAAAGACCCATTAAGTCTTATTTTCAGGGAATGTCTTATTTTGCAGTTGCCTGCCATCTCCCTCCTACCATGTTTGCCCGTGGACGTAACAACTTACATGGCTTCTCAGGGCAGACACAATTTTCGCCTGGACAGAGAAATGATGGAGACTCGAAGCTTCATCTGCTTGCAAAAGGGGCACTTTGAAACAGAGCTAAGCGTGTTGGGATCACCTGTCTCCCCCCACCTCATACCTCTGGCTCTGCTGTGCACTTTTCACCCAGAGGGAGATGAAGCTTCATCTCCTTGCAAATGGGGTGCTTTGAAACAGAGCTAATCACTCCATTTCAAAGCATTCCATTTGCAAGCAGGCGAAGCTTCGAGTCTCTGTCATTTCTCCATCTGGGTGAAAAGTGTTTGGGCACCTATGGGGCGCTTGAGAACAGAGCAAAGTGCCCCATTTGCAAGCAGATGAAGCTTCGTCTCCCGCTAGGTGAAAAGTACGTGGTGGAGGCAGGGACATGAGGGGGACTCAGGCGATCCCAATGCGCCGCCCACTCCATCCCACCCACCGGCTCTCAGCTTGCCCGCACCAAGCAGGCGCCCACGCAGTGCGTTGGGGTCGCCTGCCTCCCCCCGTGCCTCTGCCTCCACCTGGTGCTGGTGCTGTGGCGCAAGCCTGCTGTGAGGCAAGCAGTCGTGCAGCACATCCAGATTGCCTGTTTTCCCCACCCCTGCCTCTGCCTCCATGCTTGGATTTATCTATGCTGCACCAAGGGGCTGGCGTGCTGCAGCTGCTGCCAGACATAGTCGGCCCCCTGCGCACCTCTTGTGCTTGCCACACCCATCTGCCAGGCCTTATTTTTGGGGTAGGTCTTATATATTGGGCCCACCCCAAAAAACCAGGCTAGGTCTTATTTTCAGGGAAACATGGTATGTATGACTTTGTAATGTACTTGTGAAAAATATCCTGGAATAATATTTGATTCCTTATTAGTCAGCAGTGCAATATAGTTGATAGAAGGCAAATGCAGTTTTAAATTGTGTCAGCAGAGAATATTGTCATCCCTCGGCAGCAGAATATGATCAGGGAAGAAAGAATCACATAGAGTTCCATTAATTAAGTTTAATGTCAATAAATAGTATGTTGGAATACAGAATTTTAGAAACTGAAGAAGCAAGTCTTCCACCTTCATTTATGAGTGAATCCATTATTTTGAATCTTATTCCCAGAAGGTGAAACTGAAGGGCTTGATATCTTTTTCTCAGGTAAGGAAAGCACTGAGACATCTACCTGCTCTTGATTAGTGATGTTTGAAATCATCCCTTTACTTTCTTAGCATGAATTCTTTTAAGCACAATTTCTGCCCCTTTATCTGATTTAGTCCTGCCCCATATCAAGAACTATGTACAAATTTGAGCATCACACTTCAACAAAGGACTCAAACAGCAGGTTTCAGAGCAAAAAGACTGAAAACTAAGTATTTAATCTCATTTGATGAGATTAAGCATTTGGGCATTTCTAATCTTGAGAAGAAAAGACAATTAATGGAGGAAAGTCATGATAGTCCTCTTTCAGTTAATTCAAAATCTTTTCTGTCCCATTTTAGAATAATGTATTTTAGAGTACAGGTAATCCTTGATTTACAACAGTTTATTTAGTGACTGTTTGAGGTTACAATATCATTGATTTATGGTTTACAACTGTTACTTACAACCGTTGCAGCATCCCCATGGTCATGTGATCAAAATTCAGATGCTTAGCAACTGACTCATATTTATGATGTTACAGTGTCCCGGGGTCATGTGATCACGTTTTGTGACCTGACAAGCAAAATCAGTGGGGAAACCAGATTCACTTAATAACCATGTTACTAACTTAGCAAGTGCAGTGATTTACTTAACAACTGTGGCAAATGGGGCAAAACTCGCTTAACAAATGTCTCACTTAGCAACAGAAATTTTGGGATCAATAGTGGTTGTAACTCGAGGATTACTTATAGTATAAAAATAGGCATAAACCAATTTATTAATTTAAATAATAAATTCTTGAAAAAAATCATTTAAGCACATTATTAACTTCTTGCATCTACATCTTTAAGGAGGGCCATGGAACATGCCTGTAAGCATTGCTACAGGATCCAAAGCATATCTCTGAAAGGCCACTGTCATTGTCCTTGCCCAATCAGGTTTTGGTAATTGCTTTTTTGTCTTCACTGTCACATAAAACAAATTGTTGACAGAGCAGATCAGGAAGTATTTCTGTCTTGAAAGTTTCTTCATTTAAAATATGCCATATCCTTTCTATTAAGTGTATGTGGTTCAGAAATGTATTTGAATCTGTTGGTTTGATTGAAGAAAATCAGGTGACAAGCTAGAGTAAATATGCCATTAAGATGCAAACATTTTCAAAAACCAGTAGGCATAATCAATGGTATGTGAAGAGAGGATTGTGGAAGGCAAAGATTTCTGGTTGTGAAATGTCCTCAGATGCCATCAGTAGTTTGAGAATTATTTAAAGGTGTGTATTCAGATCAAGTTTGCATTGCATTGCACTTGCAAATGGTTAACTTTACTATCGTTTTAAGTTACTTTTATGATCTACATGACATATACCTGTACTATAAAATCTTTTGTCAAGTTCAGTTTGTGATTTTAGTATGTTATATAAACATAACTTCATCAGGTCATACTTTTATGGCATGAGGATTAGTTACAGGGTTGCGTGACTCCCTTTCTTCTGTCTTCTGACAATAAAAGTAGTCAACAAGAAAGGACAAGAATTTGTTGGCTCTGGCTCTTGACAAGTTAGATTCACAGCAGATGTCAAAATAATTGAAATCTCCCCATCATCACAATTCCATGCTTCTTTGAAAGAGACAGGAGGACTTGCCCAGGTGGTCTATATTTTTTGCTTACCCAGGTGGTTTATAATACATTCCCACAAAGTTATTTTTTGGTCCTTTTATTCTTACTCTAATATTTAAAAGGATTGCCATGCTCTGATTTCTGAATTTGTGTATATTTGTTCAGCCTATGTAATCTATTCCTTTTCAATAAATTGCAGCCTTCTGGTGCTGTGTGCCAATTATGACTTATCATTCTGTTAAATTTCACTGATGCCTAGCATGTCTTACTTGTGTTCTTGAATTAGGATCACTAGTTTTGCCTATTTCCCTTATTCTAAATATTAGCATAGAAGCATTTGACAATCACCTGCTGGCCTCTCTGTTGTGATTTCCTGTGGAACTCTCGAGCCCCTGCTCTGGTCTTCTCCACTGTTTGAGTTCTGCTATCTTGAGCCCTGTCCTTGGCTGCATATTTGGTTTTGGTTTTTGCAAACCTCCATCTTTTGTTCTAGTGTAAGGCTCTCTTGATTTGAATGGTAAGGTATCTGCCAAATGCTCCCTTTTCAATTTTATAAGATGTATCTGATCTCTTCCCTGGAATCATTCATGAACGTAGCAATGGCTATTATCATAAAATCCAAATCTTTCTTGTGTGTGTGTGCATACGCGCGCGCGCACACACACACACACACAGTGTTTCTCTGAAAATAAGACTGGATCTTATTTTCTTTTGACCCCTGAAAAAATGGCTAGGACTTCTTTTTTGGAGGGTCTTATTTTTTTCCCCCATGTACCAGTATGAGACGGGGTGAGCAGACCTTTGCGCCAGCTTCATGAAGGGGCACAGCAGGCCATCCCATCATCCACAAAACAGCTGCTTTGCTAGTGCCGCTCAGGCCGTCGTCTCCAGCAAGCATGGGCGCTTTTGTAGTCACAAAAGCGACAGGAGGCCAAGCGATGCGCATCACTTGGCCTCCTCGTTGATTGCTGTGCAGACAAGATGAGAGGTGAGGCAAGGCCGGGAGGAGAAAGGGAAGGAGGAACATGCCCATGTGCCCCACACGCCCTTATCGACCATCCAAGTGTAACAGCCTCACAGCGGCAGCTCCCATAACCCTAGCCACCACACCCCTTCTGTTAACGGCGGCCGTAAAAAGAGTGGTAGGCCCAGTGACAGGCCTCGCTCCCTCCTTACCTAATGGTATAATGGTCGCAGCAGGCCATCTCACCATTTACGAAAGAGCTGCTTCATGGGTGCCGCTCAGGCCATTTTTGCGGCCGCAAAAGCGGCAGGAGGCCAAGCGACACACCCCACGCGTGTCGCTCACCACGCTCCTCGCTGCTTGCCGTGCAGACAACACAAGGTGGTGAGAGGCCGGGAGAGGGAGGGAGGGCGGAATTTGCCCCACAAGCCCTTACCTATGTCATATTTGACAGTTATAATCTGGGGTCTTCTGATCACCTTTTGAAACCTCCTGACAGGTAATGGGGAAATCCAGATTGACTTAACATCTGTGTTGTAGCTTAACAACTGCAGTGATTCCCTTGACAACCGGCAGGAAAGGTTGTAAAATGAGGGAAAACTCATTTTTTGCCTCATTGCAAAAATTGCAAATTCCAGCACACACACTCCTGGGCAACCACAATGCCAAATCCCAACCACCACCACACCCAGGGCAACCACAACTGCAAACCCTAAACCCACACACAGGGAAACCACAATGCTCATGTATGGTACAACAATCAATTTATTCAAATAAAGTCATGTCATCTTCTTCTCGAACATCGTCAAAACTCTCCACACCCTGAATTCCAATCTGAGTTTCTTGTGACTCTATTTCATTTAAAACCATTGGTCCCAAACTCTGATGTCTCGCAATAGAGGTCTCCTTAAAAGAGTACCTCCTGCTTGTATTGCATTGGCAACACAGGTGTCACTGATTTTGTCCCATGCATTCTTGACCCAAGTCACAAGCTCTGGCAGGCTAGGCTTCATGAAGTTTCCATGCTGGTTCCTCACCATTCTATTCTCAATGTACTCATTGATTTCGCTTTGCAGTAGGTCCTTGAATAGTTTGTTTATTGCGATGTCTAGTGTCCGTAGGCTGTCATTCCTGCAGGAATCATTATTTGGTCAATTCTTCTCTGTGCAAGAAACTTTTTCATGTCTTTGGCACGGTGAGTGCTGGCTGAATCCCAGACTACCATACCTCTTTAGCCACCTTGCACAACGAGTGGCAGCATTAACTCGACCCACTTCCTTATAGGTCCTTGTGTGCACCAGGCTTTTTCAGTTTCAAGAATATAAATCCCTGAAACACGTTCAATCTTTTCTTTCTTGCCCTTGGTGATGATTAGAGGTGGGACTTTGCTTCCATCCAGGCGAATTGCCAAAATGCAGGTAACACGTACACTTTCATATTCAGTGGAGCGAATATACATTGATGTGGCATCCCTCTGATCAATTGTTTTTTGAGCTCCTTGGCCCATAAACACTGCAGTTTCATCCATGGCAACCATGTATTTGGCTGGTATTTGGAAAAGTCAATGCCAGCAATGAAGGACTTAAATGCAAGTGCACGTTTGACAAGTTCAGCATCTTCCAGCTTGAACAGCGAGGTGGATCTCCTCAGAGACAGTTCATATTGCTGAAGGAAGCCATCCAGCCAGTGTTGAGAGGCTTTGAATTCTTCCTGGGGAATTTGAATTCTTCCTTTGAATTCTTCCTGGGGAATAACTGTGGTGCCATTGCAAGGGCAAATGTTTGAATATCAGCCCTGCGTACAACAAAAGCCTTTGCTCTCCTGTCAGTGATCCATTCAGAGATGCTGTCTTCAAGTTCAGGAAATAATGGTTGCCAACCTGATCCACACCTGCACTTCTTAGCATTTCTCTCGTGCACCTTTTGACTGAGGTTATCATACTCTGCTCTCCATTTGCAGACCATACAGAGATCCAATATCTTCTCTTTGCAGAAAGCTGTCAGATTCTTGCTCTGAGAATCCTCTATGATTCCTTTCTTGAATTCCATGGGGTAACTCTTTCTTTTTGTACTCATCTGAGGGTCAAAATAAAAGTCATTTTAGATCATTAAATCCATTAATCCAAAACCCGCAATGAGGCAAAAAATGAATTTTGCCTCATTTTATAACCTTTCCTGCCAGTTGTCAAGGGAATCACTGCAGTTGTTAGGCTACAACACGGATGTTAAGTCAGTCTGGATTTCCCCATTGACTTTGTCTGACAGGAGATCACAAAATGGGATCACAAGACCCCAGATTATAACAGTCATAAATATGACATAGGTTAGGACACATGGGGCGTGTTCCTCTCTCCTTCCCCCCCCTCCGGTCTCGCCTCCACCTCGTTGGTCTGCACAGCAAGCAACGAGGAGGACAAGTGATGTGTGAGACGCATCGCTTTGCCTCACACCATTAGGTAAGGAGAGCGCGAGGGGCACGTCACTGGGCCTACTGCTCTTTTTGCAGCCGCCATTAACCAGAGGGGCGCGGTGGCTAGGGTTGTAGGACCGGCCGCCATGGGGCTGTTCTGTGTAGATGGCAGGTGCGAGTGTTAGGTAAGGGCACATGGGGCATGTTCCTCCCCCCTTTCCGCCCTCTGCCCTCGCCTCACCTTGTGTTGTCTGCACAGCAAGCAACAAGGAGGCCAAGCGACACGTGGGGCATGTTGCTTGGCCTCCTGCCATTTTTGCAGTTGCAAAATTGCCCATGCTTGCTGGACGTGGCGCCTGAAAGGCTCCTGAGAAGTAGCTGCTTCGTGGACGGTAGGATGGACTGCCACGACCATCACACCATTTGGTAAGGAGGATGCGAGGTGAGTCGCTTGGCCTAATGCTCTTTTTGCAGCCGCCATTAACAGAAGAAGGGGCCAGTGGCTAGGGTTGCAGGAGCGGCTGCCACGAGGTTGTTCCACTGGATGTCAGGTACAACTGTTAGGTAAGGGCGTGTGGGGCGCGTGGGATATGTTCCTCCCCTCCCTTCCCCCCCCCTCCGGCCTCGCCTCCTCACCTCATGTTGTCTGCATGGCAAGCAACCAGAGGAAATGATGGGGACTGGTTGCTCAGGTGCTTAATTAGGGCTTATTTTAGGGGTAGGGCTTATTTTCAGGAAACATGGGATATATTTAATTATTATTTAATATAGCATATTTTTATTTTTTTCACAATATTAGTGTTCTCTCCTAATTTTATGTCCTCAGCAAATTTGAAAAACATTCCTTCCACCTCTTCAACGAAGTAATTAATAAAAATGTTGAAGATTCTTCGATTTAGGACTGAAACATACAGCTTCATATGCTGTTCTTCTTTCAGTTTTGTGTGGACTTCCTTGGCACATCTCATACTTACTAACTGGCTAGTCAGTATGTAATAAAGTAACTTGTCAGATATTTTCCTGAAATCTAGATACCTGTAGTTACATTTTCCACAGTCTACTAAGAAACCTACCAATGAAAAATAAGGTAAGAAGAGTCAATCGACTTGACTCTTGAATTTTCCCCCCCAAAAGCTTAAAAATAGATTTTTATGATGATCTCTAAAGCTATAGTGAGCAATGTCAAATTAACTGATGTGGAGTTCCTTGGAGCTATTATTTTTATTTCTTCCAATTGTCTGGCATTTTATCTATTCTCTGTTTGGAGTGGATTATTTCAATGAGTGTTAGACATTCTTCTACTTATTTTAATCCAGATACTGTCTACAGTATCACCATTCTTGTCTAGTCACATTTTATGAACTGGAAGGGTGAGAAGATCAGCTGAACAAAATTCTTGGAAGTTCTCTGTGATCTCTGCTTCTGGAATACACATTTTTTTTAAATTTATATTTATATGCCGCCCTTCTCCGGAGACTCAGGGCAGCTTACAATGCGTTAAGCAATTTTATGAGCTGATAAGTCCAGCCAGCAAACTTTTGACTTTTCTAGAAATCATCTATCCTTTTTATTGTTCTATATTGTCTCTTTCTTTTGCTAAAAACCAGAGCTGTTATGTAAACATACAATTTCTAATCTCTCAGGTAATGATTGTTTTGCCTGCTTTCAGCTGAAGCTCCCAACAATGCTAGTATATTTGCTGGCAGGTAAGATACCATGATCATGATAGTATTCTCTAGGCAGCTGGCCATTTGAAAATGAAACTAACTTTTAGAAAGCAGAGGAAGACTATTAAAAAGAACTTCAACAGAGATCATCAACATGGTGAAAAGAGAATCTTTTCTCTGACATCATCACAAAAATTGTCTGCAAATAACCCTTGCTTAACTTGAAAGCTTTTAGAATAAAGTACTTGGCAGAGGTGAAACAAAAATTGATATATTTGGTGAAATATATTTGGAAAAAGCAGGATGAAGGATTTAGAAAAAAATGAACCCCTTGCCAAGCTTTGTGCATGAAGATGGGAGTTTGGGGCTGTTCAGTGAGCAGTAGCAAAAGAAATATTGTGCAGGCAGAAGAAAGTATAGATTCCACCATGGATATCACCATGTCCTAAAAGCTCAGAATCAGAGATTGAAGCTGAAAATAGGTTGGATATTTAAGGTAATAATCTAAAACATACCATAAAATATTTACAGGAAAAAAGAGACTGACAAGTCCATAGACTTGAACATGGGGGATTTCAAACATTCAGAGTGAGCCAGAAGAAAGAAGAGCTCTATAGTGAAGAGTACAATGCCAACTGCTCTTAACTAACTACAGGAAACCTTTGAAAAGTATATTTCTATCAAAGGAGATATCACAAAGTATTGACTAGAATTTTTTTTAAACTATCATATTCATATTCAGAGTTTGTGAACAGAGTTGGGAACAAATGTACAAGTTACTCAAATTGTGTACACAAAAAATAATGTGCATTCAAATTTGCAGATAAATATACCACATAATGGTTTTGTTGGTTTGTTTAGCTAAGGATTTATTGAAACATACAATTTGACTATGTCTGAATTTTTGCATACAGTGTTATAGCCTGAACATTCCAAATTTCAGTTCATTGACTTCTGTATCTGCAAATTCTTTCCAATTTTTTATCTTTTTCTAACTGCCCAAGGTGCATTGAAATGCTGCATAGAAATCTAATATATTTCTAAGTTTCATGAGGCTTCATTTTTAAATACAGTATTAGAGACCTCATTACTAATGCAGAAATACATAATAATTTTATGTCCCTCTGGAAAAGGAACTTTATTGACTCAGAGGAAAAAAAGCTCATGTCCTAGTTTTGTATTCCAAAAGAAACAGCTTTATTTTTCTTTCTGCTTTTGAATGAATGGCAGATACTGAATGATTTCCAGGTATATAAAGTTAAATATATTCCAAAATTACTTCCAGCAAAACTCTTCTTTTTTCAAGAAAGTGGCTTTGAGCAGTAGGTGACCAAAACTGTACTAGTGAAATAATGCATGTAAAACTTCAAGCACTTTGTCAATTCCAGAGGCATCCTGATTCATTCATCGGGGGAAGGGTTGTGTTAATTTCTAAGAGAGGCTTTACAAGAGGAGATACATTGATTTGTTATGTATTTCTTTTATGAGATATTGTTTAAAAAACCTTTTTCTTCCTCAAACAGCCTTTGGATGATAACAAGTATGGGGCAGATAATTCTGGAATAATCATTTATTGAGATTCTTTTTTACCTTTTTGCTAAAGGTAAAGCTACCCTTGAATCCCTATCCTTAAATGCCCACAGAATGATATGTATGTATTTATTTATTTATATCACATTAAATGCACTTTTTAAAAATTAAAAAGTACACTGTAACATTTAATACAATAATATAATAAAACAATGTTTATGATAATAAAAAGATGAAATGTGAAATGATGTGTTTGAAACACTTTCTAAAAGCAGAAACAATAAACAAGTAAAGATGATGTGTTGCACAACTTTGGAGCAACCCTGAAGCCTTTCTGCCATGCAGCCATTGTAATTTTTCAATTGGTCTTTTTTTCTTCTAGAACTGTTAACTTCTATGCTTATTAAAAGAAGTAAAGGCAGCTCAGTCTGCCTTCAACAAACTTTACTCATCTGCCTGCCCCAAGTTTTCCTGCAGTAGGAATGAATGCCTCAGATTATAGCAATTTAATAAGTCTTTCTTTGCTATTTTTCTTTTTATCTTGGGCACTGTAACCTCTTGGGATGGAGATGTCAGAGGATGAGCTCCTTCTCCTCACCCAGTTATATGGCAAACTGATGGGTGTTTTTATCTGTGATATTTTGGTTTTTCTTAAAAAGTGGAAGTATACATGTATATATAGAATGCCCATTTCTGTATTCTCCTTTCTGTGCGGTATTTGTAAGTCTAATGCTTCCTTTGTATCTGAATATGCTTAACATGACCCTTTCTCTTCCCTGTTTCTTTGGCTGGCTAGCAGTTATTCACAGTGTTTCCTGATTCTTCCCTATAGGAACTTCCATGCTTCTACTATATCAGCTCAGCACCTCCTGCCTTTCTGGCCTCTCCTTCACCCTGGTGAATACCCTCTTCTTTTCTCCTTTAGAACTTTCACCTCATTGATTATCACCTGGCCGCATTCATCACAGTGATGTTGGCACGGAGGCTTGTATGGGCCCTCATCTCTGAGGTAATGATGATGATCTTTTCCAGTTTCAAGATACTCTAAATGAGCTAGTATGTCCCATCTTTTTTTTTTTTGTAGTTCTCTTTTCACCTATCCACCTTCAATAAAACATCTGTGTTAATATTACAGGCCGTCCTTGGGTTATGACAGCAATTGGAACTAGGATTGCCATCGCTGAGCAGTTCAGTCATAAACCATGACATCATGTGACCTCATCACTTAGGTCTTAGTGACAGCAATTCTAGACATTCACAATTGCTGTCATAACCCCAAGACACATGAGTTGTTAAAGAGGGAAGAGGCAAGAATCTCAGGTAAGTATGCATGCAATGGGTATGGGAGTCCTGGAAGAGTGGGTTCAGGACATGCACGAGTCATGGGAGAGCCAGCAGGGTCTGCATGGGGGGAGAGGGGATGCTCTGGGCAAAAGAAAAGTGGGAGTGACTTACCAGAGCAACTTGTGATCTTTCTTGTCAGCTTCCCCATTGATTTCCTTGTGGGAAACCAGCAGGGAAGGTCACAAATGGCAGTCACGACAGTGGCTCCCTGTAATGTAGCACTTTGATTGTGATTACATCACTGTGAAGGTGGTAGTATAGGCAGAACCTCAAGGACTGGTCTATGTCCATTTTTTTCAACACTGCTGTAACTCTGAACTGTGTCAGTGAACAAATGGACATAAACGAAGGATTAAGCCTGTATTAAAATTAAAGTTACCGGATTACTTACGAAGCTGCTTTGCTTGGGATAAATGTTTGTAAGTATTCCAAAGTTATAGCTGATTGTAACTTATACAGTAGACAATGCCCTCAGCTTCCATGTTATTACAGCAGCATATTGAGCAAAGTTAAAGTTATTTCAGGCAAGATTGATTGCAGGGGTCCTTGGTGCTCTCTGAATTTGGTTCTTTTCTTAAAGATGTTTTATTACCCAAAGGTAACATCATCAGTGCTAGTAAAGAGTGGGGTTTGTTCTTAGTTTATATTGATTGTGCACAATATTAAATTGATTTTAGGAGTAAATGTTTAAGTCTCATCATGTTTACAGAAAGATAATTTTTTTAGACTAGAAATAAAATGTTCTTCTGGTAAGGATGAAAGTGTCTCCTATATGAAAAGTTATTTGTATGTGCAACATTTTGAGTTGAGCTTCATACCACAAATCCAAGCCACTTAGAATGCAGATAGGATTGAATACATTGTCTATCACAATTACAGTACTTGAATCTCATTTCATTTTATAGCAGAAGTAGTTTTCGCTTGAAGATGATACTTATGGGATAGGGTGGGATACATTGTCCTGCCTTGAATCTGCAGGGTATTTCAATCTAAAGCAGGGATGTCAAACTCAAGGCCTGCAGGCCAGATCCAGCCTATGGGGTGCTTAGATCTGGCCTGCGGGGCTGATCTGGAAATAGCAAAGGTCTGGCCCACGATGCCTCTACTAGCAAAAATGGGGCACAGGCAGAGCGACACTCCCCCCCCCCCCCAGCTTTTGGCCTCCAGAGTGGTCCAGGAGGCCATCCAGGCCCAAAACGGGGCCTCCAGAGTACTGCAGGAGGCTTTCCTTGACTCAGAAGGTTATAAAAGGGAGGAAACGTAAAATATTTTACCTTTCAGGCTTGCAGGATTCTGCTACTAGCCTATGTCAATAATTTATAATTCTAGTCTTCTGTGAAGTCAGTTTCTTGATCTGGTCTCTCTCTCATAAGGTGATCGAGTAGATTAAGTAAGTATTAAAAAAACAAAATCACAGAAATGTACGCCTCCCTATTTTTATAAGTTTATAAAACCATGTCTGCGGAGGTACAGTTCCATGTCATGCCCACCATGGTCACACCCACCATGGCCACCCCACACACACCCGGCCCTCCAAGATCAAACCCAATCCTGATGTGGCTCTCAATGAATTTGAGTTTGACACCCCTGCTCTAAAGTGTTGACTTTACCAGGACTGAAATATTTGGAACTCTTTGGGGGTTTTTTTGCTTTTCAGTGGAAGAAATTGGCCAGTATTCTTTTTTTAAGGGGTTCTTACAGTACTTATTCTATTACTTAAATTCCCATATCCTCCCCAACTTTAAAACATTAAATTGTTCCAGGTACATTGGTTTCAGGTGGTCCATGCCCAAGCTCAAAGCATGTATGTTTTGAACGTTTTGGTTTGTAGATAGAATGAAGCAGGACTGTTCTGCTTTGGTACAGTAGTGGCAAACCTGATTCAGATTTAGTAGTAAGACAATGGCAAAGCAAGGAAATTGTTGCTGGCAGCTGAAGGAATACATTTCTATGTCCAGCTATTATTATTATTATTTTTTTTTTGCTCTGAACTAGAACATCTTTTGAAACATTTGTGGGATATGTGAGGGAAGACTGTGGAGCTGATGAAATTCTGGGTTTAACTCTGCAGGCCTCACAGATGGGTACTTCATCAATGATTCACGATATGGCATTGATTCTGGCACGTCTAGTTCTACTCACCCTTTGTGTATGGGTGCTCTGCTGGACCCTGGTCAACCTTTTCCGCAGCCATTCTGTCCTCAATCTCCTCTTTCTTGGCTACCCGTAAGTATCCTTACCTTTTGTCCTGAATGAACAATTCCAATTGTATTGGAGAGGGTACAAGAAACTCTTGACAAATGAAGTCTGGATATAGAACAGTAGCTTCAAAGCTACTTTTTGAATTTTTGAGGAAAAATCATAAGGGAAGATTTGCCTGTTTCAGAATAATTTTTCCTGTTAATGTCTTTTATATATCAAACTTTAATTAATCAGGAGACACTCAGCCCATCAACTTCATACAGGATCTGGATGAACAAGAGGAAGAATATCAAATTGAATAGAAAAATGAGATAAACAATTATCTGAGAAGCTACAATTCTCAATAGAAAATTCTGTCTGATATTCATAAATGGGATGTGTCACAGGTTATAATCTTACCCTGTCTTTTTTTCTTTTTCAGGTTTGGTGTCTATGTTCCATTGTGCTGCTTCCACCAAGATAGTAGAAACCAGCCTCTTTCAACAGACTGCAGCTATTTAGTGCAGGATCAACTAGTGGATGATAGTGCCTCAGGGGTTGGCAGTCTTGTGAAGCCCAAAGATTTATTTTCTCTCCTGAGAGAATCTGTCAAAGAACAGTTCAACCCCTCTGTGACTACTCCGACGCACAGCTGTCCCTTGTCCCCAGATCTCATTCGCAATGAAGTGGAGGGCCTCAAAGCAGATTTTAACCGCCGAATCAAGGAAGTTCTGTTCAATTCCCTCTTCAGTGCCTACTATGTGGCATTTCTGCCACTGTGCTTTGTGAAGGTAGCTGTTCTTGGATTACTTTAATATTATTATTAGTGCCACTCCACCTCCTGAAACTTGCCTGTGGATTGTTGGGGCAATGGACTTCTGGTTAATTCCCCTTTTCTCTGTCTCCCCTTTGGCAGCCTGGATGGCGGAGTGTAGCTGCATCTGGAGTGCCCTAGTATTGCTCCCCGTTGGAGGATAGGTATTGCCATACATGTAGTGCCCCTGTGGTTTTCCCAGTCCTTTTTCCATCCCATTTACTAACCCTGTCCTCTTTTTCAAGACAATTATAACATGATTCTATTTTGTGCCATAATATACACTTGGTGCCAAATTGAGATCCTAATTGAACAATATCCAGATTATCAGCACTAAGACTTTAAATCAATCCAATTAGAATTGTGCAAACTAATGGAATCAATTCATAGATTTCAGAAACTATTCAGAATAATATAATTCTAAACAGAAATACAGGACTTACAGTTAATTTAGATCTCTGTTTTTGAATAACAATGTATGTTGAATCTATCATTTTACTATGGAATCCATAAGCACACATTTGTGTGAGCACTTTTTAGAAAGCTCAGGAAATTACATAGGAGTTGTAACACAAGAAAGTGTGCAGAGAATGTATGTAATGCATTAAAATAGTCAGCAGGAAATGCCCAAGTTCCCCTAGCTTACTAGCCTTGCAGTTTATAAGGAATCGTGGAAGTACCAGGGCCTGAAAAAGGAATTGAAGAGTATGTGGAAAGGAAAGGCCAAATTGGTACTAGTGGTGGTAGGAGAGAGCACTTGGATCTGTAAATCCTAAACCGGGAGAGTGGTTCCAACAGATCCCAGGAACAACATCAGAGCTCTCTCCCCAGGAGAGTGGAGTGCTAGGAAGACTTAAGATACTGTGAAGAACCCTCGCATTCCAAAATCTCTGGAAGAGGACCCGAGATTGAGGAAGATAAATACTGCCCCCATAAGAGTGAGAAGGGAATTTTTATGTGTGTGTATTATTGCAGAACACCATTGCTTCTGAGATAGTTAGGATGCTCTCAATAATTTATTCTCTGGTTTCTTACAGAGCACTCAGTATTACGATATGCGCTGGTCATGTGAGCACCTCATTATGGTTTGGATCAATGCTTTTGTCATGCTCACCACACAACTGCTTCCTCCCAAGTATTGTGACTTGCTACACAGATCAGCTGCTCACTTGGGCAAGTGGCAGAAACTGGAACATGGCTCATATAGTAATGCCCCTCAACACATGTGAGTTTGTGATCAGAACACTTTTTTTCTAGGGCTGTAGGAATTTCAGAAAGACTTATCTTTGTAAGTTGCGCTTTTTGACGTTTCCGAGGCTTATGTTTTCTTATTATAAGTTGCATTTTCATATATAATTAACAGAACGTGGTTTTGATAGGTTTTGGTGTCATACTCTTCACAAAGTTAGCTAGCTTACTAAAGTTCAAATGCAGAAATAGTGTAATTTCTAGGTCTACATGCCAAACAAAAACTGCTAAAGACACTCTTCCTAGTAAAGACTTTAGAAGACCAGTGCCAACTCCAAGAATACTCCATGGCTCTTGCGTTTTGATCATTCAGATCCAATTACAACTTTACGTACCTTCAAACTTTGAGTGATCAGCAATTTTATCCTTGCAATCACCATAAAAGCCAACATTCCATGCAACTGAATGGAATGGCTCAGTCATCTTCCTGACTTCAAACTGAAGGCAGGCAGGACATTTGCTCATTAAAGGATAGTGTCTTATAAATATTTAATGATTGTTGAAAAAGAAAGAAAAGTATTGTAAGTTAAAAGAAAAATTGGGGGGAGGGCCGAGGTACATATTACAGGGGGGAACCATACAAATTTGAGCACATAGTAGAAGCTTTTAATAGAAAGCAGTTGGATTTGCTGATTGTCCATTGTTTAAAATATTTAAAAAGCATGCAAAATGAATATTATAAAATGTTAATAGGTTACCAAGAATTTTTGCATAGTGCAACTGGTAGTAGAGAATTTTTATCAAATTTGAATGAGACAAATACATTTAACACTCAAAGAAGGAATGTTCAGTGATTTCTTAACAGTGAACAGGCAGGAGTGGTTACTTCTAATTTAATTTAATTTGAGTTAGACACTAGGTGTCATTTGTGTACTGGCCTACCTAATTTAAGATATCCATTTCTACTGAAATCTGTGCTATGTTTCTTGAACAAAGATAAAAGTTCTAAAACTAGAGAAGTTTAAATATAAGGCATATACAAAGGCATCCAGATTTATTTAATGAAAGTATTCATCTGGTTTTGCTTTCTCATAATAATTAAATCTTTTTCTTTGTCCATAGCTGGTCTGAGAGCACAATATGGCCACAAGGAGTGCTGGTACGACATAGTCGATGCTTATATAAAGCAGTGGGACCTTATAACGTAGCTGTGCCTTCAGATGTCTCTCATGCTCGCTTTTATGTAAGTATATAGTGGATTATTGAGGGTCTGAGAAGAAAATACTTCCTACCATGAGATAAAAAGATTTCTGTTCTTTTACTACAAATCATTAATAACTAGCATAGGTTGGAGGAACTTAATGTCTTGTAAATAAAATGTGGCTTTTTCTTGTATTCAGAGATAATGCTACTAATAAGTTCTATAAACATACACTTTGTTTCCTTTTCTAGTTCCTCTTCCACCATCCCTTACGGCTTCTCAATCTGCTGATTCTCATAGAAGGCAGTGTGGTCTGTTATCAACTCTACTCCCTGCTTCGCTCAGAGAAGTGGAACCATACACTCTCCATGGCCCTGATACTCTTCTGTAACTACTATGTCTTATTTAAACTCCTGAGGGACCGAATAGTATTGGGCAAGGCCTATTCTTATCCACTCAACAGCTATGGGTTAAAAGCCCATTAGTCATCTGAGGAAGGGAAGGATATTTTCATACAGTTATATTTTTTTCCTTGCAACTGTTTATAAATATTTAAAAAATATTTTATATTTTGTATACTACTGTTTTTTGTGGGGTAGGGAAGGGCCAAGTGGCAGTTAAATGTCACTTTATAAACAAGGTTATTTTATATAAAGACATCATTGTGTATATACTGTATATCAACATATATCTATGTGAAGCAAGAGCATTGTATGTGTGGTCCCTTTATCTACTGTGCATGCAGGTTAGCCATCATAAAACTAGCAGTTTTATGTATAGGACTTACCTATTTGCTATACATCCAGCCAAAGGTGGCCATTGCTTACAGTTGTGGACAAGACATGGGCAACTTCCTGGATCCCTTTTTATGGTCACTGATTTTTTAAAAGATCATGCCACCAAAAAAAACCCTTGCCAAAAATTTTATGTTTAAAGCATTGAAATGGTAATGGTGTGCTTCAGTTTGTTTTAAACTTCTTTACATGACAAAGCTCCAGCCCCCTCACATTTAAAGAATAATTTTAGTAACATCTTCAAGCACATAGAGCAATAAAAATAAAATATTATTCAACATCACATGGTGCAATAGCCAAAATCATGTTTTGCACATTATTGAGCTATACAGGTAAACTTCAAGTTACAAAAGTAATGGAGTCTACAATTACATTTGTAACACAAGGATTCGTAGGAGTGACTCACATAACTTGAACATGATCATTCCCTATTTTTGCTCACCCGTTCACTAATCAAATGTGTGGGTCGTTAAGTGCACATGGTATCTCAGGGTAGGGAAGGCTATGGGGAGGCTTCCCCTGTCCCATCCTGCCACGCTGGATTCACATACCTTGCAAAGATCTGTCTCCTCTCTGCTGCAATTTCTTTGCCTTTGAGGGAGAGGAGAGCAGGATGATTTCCATCCCAGCATCCGGTTGGCTTGCAAATGCTTTTTGCACTGAGAGTGAAATGTTCGGGGGGGTGGGGGGGGTGGTATCACATGCAACTTCAGGAACCCATTCTCTGCAAAAGCGGATGGGTGCCTGAAGTCGCATGCAATCACACTCCCCCAGAACATTTCACTCCCAGCGTGAAAAGCACTTGCAAGCCTACCGGATGCTGAAAGCACCTCAATTTCTCTCCCAGCATCCAATCACCTTGCAAATGCTTTTCACGCCAAGAGTGAAATATTCTGGGGGCTGTGATCTCGCATGACTTCAGGCACCCATTCTCTGCAAAAGCAGATGGGTGCCTGAAGTTGCACAAGATCATGGCCCCCAGAACATTCCACTCTCAGCATAAAAAGCATTTGCAAGCCAATCAGATGCTGGGAACAAAATCTTCTGTTCTCCTTTCTCTCAAAGGCAAAGAAACCACAGTAGAGAGGAGACAGATCTTTGCAAGGTCCAGCATGGGGGTGGGTGGGTTAGGATGAAAGTTGCAGTGCCTCTGCAGTCATTCGTAAGGGCGAACGACTGCCATGGTGCTGCAACATTCATAATTTCGGGACTTTGTTATAAACACTTGGGGATGTTATGATGTAATTTCAAATGGTCACTAAGTGAACTGTCAAAACTCGAGGATTACCTGTATTCTCAAATGACATGTGATGTCCAGCTTGCATGGGATTCCTTAGTAGGCAAGGAAGGAAGATAAAATAATTTAGCACACCTCTTACATTGGTATTTAACAGAATAACAAAGTTGGAAAGGATCTTGGAGATCTTCTAGTCCAATCCCTTGTTCAAGCAGGCAATCCTATACCATTTCAGGTAAATGTCCAGTCTCTTAAATCCTCCAATGTTGGAGTACCTAAAATTTCAATGTTGTACTGCATCCTTAAAGGCTGTTTTACATTTTATATAGAATTGGAATTTTAAAACACTGGTCTCTTCCTTTTTTTATTATAATCACAGATAAACACAAGTTTTTAATGCTTTGTTCTGCAACAGAGTAACCCAAGTGGGGCACATGGTCATCTTCTTTGGCAGTTTTTTTAATTAAAAAGAATTAAATGAGACTGTCCTCTGCAAACTACTAGCCTTGAGTAACTTCTAAGAATGTTCAGCACTCTTAAGGCATCTAAGAAAGAAAGCTTAGTCCCTCTTTTTGAAGGTTTATCCGTAGGCCCAGAAATAGGGATAAAAGTTCTGTGATCTGAATGTTTTGTGACTGACCATAACAGCTATTTTGTGAAAACATTCAGTCAGTTCTGTGAATTAAGAGTTACCAAATGTGAACAGCGAACATGTAGCTACAAGATGGCAACACAAAATTGGATAGCATTCCTACCTCGGCCTCTCAGATTTTACAGCCTGGATCAGATAACCTGTCTTGGAATGCCAGCTAAACCTTCTGCCACATAATAGTTGCCTCTTGCTTGCTTTAATGAATTTTTTTACATGTCTCTGGTCAAGATTAGACTTTGGACAGATGACAGGGTGCACAGATAGAACTGCAGAGCAACATATGAGAACTAAATTACAGCTTTTTCTAACAGGAGTATGTTAAGCACCTTATCATTTTTTTCCAAAGTGAAAAGAATATAGACAACTTGGGAATGAGGATTAAGTCCTCCTCTGTAGTAGTTTATGTATGCAAAATCTTAATCTTATTTATTTTCTTTAATGGAATGACAAGCGTGACAATAATTGCTTTTACTTATTTATAAATGCTCCGTTGCTTCTTTTTCTGGGGTATATTCTTGGCCATACTACATTGTGGCAAAATGTTTAGTACAAAATAAAATCCATGCACAGAAACAAAAAACCTACAGAAATACCACTTGAAATATGTAAAATAGCAGGAAAAACAATGTTGTAAGAGATTGAGAATCCTTTTTGATGCCCTTGTCCCAGTACTTTTACAAAATTCAACAATAATAAAAAACTCTTTAAGTTTTTTAATACAAGTAGTGCTCGACTTATGATCACAATTGAGGCCAAAATTTTTGTTGCTAAGTGAAACATTTGTTAAGTGAATTTTGCCTCATTTTATGACTTTCCTTGCCACAGTTGTTAAGTGACTCTGTAGTTGTTACCATATTTTTCTGAGTATAAGGCGCACCGGAGTATAAGACTTAGTTTTTGGGGAGGAAAATAAGGGGGGGGGATCTGCCTACCAGGTATTCATCTGGCTAGGGTCCTTAGTCTGGTCAGTTTCAGCACATTAGTTTGCTGGTTTTTATCCCCTGCTTGGGGATAAAAAAAACAGCTTCTAAAGCACAACTGATCTTTAGAGAGAGAAGCAATGAGAAAAGCAGGCAAACCACGGAGATCACTTCACTCGCTAGCACCTTGTTAGGGCTGGAAAAAAACCACAGCTGAGAGTCGGAGGGAGCAGGCAAAGCAGGGAAGATCGCTTCACTGAAAAAACTTCTAAAGCACAGCTGAGAGCCGGAGGTAGATCGCTTCATTCACTAGTGCCTCATTAGGGATGAAAAAAGCTTCGAAAAAGCTACATTCAGAGTATAAGACACATCCAAATTTTCAGCCTCTTTTAGGAGGGAAAAAAGTGTGTCTTATACTCCAAAAATACGGTAAGTTAGTAACATGGTTAAGTGAATCTTCCCCATTGGCTTTGCTTTTAAGAAGATCACAAAAGGTGATCATATGATCCCAGGACACTGCAACCATCATAAACATGAGTCAGTTGCCAAGCATTCAAAGTTTGATCATGTGACTATTGGGGTACTGCAACGGTCATAAGAGTGAAAAATGGTCAAAAGTCACTTTTCTCAGTGCCATTGTAACTTTGAACAGTTAGTAAATGAACTGTTGTATGTCGGGGACTACCTGTATACGAAGGGCTTTATATTTACCTTATACCAGAATACTTTAGTTAGGTTGAAGAACAGAAAGGCTTTTCTAGGAAACAAGTCTTAACTCTTATCATTTTAACAATATACCATTATCAAGTAGGACTGACTTGTCAATCAGTCACAAATTTTGTGACCATTACAAAGGAATGGATAAAGGAGAATAGTTACTTGCTTTTACAGAGGTTTATGCCCTCATATTGTTTAATTTAACATTAATTTGAGGCCACCGCTCCTAAACTCAAGAAAACCTGCACAATCTGTGTACTCCCTCCTCCCATTCATTGAATACAGTCTGTTGTATGAGGTAAGGCTTATTTTTACTATTCAGTGAAATATCTACTGAGAATGTGGTTCCATATCCAAATCCAGGGTTTATCCACTGATAATTTCAAAACCAAAAGTCAGCCTAATCTGGTGATTATTATGACAATATTGCAACTATCCTAAGATTATTTCTGAAAAAATTATCATGTCTTCAGTATTGTTTGCCCTAAGGATAGCTTGGTTTAGAATGATAATGTGTATGTTATTTCCATTGCTTCTTAAATACTATTTTGAGGCATGTCCAAACTTCAAGTGTAGGATATTAAATCTTTGGAAAACTGCCACATCAATCCTGAGAATGGTCATATTCACATGATCAGGAAAAGAAAAGGCATTTTCCAGAGTTTTCTGAATATTGTATTAATTTTATTTCCAACTCTGATAAGTGAACAAATCCATTGCATGAAATTTTGTATTAATGATGGCAATGCCAATTAAGAGGCATTTCAATATTTTCCATCATATTTTCTGAATCAGTTGCTTTCTATCGCTTTGAAAAGGAGCATGGATGCACAAGCCTAGTAAAATGATTTGCTTTCATTTTGACACAAGAAATTAACATTCTGTTGAACTATAAAGAAATACAATTGTGCAATATCACTAGAGGGTATATATTGTTAGTTTTTGTCATAGTTGGGTTTAAAAAAAATCTGTAAATGTCCATCACCCTTTTTAAGAAAGTATTTTCAATGCAAGAAACATATCAAGAATACTACGCCATTATATATACATGCTGAATGCAAATGTCACATACAGTATTTAAAATGCATTCAGACAAATTATATCTGAATAGAATCTGCTCAATCGCAAAATTCTGCAGTATCTGGATGTATTGGTATCAGTATAAACTGTAAACACTGCAGACACCTACAGCACTGTACATCCTTTAGTAAGTTACTGTTTCGTTCCAATTTAATTTTCTCTGCATTTTTTAATGGGAGCTAGTGAATCTGTCCTGAAAACCTTTCTAATTGTCTTCCCTTAAGCCATTCATACTTTAAACAGACAACTGTATTAGAACTGGAAGTGTTAAGGAAGTTTGAAGCTAGCCATATTATCTCAGAATATCATAGTAAATTATTGGTTTTGCTGGTGTACCACGAAATTGCTCCAGTTTCAGGCCTATTTGGAACAGCAACGCTTCATTCCACCACTTTGTCATCATCTGTGAAAAAAGCAAGATACCTATGAAAAACTGCTGAGATACTGTACCTTATCAGAATATATGTGGGAAGGGGCAGAGATAGTTGCTATAAGCTCATTTGATCTCTGGCTGTAGAAAGAGCTTTGAGACATTGGAGGTAAAACAAGTAGGACCAAAGGAGAACTAGACAACCTTGAAAATAATTACTACAATTATTTGTTGGAACAATTACAAAAGTGCTTTCTCGAAGTACAGGAAATCGTTAACTAACAACAATTCGCTTAGTGATTGTTCAAAGTTACAACAGCTCTGAAAAAAATGACTTATGACCACTTTTCACATTTATGACCATTGTAGCATCCCCATGGTCATATGATTTACATTTGGATGTTTGACAACTGACTCACATTTATGGCGGATGCAGTGCCTGGGGTCATGTGAGCACCATTTGCAAACTTCTGACAAGCAAAGTCAATGGGGAAATCAGATTCACTTAACGACCATGTTACTAATTTAACAACTACAGTGATACATTTAACAAAGGTGGCAAGAAAAGTCATAAAATGGGGCAAAACTCACAAATTTCTCACTTAGCAACATAAATTTTGGGCTCAATTGTGGTCATAAGTTGAGTACTACACATATATTTTAACCAATAACAAAAGTATTGGTTAAACAATTTAAAATTCACAGGCTATACAGTATAATTATTACATCAGCATGTACAGGGATAAGTTTTTCAGTGGAAACAAACAATTTTTTTTTCAAAACTGGAAATACAAAAAAAAAATGGAAAATAGGTCTTCTATTGAAATAAGAGGCTCGTGCAAGCTGTCCCATTAATAAGCAGAATTCTGGAGACAGACAGAGAGATCTTTTTATTTTTAAATCATCTTCCAGGCTCCAGAATGAGGGCATTGGAAGAAATGTTTTGTGGGTAAACAAAAGGAGGCTTTGCATTAGGAACCAGAGGCCCAGGTTTTCTAAAAGTATAGATTAAAATCAACATTTTTCACTGGGCTCAAACCAAACCAAGTCACCAAAATATAATCAGAATACCTTCTTTCAATTGGAATTTCCACAGCTATATTTTGGAAAACTAACTATTGGACCTTCTTTAAAGGCATTATAATAAGTACAGAATACTCTTCTTTAAATAGAGGCAAAGTGATTTCCAGGTCAGGATCAATCTTGTAAAAGTCCCACACTCAGGAAGTTCAATTGTATGTTAAATAGTTTAGTCCAGCTGGTGTGTATCATGTACTCTGAACAGAGATTTATTTTGAGAGAAAAGCATAAAACATCCAGGGGCGGGTTTCAAAACCCATCGCTACCGGTTCGCTCGTCAGCGCGCGTGACGCTTCTGCACATGCACAGAAGCGTCCAGGCGGCTCCCACCGCCATTACCGGTGGCGGTACAGGGCAAACCAGTAGCAACCCACCACTGAAAACATCCTATAAAATGGGACTCCTCTAGGTGCTCTGTGTAGCCTATTTGTTCTTTTTAAAATTCTTACTTCCCAAAGAGTAAACCAGGAATTTAAGAAAACAGAAAAGTAAAAGTCTAAGCCTCCCATCCTTTTCCAGTCTGATAGCTCTAACCTGATCAATTCACACACTTAAAAAATAAAGAAATGACAACTAGCTACCTACTAAATAGATGGTTGGAATGCTATCAAAGGTGGAAGCCTTGATATAATTTTCATTTATTTATATCCCATCTTTAGTATTTTTACAAATAAGGCCAATACACCTTCCTCCTACTTTCCCAACAAACCTTTGAGGTGAGTAGATCTAAGAGAGACTGACTGGTCCAAGATCACCCATTTGGCTTTCATGGCTAAGGTAACACTAAAACTCTGATCTCCCACTTTTTAGCCTGACACCTTAACTACTAGACCAATGATGTCAAACTCACAGCCCTTGGGCTGGATGCGTCACGCGCTGGCCACACCCACCCATTTTAGTGAAGGAAAAGTTACATACATCATGTGACTACAACATGACGCCACAAGTTTGATACCCCTGCCCTAGACCAAACTCACTCATTACAAATGCAAAGCCATTGGATCCTAGATTATCTGATATTTGAAATTACCAATAGCTCAGGCCAAGACAGGGTTGGTTATGCATATATCATACATGTAGTCAACTACAGAATTATGGTCATAACTCATGCTAATAATTATTTGGACTGCAACATGACCACGACCAATTCTACAATGTTTTCAATGTTTTTGCAGTGGTTATTGAGTGAAATCACAATCATTAAGTGAATCCTTTGTCTACAATGGCTGTTTTTTGCTGGTAACTGGAAATACCAGTTTCTGGCAAAAAATATAAACCACAGTCACATAATGCTGCACATAATGGTTGTAAATGTGGGCCAGTTGCCAGATGCCCAAAGTGCAATTACTTGACTGCAGGGAGTGGTGGGCAGCCAACTGTCAGAATTTTGAATCCAAATAGTCGTGGACAGATAGCCTTGGGAAAATTGGTTGTAACTTCGAATGAATGCTAAGCGACTGGCTAAAAGGACTACTAATAAACTTTTGTTAGTATATATTTGAAACAAAATTGGTCATAGCTTATGCATGAGTGTTTGAGTGGGTACTTTTGTCAACACATTAGGAATGCCAGGAATGCTATGGTATGTTAACTCCCTTTCTAGGTGATGGACAACTTCCCAATACCTCAATATCATTTCTGTAAGCTATAAGCTTCTGTAATAGAAAGCAGACATCTTTCTATTTTGAAAAGTTGTTACGCAAACAAATAGAATAGTTACCGTATATACTCGTGTATAAGCCGACCCGCATATAAGCCGACCCCCCCCAATTTTACCCCAAAAAACTGGGAAAACTTGTTGACTCGAGTATAAGCCGGGGGTGGAAAATGCAGCGGCTACTGGTAAATTTCAAAATAAAAAAAGACTGGTCAAAAGTGCAAGGACCTGTCAGAAATCACTTTTTTCAGTCCTCTGGGTAGTCCTTTTGTGTACATGGACTACTCAGAGGGCTGAAAAAGTAATTTTTGACTGGTCCTCGCACTTGTGACCAGTCCTCAAACTTACGACTGTCCTCACATTTTATGTTTTTGCCCTATCTTGTCACCATGGTGAAGAGAAGCAGTTATGAAATGAGTGACATGGTTTTAAGAATGCTGCACGGGCATAAATGTGAGGATGGTCATAAGTGTGAGGACCAGTCAGAAGTGCGAGGACCTGTCAG
>WNWU01000064.1:6343158-6353380 GCA_012654045.1 Ptyas mucosa | reverse complement strand
TTCAAAAAATTCTCTGTTCAAATACATCAAGTTCCTTTTAACGACTTTAGTATCTTCAATTATTTGCCTATCTTTTAATTGCCTCAGTTCTTCCCAAATTTTTTAATTTTAGTTCTTGAAAATTCCATTTCTAATTCTTGTATTCTGTTTCTTTCCATTTCTATTATTTTTTTTTATAATCTTTGCATTTGTTACAGGACAATTTTATACTTTCTCCCCGAAAAATCACCTTCATTGTATCCCATACCACGTTATAATTTACCTCATCATTATCATTCCATTTCCAATTTTCCTCCCAAATTTCAATTATTCTTTTTTTATCTTCTTCATTTTTATACAGTTTACCACCATATCTCCAATAATTTTCTTTTTTCTCAGTATAGACATTCAATTCAATATTTACCTCTGCATGGTCTGATTCTTTAAATATTCCTACATTAACGTTTCCAACTCTATTTAATATATCCCTTGACACCATAATATAATCAATCCTTGAATACGTATCATGTACCTTCGAGTGAAAGATATAGACCCTCTCTTGACCTTTAATTTCCCTCCATGTATCAAATACTCTATTTTCTATCATCCAATTATCTAATATACTCATTTTAACACTGTCATCTTGTGGGGCAACATTAGTGGTATCATATTTGCTTCGAATAAGATTGAAGTCACCTGATACAATCAAACTGCCCAAACTTTCCTTTTGCAATATTTGCGATACTTTCATCAAAAATTCCTTTTGTCTCTCATGAGGTGCATAAATGTTAACTAGTGTTACAGTCTCTTCATAAATTTTACCAATTATTATTAAATATCTTCCCTCAGGATCTACTACACTTTTTAATTTTTCAAATTGAACTCTATTCGATATTAAAGTTGCTACCCCTCTCGATTTTGAAGTTCCAAATGCTTTCTCATAAAGCTGTATTCCTTTTATATATATCTTATTTGAATCCTCAGACTTTTGGTGAGTTTCTTGCAAAAAGATTATATCAGGTGACTCCCTTTTCATTTTCAATTCCAAACATTTCCTTTTAATTTGATTCCCAGTACCTTTAACATTCCATGACATAATTTTAATCACACCCATTATTATAATCAATACTTTCCATTTCTTCCTCTTCTTCCCTATTGTGAATCTTCCTGAAACCCACCACCGTTAACAAATAGAGAAAAAAAAACAATAGAACCAATAACAGAGAGTCTTCTTCCCCCATTGCCTTCATACAAATCCAGCCGCCTTGTCTTCCAAGAATGGGGAGGGGAGAGTGTGTCTGTCAGTCCAGCAGCCTCCAGCTCTAGGCATCATCCATTAATTTTTCCTTCTTCCTGTTACTTCTTCTCCGCACTCAGATCTGCCACTTGAGTCAGGCCCAGAACCAAATTGATTGTCCATATCACTTTCTTCATCAACACTATCACTACCAGCTTCTCTACTTTTTTTTTGAGTATTCAACTGTTCCTTTGTTGGTTTCCTTTTGCGTTTAGGTTTCGGGTTCGGTTTTGGGTCATCTCTACCTGCAGCTTCTTGTTTTTTACCTAATCTTGTCTCTTTCCTCAGTCTATATCCTCCCATCTTCAGCAGTTCAGCTCTTAGATTAGCCACATCTTCATCTGTCTCAATCAGCCCTATGTTGTATAAACTGTCAGCAGGACCAATATCGATATTAATTATGTGCATCCTTTTATTATAAAAAAAATTTAATTGCTGTGGGAATCTCCAATTATATTTAATATTTTTATTTCTTAACAATGTAGTGATTGGTTTTAAAGAAAATCTCCACTTGCGTTCTTCAAAAGAAATATCCTGGTAAACTTCAATTTTGTCTCCTTCCATTTGAAGAGCCATGTCTCCGCGTTCTCTAATTTTTGATAGTACTTGTAATTTATCTTTTATATTTGCAAATTTTACTAGAATATTTCTCTTTTTTTTCTTATCACGATTTAGTCCAATTCTAAAAACACTTATTAAATCCGTTGCCATCATTTTTTTATCTAATCCAATTGAGTTAAGCCAGTCCAGCACTCTCTCTCGTATGTTGTCCACAGAACGTTCAGAAATTCCTCTTATAACCAGATTGGCCTTTCTCACTTCTTCTTCTAAAAGGCAAATCCTCTTATCTTGTTGAAAATGTTTATAAAAAAGGTCTCCAATCTTATCCATTTTTATAGCATGTATTTGCAGATGGTCAATATCACCTTTCATCTTAATTGCCTCTGCTGCAGTTTTTGCAGAATGTTCAGTAATTTCACCAATGATTTTTTTATATATTTCTTCATTTTGAATTTTAATTTGTTCTAATTGTCCAGCTCTTTCTTTTTGTTCCTTCTCCATTTTTTTATTCAGTCCTTCTTCTATAGTATTTAATCTTTCATTTATTTTAGCAAGAGCTGAGATTATTTGGGTCATATCAGTAGCTGATTGGGCTGAAGGGTTCTGTTTGAAACCAGTTGTTTCCTTTCTTGATTTATTCATAATTTTTTTACTTAAAGGGACTAAATAAAGAAAAGAACTATGGGCTGTTTCCCAATTAACCGTATACTACAGATCTGAGGCAATTCAAAATATTCTTTGGAAAAGAGTCTGAGATCTCCACTTTCCAAGCGTTCCAGCAAATATAGAGTTAAAGAGCTAGCCACCGCAGTTGTAGATTTAAAGCAACACTCACTATTAAAATGCTGCAAGCTCTGTGCAATTTAAATCCTGCAGGCCTCTGTGCTCTCCTATCTCCCTCCCCCCACTCCTTCCCTGGCAGTTAGGCCTCAGGGAAATTTGCAGGGTTTTCAGGAGTTTGAGGCACAGATCGAACCAGCTCACAGTATCAGGACGCTTCCACTTTCTTCCTCTCAGCTGCTTTTCATTTCATTTACAGGAAATCCTTGTTATTTTCCTCCTTGCGATGCCAGAGCGAGGCAGAAAAGCTGTTACCTCGCCGGCATCAAGCCACCCCCCCCCCCCATTGTAGCATTCTTAAAAACGGTGTCACTCATTTCACAACTGCTTCTCTTCACCATGGTGACAAGATAGGGCCAAAACGTAAAATGTGAGGGCAGTCGTAAGTTCAAGGACTGGTCACAAGTGCGAGGACCAGTCAAAAATTACTTTTTCAGCCCATAAAAGGAGTCCATGTGCATAAAAGGAGAGGGAGGAAGAGAGGAGGAGAAGAAGAAAGGAAGAGGAAGTAGGGAGGAGAAGAAGGGGGGGGAAAGAAAGTAAGAAGGAAAGAAAAGAGGTGGTAGGTTTGAGGAGAAAGATTGCTGTACAATAAAAAAGATGAAAGGGAAGAAAACCAACCCCAAACACATATAAAGATATTAAGATAAAGAACGAATTGTTAAACTTTAAAGAATAAAAGAGAACAAATATGAATAAATAGCAATAATTAGAAACACACATACAAACATACAATGTATTTTCTTTGAACAGAATATTTGGCCGGTTCACAAATTTAAACAGTGTTTAGTCATTTCACTTAAATTTACAATTTCTATATTTCCTTTTTGCCATATTTATTCCTCATCTATTTTTTAAAAAACCAATATTACCCTTCATCCTCATCTCTAATCTTAATCAAATTCAATTTTTCACTTCTATTCTATATTATACCCCTTCCCATTGTCATCTATTTTTATATCAATCCTCACATTGCTTAATTATGTAATATTACAGTTGTTTAATACAAATTCAACATTTTAATATAAATCAGTTATATAACTATCTTTTTTGTATATTAATCAATATGAACATGAATATTCCAATTATTTCCATGCAATCCAATTTCTTACAAATCAATTAATTATATTTACCAATAATAATAAACCAAATAATTTCCCCCAATATTCCTCCAAACCACAACTTAACCATTTCTGCTTTCAACACAATATACAATTAATAATATCTCAATTATTACAATTCCCTAGTTAAATAGAGCTTTTTTTTCTTTTGTGTTTTAAAATCTTGAACTCCCTTCTTTTGCCATTTGCCATAAATTTCCCATTGTTTGCACCAACCTTTTTTGATGAGGAAATAGAAAAGAAATGTGGCTTAGCAAACAGCAAAGCCAACAAGCTGTTTTAGTTTCGCTTTTGGTTTCAGAACAAGGAGAAAAAAAAATGTGCTCTTTGCAGCAGGCACCTTTTTGCAGCCGGCACCGATCTTCTCATTTGTTTTCTTTTAACCCTGATCAGCTGTAGGGGGGGCCTTTGAAGCCCTGCAGCAAGAATTTAAAGTTTTTTTTTTCCTCTAGCCATCAGCTGGAACTCAGGAGGCAGTCCCAATAGATTGGGAGTGGGTAAGCAAACTCCGTTCTCCCGCTGTTTCCTAGCTTGCAGGGAAAAAGTCATTTTTTTCGTGACCTGCGTATAAGCCGAGGGGGCGTTTTTCAGGCTGAAAAACGGGCTGAAAAACTCGGCTTATACGCGAGTATATACAGTAAGTCTCATTCTAAATAAAAGGCATCAGTATTTAATATTTGACTAAATAATGCACTTTTATTTGCTCCCCTGAATTTGCAAAAGATGGAAGATCTATGTGAATTTCTGTAGGATTTGGTAGAAATATAAAACATATTTCCACCATCTGTGATTATTGGCCTAACAAGGGCTAGGAAGGAATATGGCCACATCTGAGGAAGATTCAGAAATTGAAAAAAAAAGAAACTGGATGAATATAGGTCCATGATGGCGAACCTATGGCACACATGCAGAGCCCTCTCTGCTAGCACGTGTGCCGTCGCCCCAGGTCAGATCTTGGTGGCATTTCTTTCGTGAGCTTTTGTTTCCCTGCAAACGATGAAACAGAAGCTCACAAAAGAAAAAGATCTTACCTCCCAACGGCCAGCTGGTCTTCGGTCTCTGCTGCGCATGTCTGCGTATGTGCACACACGTTTGCACACGCATGTTCGCACACATTTGCGAGTGCACGCACCTTTCAGTTTGGGCATGTGCACACACAGTTTGGGCACTCGGTGTCTAAAAGATTCACCATCACTGATATAAGTGGATGAATTAATCAGAAAGAAAATTATTCTTAATTGGGCTCACTGAGTTCACACCAAACTACAGAAGGTAATAACTTACCTGAAGGCTGATAGGAAGCCCTGAAATTGTATATCCAACTGGTACCACTAGGGCTGGAATGCCTGTCAAGTTGGCCAACTGCATGTATCTGGAAAAATCAATGGAAACAGTATTAGTAATGCAAAAAATTCTGGAAAAGAAGTACCATTATCTCTACAGATTGTAAATCTAAGCCTCTTTGAATGTATTTGGCAGGGCACAAAGAACATTTTTCTTCTTACAATTCTAACCAACAGAGATGGTTTTAATAGCTGCTTACAGCCAAGCAGTATCAATCCAAGAGCCAACAAATACATTTAAATGGAAAGAATGTTAAAAGGATAAACAGGCCAAAATTATGTCATACTTTCTACACATCCACCAGAGGAGATACCTATGGCTATGTCATCCTTTTTTCCTTTTCCATAAACCCATATGCATTTTAGGAGGCCTTCACCCTTGTTTTTATGCATGTTCTGACCTAGGCTTCCTGAGCCATTAAAACACATAAATAGTCCCAAAAACCTCTTTTACTGCAACAGCTGTGAATTCTGTTCATTCACAGATGAGTCCCAATTAGTTATAACTGTCCTTTGGGAAAAGTCTTTCTGGATAATCACCCACCTTTATCTCCCTTGACACGCTGCCAAAGACCTAATTGGCAAAGCCACACGGAGTCCAGAATCAAACAGAGTTTCGGGCTTTAAGCTGAACCGAATGAACAAACGTTGCTTCCTGCAAAGACCCTTGTGCCTTGTTCTTCTTTTAAGTCTTATGGGAGGGGCCAATGATCTCCCAGCCCTATTCCCAAGTTATCCCTTATGTTCTTGTCTTCTGGCAGCTTTGCGCATGTGCGCATTGGGAACAGGCTCCCCCTGTTCCTCTGCCTCGCTGAGGTCAGACTCTGGAGGCAGCACGTACCTCCCAGATGGCCCTTTCTCTGCCTCTGATGCAGAGCCCTCATCCGAGCCTTCCCCAGACTCCAGGATTGGCCCATGGTCCTCAACAGCCTCCTCACTGTCCAATTCTGCTACCAGCTCCGCAACAATGCATTTCTGTAGAGATGTAGTGATCTCATACATATAATGCAACTTCGCCTCCTCTTTTGTTAGATCTCTTTCTTTTGAACACTTTATATCATTACATTCCAGTCATTTCATCCCACCAAATTTCAGTAATGGCAACTATATCATACCCGCTCTCATGTACCAGTACTCCCTTTCCTTTCCTTTCCTTTCCTTTCCTTTCCTTTCCTTTCCTTTCCTTTCCTTTCCTTTCCCTTTCTTTTTTTTTCTTTCCTTCCTTTCTTCTTCC
The DNA here is from genome assembly GCA_012654045.1 of Ptyas mucosa. NCBI lineage: Eukaryota > Metazoa > Chordata > Lepidosauria > Squamata > Colubridae > Ptyas > Ptyas mucosa. The sequence goes on along the minus strand of WNWU01000064.1, from coordinate 6,347,005 downwards.
TTTCTTTATCTTACCTTTCCTTACCTTACCCTTTCTTTCTTTTTTCTTCCTTTCCTTCCTGCCTTTCCTTCCTATTTTTGCAGTTGTTATTCTTTCTATTCTTTCAGTTTTTATTGTTGCAATTATAATCTAATAAAATTATTTTTAAAAAATCGAACTGAAGTGTTAATGATTTCATGTCTCTCTGAAGATATGAAATCTGGCTTTGAAAATATCATCCACATATTATTCTTGATTGGGGAAAACAACCAAAGATTGCCTACAACTCGGGCATCAAACTTGCTATGTCACATTGCTGTCACATGACATTTCACAATGTTTTTCCCATTCACAGAGCTGGAATAGGCATGGCTTGCACATGACGCAGCCAGCCCATGGGCTGCCAGTTTAACACCCCTGGTCTAGAAGCCTGATTTCATTCCCCTCTTGTTTATTAATTTGGTTTTTTTATTGCACACAATCTTGTTCTCACCTCATGGTCCGTAGAGTTGTCTGAACATCACTACATCCAGTCAGGAGGTCTGATTCATGGATCGCTGGGGCACAACATGCAGTACCTTACACAAAACAAAAATTACAAAGTTATAGCCTTTATTTCTACAGCTGTTATGCATCATTAAATACAGAACTTTTCAATTAAGAATGAAAAATCATACTAATCTATTGAAATAGTTCTTTAACAAAACCATTTTGACTATGTTGCTTTGGAAATTCAAATGTACTGTTTAAAATATACACATCTTTATAAATTTATAATTGTTTTATAAATAACTGCATGGCTTTAGCAAATAAGTTTATATTCCATAAATTTAGGTACATGTACATATTTATATTCCATCTGACTCCCAATGATGTGAGTTTTCTACCTTTAAAATACAACATATTTTCATAAAATCAAATCTAAGTATCCTGAACTATACACTTCTGCTTGGACATAACCCATGAACAGGAGCCCATCACTTATTTGTGTAAGTGGTTCCTGTCAATTTGCTTTTGTTTTTAAGAACATTCGATAGACATTACCATGTCCACTCACTTGGATTTCTGAGTAGGAATGAGTATGTTATATATACAATGTACCGTACTTGTCCCTTTCCCATTTCTGTTCCTTTTAAACAGATTACATCCATCAGCCATTGTATTCCATTCAAGGGATTCATCTCAAGTTTCTCTATATAAGTTTCTCTAATTTGTCATCCTCTGTGACAGCAAAATCCCCTCTAGATTATTTTTCTTAATCTGAGCATTAATATATGCATAATGATGGATATTAACTTCATAAACCAATTTTCCTTGTTTTTCACTGAGTCATTTAGTAAGACCAATAATGGAAACTCTTCTACTTCTTTCTACAACACAGAAGTCCTTAGCTAGAACCATACTTCGAAGTTTTCATTGCAAACTCGCTGCAAGCGTCAATCTAAACACTTGCTAAGCAAACTCACCATGCTTCAATCAAAGCATCAGCTTTAAGGAATTTTTCAGTACAGATTGTCTTCAATTTAACAACTGGTTGCTTAGTGACAGTTCAAACCTAAGACAGACCCTAAACTACGTATGGCCCAGTTTCAAAGTTATAGCTACTGTAGCACTGTTGTGGTCACTCATCCTTACAACCAATTGCAGGGATACTGACTGCAGGGATGCTGCAGCAGTTCCCCAGCCTCTCTCTCTCCCATCCTGCCCTGCTAGGTCCCCACACACCTTATGCCTGCTTTCCCCCATGATGGGTCCCCACAGGCTTTGAGCCTACTTCTCAGCCTGCTGCACTCTATCACCCATCACAAACTTATCTCTGGAAGGGCTCTGGTGCTCACGTTGGGAAAAGAGAGCAGGCCATTCCACTTCTCCGCATTCCTAGGCTGCATAGCTCTGTTCTGGAAGCAGGCCCCATTTTTGGAGCGGCTGCAATGAATTGTGGCCATTGTGAAAATGGTACCTGTTTCCGAGACAAAACCATGCAACCTAGGGACACAAGTGCTCCTGTCCACATGCAGGAATGCCAAGGGTGGAGCAGCATGTCCTCATTATTATATGACACAAACACTAATGTTCTTGTAATGAATTTCTAATATTTGGCTTAGTGAGATCTTCCAAGTATCAAAAAATGGGAGTTCTATCAATTCCATTGCCATATTTACTCCCAATAAATTATTTGAAGAAAGTCAACTGAAGATGGAACCAGACTGATTCCACCTCTGCTGCCTAGAAGGCATGGCTTATACTTTTGCCATTTGGTTAAGAATAGGTTTTCCCTTCAGTTTTAGCTCTACCTTCTGCAGAAGAGGAAGGTATTCAACCCAGCTCCATCTTTGTCTATTGGGTGTTCATATGTGGGTGTCAGCTAGCTTCTGCTTGCTACTATAGAAACGGGGGAGGGGGGCTCAGTAGAGATTTTTTTCTCTGCAGCTTTGTTTTTTTTTAACAAGTTTTATTGGTTTTTTATACCACCACCCACATTCACCCGCATCTTTTTTGAACAGAGTATTGGCCATATCTTATCTTATACAATTTATCAAATTCAAATACATTTTACTCAATTACAATTTTTGCCATAATTTTCTTTCCCCCCCTTTTTTAATCATATCTCAATATTTCTTTGCTTACTTATATAAACAGCATCTTAATTCGCCCTCAAATTCTAGTTTTCCTGCTTATTCATTTTTATTCTCTTTTGTTTTTTAACCATTCATTCTTTCTCTTAGTCTATTTATATATGTTCAGGGTTGTCTTTCTTCCATTTCATCTTTTTTGTTGTACAGCAATCTTTCTTCTCAATCCTGCCATCTCCCTCTCTTCTTTCCTTCTTACTTTCTTTTCCCCCCCTCTCCTGCTCCTCTCTACTTCCCCTTCCTTTCTCCTTCTCCTCCTTTCTTCCTCCCTGTCTGGCCCTCTCTCCTCCTCTAATTTCCCCTCTCTTCCATCCTCCCCTCTCTTCCATCCCTCTCTCTTCTCCCCTTCTCTTCCATGTCTCTACTCTCTACTCCTCTTTCATCTCTCTCTATTGCTGTATTCATTTTCAATTTAATTTTTCCACTATGGTGTCCAGGCAACCCCGATCTTTCTCATTTATTAAAAATATTATTTGAAATTCCCCTCCTCTTTTTAATTATTAACAAATATTTATATTAATATTATACATATTAATATTTTCACTGACTCTTAACCATTTTCTTTTAAACTCTCCACAATCCCATTTCTTGATGCTTTTCTCCCTTTCTCCCATTCCCTTACAAGTATGACATTTAAAAAAAATTTAACATTTCAATTTCATTCAATTTTACATTCAATTTCAATTTTCCGTCTTAGTTTCAATTAATCCTTATATTACTATTGGTTTCTCTCCATTTAGTGCTTCCTCCAATATCATTCTTTCTTTCACATTGCATCTACTGGTATATTTTCCATTTAACAGCATTTTCACATATAATTTCTACAACTAACATCCTTCTCTTTATTAACAAATTAACATTTTCACTGACTCAACCATTTTCTCTTAAGACTCTCCACAGTTCCATTTCTTGATGCTTTCCTTCCTTTCTCCCATTCTCTTACCTTCTTCTTTTTCCTTTTCTTATTTCTCCCCTTCAGCCTCTTTTTTTAATTTTAACTCTATTAATTTTCCTTCTCAAACTTTACCCATTTATTTCTCCTTTTTATACCGTATTTTCCGGCGTATAAGACGACTGGGAGTATAAGACGACCCCCAACATTTCCTGTTAAAATATAGGGTTTGGGCTATACTCGCCGTATAAGACTACCCCTCTTCCAATGCACACCAAATAAAAATTTAAAAACATCAACTGGCTCACCCACAATGTAAAAGCAGCTGTGCTAGACCCAAATT